>CM040240.1:265649606-266043646 GCA_022545495.1 Chrysanthemum lavandulifolium
ATTACATTTATAGAATTGTGGACATTTCCCAACTAATGGTTAGATTGGTTCATAACTCTGTGTGCAACTTTTATGGTGCAACACTTGTGAGCTCGTTTAATGCTTTCCTATTCTCAAATCAAAATGGTATAACCGTATAACTAAAGTCACTTAGCTAATATAAGTTGTAAATGCACTACTAATTATAGCAATTCCCGGTAATATAGTTGTGCTAACCAAAACACTGATTAACGTTAAGCTTTCAACCAAAATTAGCCGATACTTGAATTGCTTGAAACTTTCTTAACGCTTTAGTTTGTTTCGGGAAACAAAGACTGAAGGTGATTGGATCAACACAATATTTTGTAAGGCTGAGCAAAATCACTCGAAAACTGACCCGAACTGACAAACTGATCGAAACCAGGTTGAACCGAACCAAACCAACCTTATTCGGTTTGGTTTCGGTTTTGTATAATTATTTCAGTTTTACTCGGTTCAGTCCGGGTCAAAACACACTTATTCGGTTCAAAATGGCTAACCCGAACCCAACCGACCTTATTTGATTCGGTTTTGGTTTTGATAGTTTTTACTCAGTTCGGTTCTCGGTTCACGTTTTACCCTTATTGGATTTTTGGATCGAGTGAGGTTTGATAGGTTCGGGCCAGGTTTGACCCATTGCTTAACACTAATATTTTGAATTGAAATTGTAAAAAATTACGATTGCATTCAAGTGAATTGTGTTTTATAAAAATTGTGTTTACCTTTTCATATATTAATAGACTAACCACGCAATTACTACAAACACAATATATTGTATCGATATGTGTTTGTGAATTCAAGTTTTCGTTTTGAGAGAAACTAACACTCTGAAAGTCCATTAGTGTTTTTTTAACAAGATAAAATTTTATAACAAAACTTTTAGCAAGGAGCTAGAGAGAATTACAAATGAGTCATTTACGCCAATTTCACAATTTAGCACCTCCACATTTTAACCAAAAAAAAGATAAAGAACAAATGCTATCTAGAATGTCACATTTCCTCATTGCTAGAGGATTAAATATAGCACAATAACGATACTTCCAAAGAATCTTATGTTGTCTTAATTGAAACATGTCCCTCTTTCTTCAAACCTTGATCGTTGATTTTGGCAGATTGGCAAAGATGGCACATTCACTGTTGGAGAAACTCGAGCCCACATTGACAATTATAATCTTCTTTCTAAGGCAGTGGCGGAGCTAGGATAAATTTTCTAGGAGGGCCGAAGGGTAATTCATGAAACTTAAGAGGGCCGAATCATAGTTTATTAAGAAAGTTTAAGATTTATAACAATAATTATGTATTAGTACAAGGGTATCTAGTGTAGATATAACAAAACCTAGAGGGGTCATAGCCCTTTCTAGTATACACTTGCTCCGCCCTTGTTTTACGGATACATCTACGATCTTGAAATAAATCCTTGCCTGCAAAGTCAATGTTTTCATTTGGAGATTGAGGCTAGATCGTCTCCCTAATCGTATAAATATGTCAAGGTGTGGTATAGTTACGTGACCCTATCTCTAGTTCTGCCCTCCGCACCAAAGACTTGTGACATGTCCTCGATCTTTGATGAAAAAATGGATTTAGAAAATGAAAGTAAAAGAAATGTAGATACATTTTTTTGACTTATTTGTGTTTCGAGTTGAAAAAAGAACCCACTTACGACTTTTTGATTTTCAGTTACCATAACATAAAAAAAGAACACTCTAAAACCAAATATAGAAAGAAATAGAAAAAGATATAACAAAACTTCTAACAATAAAATTTGTACAACATTACTTTCCTTGCTAAAAATAGAAATATCTTCCACCCTTATCTTTTTATCAGCATCTTTTAATATGAAGTTGTTACATCAAGTTAAAAAAAACTGAAAAAAGTACACTAGTAGATAAATAAGATAAGCCCTTGTATTGAACACACACACAAACACATCAAGCAAAGAACATTCAACACTTTATTTACTTTTATACTTTTTTTTTTTCTTTAATAATTTAATAAAAAAACAAAAAACCCAAAGTGGGCAAGTCTTATATAATAAAGACAGCCAGGCAGAAGGTGTAAAACCAGTAACTTTTTAAGGTAATCATCCAATCTGTGAATATATATATATATATACATGCATGTTGTAAGATGCATATATTTGTGTGTGTGAGAACATAGATTCAATCTCACCCCCCGCCCCCCACCCCCATCACACACAGTGTGCAAGATTTCTTATCATCATAATCCATACTCCTTGGATTTTGCTTCTGCAAAATATCTCCATATTTTGTCAGGTAACTTGCTTATAGCCTATCCTCTGTTTTTGCTCTGTTTTTGTTCTGTTTTTGTTCTGTTTTTGTGTAGTGTTCATACTAGATCTTTGCTAAAAATGGGACTTTAATGAATTTGGCATAAAACCCAAGTTTTGTTTTTAGTTAATTGTGTTTACTTTGTAGATTTGTGTAGTAGATCTGGTTTAAAGAGATGGGTTCATCTCATTTTCTTCATTTTTTGCTTCAAATAATGTGAACTTACTATTTATAGAAAGTCTATAGTTACTAGTATGGATCTTGTTAGAATTAAAAAAAAAAAAAAAAGAAGCAATAACTATAAGCTGAAATTGGCAACATTTTAATGGGATTTGAGCTAACTTAATTGATCTTCAAGATCTACTTTTTAAATGGAATTACATGTTAGTAAGCAAAGAATCATACTGTAGTAGCAAAAGTGTAACAGTTTTAAACTTTTAATAATACTAAACCCCCACATGATAATAGTAGTAGCTTTTTCTCAAGGGTTGGTGAGTGATGAGAGGTATGTTTAATGCTGTTTGTTACGTGATATAGGTCCCAACAAGCCTTTTTTCCTGAATTTTGGGCCCAAATATCATGTGATTTGTTTATAAAGGTGATTCTGACATTGACATATAAAGTCGGTAGAGTGTGCGCGAAATAAGCGTTTGGCTTAAACCTCGTGGATTAGTAATATACCGGCGTAAAAATTAGTCGGTAATAGTGAATTATTGCTAACAGATCTTAAATATTTTTTTCCATTAGATCTACAATGATTTGCTGACTTCAGTTAGTAGCCCATTAGGCATTTGCTAGATCTGTCATTGAATTCAAGAAAACAGTTTCTATATTTAGAAAGATTAAACATCTTTCCATTTTTGAACTAAACCTTTTTTAGATCAATATATATATTTAAGGGTTTCAGTTTGTGGGCAATTCTTATGTTAAATGAAGTTTGGATCTTGATTAGATCCAAGTTAGTATCTTGAACATTGCATGTTTGCAGAGTTAAGTACTTAAGTCCCTCTTTAGCGTTGTCGGTTCCTTAAACAGGACCACTAAAATTCATTAAGTGGACCCAGGATTGCTATTATTGATTTGGTTCGAGTAGAATTAAATGGTGTGATTTACACGTTTGTTATTTTCTTTTGTGAACAGATTTGTTGAGATTAAGTGAAAATGAAGGTAAGAGATAATGATGATAAGCATGATAAGCCCGCAAAGCCAAGTGATAAAAGTTCAAAAGCTGTACCAATGGGGATCTTCTTCGTTGTGTTATGTGGGTTCTCGTTTTATCTTGGTGGGATCTTTTGTTCTCAGAATAACGGATTCCTTGCTACTGAGGAAGTTGTGAAATCGGTTGAGTCAACTAAAAAGAGTGTTGCAACTCCGGTTCAAGTGAAATCAGTTTCCTTTCCTCAATGTAGTGCTGATTTACAAGACTACACTCCCTGCACAGATCCTAAGGTATTGTGTCGGTAGATGTGGCAATACGGGTCTAGGTCGAAATGGGTCATTTTAGTACTTGTCAAAACGTGTTGGATCGGGTTGAGCTGATCAACAAACCTTTTATTTTGTATACTTTTCAATCAAAAAGTTGTACTTTTAATTAATTGATAAGTTGATTAAGATTACAAAATAGATCTTGACTGACTTTCATGTACTATAAATAATAAACTTTGGTTGACTATAATCCACTTTGACCCATTTGACTTGTCCCTTTTAAGCTAAACTTTCATATCCGACCCATTTACTAACGTTTAATGGTTTTGGTCAACAGAGATGGAACAAATACGGACGACACAGACTCACATTCATGGAACGCCACTGTCCACCAGCTTTTGACCGCAAAGAGTGTTTGGTACCGCCACCCAATGGCTACAAGGATCCCATTAGATGGCCAAAGAGCAAAAACGAATGTTGGTACAGGTAAAGATTTGATCTTTTGCGATCTTATTGTATTTCTGTAAGTGCGTTTTGTGATTGAAAAATTTGACAATATAAGCATTTACGTAATTACATGTAGATATTTAGAATGACCCTAGATAATCTGTTATGTTGCAGCAAAAATGTGCTAAACATTATCTTACCCGTTAACTAACCTTTTCTTTGTCAAAATCGTATTCTAGGAATGTCCCATATGATTGGATCAACAAACAGAAATCTAACCAGCATTGGTTAAGGAAAGAAGGGGAGAAGTTCTACTTCCCAGGTGGTGGTACTATGTTTCCCAACGGTGTTAGTGCTTACGTGGATCTAATGACAAACTTGATTCCCGGCATGAAAGACGGAACCGTCCGTACTGCCATCGATACTGGTTGTGGGGTGAGTTTTGTGACCTGTAACTGATTTTCTTCATTTGTTTTGGAACTCGAGTTTTAAACTGTTTCATCTTTAGGTTGCTAGTTGGGGAGGTGACTTGCTAGATCGCGGGATTCTGACAGTTTCTCTTGCCCCAAGAGATAACCATGAGGCACAAGTCCAGTTCGCGTTGGAACGTGGGATTCCCGCCATTCTTGGAATCATATCAACTCAACGTCTTCCATTCCCTTCAAACTCGTTCGATATGGCTCATTGCTCTAGATGCCTGATCCCATGGACAGAATTCGGTACTTTCTTTAACTTTTCGGATTGTTTGCATTGTATACCAAAGTACACAAAGCGATAACTTATTGACTATCGAATGTATAACAATATTTTAAGTACACCGACTAAAACGGGACAAATGAAAAAAAAAAAATAGTTTTGCTACGATATCTTAAAAGATGTTAACATGCTTCAATGATTTTATTCAGGTGGAATTTACCTTCTTGAAGTACACCGTATCCTCCGTCCGGGAGGTTTCTGGGTCCTCTCAGGCCCACCCGTAAACTACGAGAACAGATGGAGAGGATGGAACACAACAGTCGAAGATCAAAAATCTGATTACGAGAAATTACAAGAGCTTTTAACTTCAATGTGCTTCAAATTATACAACAAAAAAGATGATATTGCCGTATGGCAAAAATCATTCGACAACGACTGCTACAAACAGCTCGATACTCCCGATAGTTACCCACCAAAATGTGACGATGGTACCGAGTCTGATTCAGGATGGTACACACCATTAAGACCTTGTGTTGTGGTCCCTAACCCGAAAAACAAAAAGTCTAGCTTGAAAGCCGTTGCAAAATGGCCCGAAAGATTACATGTGGCACCAGAACGCGTTTCTGATGTTGCTGGTGGTAGTGACGGGTCATTTAAGCACGATGATAGTAAGTGGAAGAGTCGGGTTAAGCATTACAAGAAGCTTCTACCAGCACTTGGAACTGACAAAATTAGAAATGTTATGGACATGAATACGGTTTATGGTGGTTTTGCTGCGGCTTTAATCGAGGATCCACTTTGGGTCATGAATGTTGTGTCATCATATGCTCCTAATACACTTCCCGTTGTGTTTGATAGAGGTCTTATCGGGACTTTCCAAGATTGGTAAGCTTCGATCTTAAACAATGAACACTATATATGTTGAATAGTTTTGATATATGAATCTAATTGTTTGCTCTTTTACTAGGTGTGAGGCATTCTCGACCTATCCTCGAACATATGATTTACTTCATGTAGATGGACTCTTCACAACCGAAAGCCACAGGTAAACTCGCTCGCATGTTTTTACTTCATCTTTCGTGGGCCGCTAGATAGTCGGTTACCTTTTTTTTTTTTTTTTTTTTTTTTTTAAATTTGCACACAACATTTTTACGATTTCTCACATCTGATTTTGATTTTTCCGTGCAGATGTGAGATCAAACATGTGTTATTAGAAATGGACCGTATCCTGAGACCAAAGGGGTACGCTATTATTAGGGAATCAAGCTATTATGTAGATGCGATCGCCACAATAGCTAAAGGGATGAAATGGGGTTGTCGTAAAGAATCCACCGAGTACGATATCGAGACAGAGAAGGTTCTCATTTGCCAAAAGCAACTTTGGTACTCAAAGCAAAGCTCGTAAGAGACCAAAATAGACTTATTTTTGCGTTGATGGATACACGTCTAATTAAGTGGCAACGATCATACTTATAACACATGTAAGTTTTCGTTATCCGGAGAACAACCATTTATCCGGAGAACAACCATTAGAATTTTATTTGATACGTATAATCTCTGATGAAAATCAAGAGAAAATTTAGCTGCATAATAGTTTTTGTTGTAACAATATTTTTATTTATTTAAATTTTATTATTTTTGTAAGGTTGAGCAAGAACAATTGTAAGATCACATTTATATCAAGTTATTTATAACTTTCATAGTAGCATGAAGTATACGTTATGTTATTGAACAATCTACAGCTAGCATGAAGTACAAGCTACACAATCATTGCTTAGTAAAGCTTATATCTATTGGTACATGTTTAATGGTGAAGCTTTCATATTGCGATCGGTTAGTGCTCAATTTTTGTTGCTAAAATTTTGATGATGTCGACTGTCCGAGTAATATGCAACTCTAGTCGAATGAAAAAATAGTTGAAACAACATTCTTCCTTCGACTCTGGTCATGATCGGATCCATGTTTTAGAAGCAATACTTACCTTATATCGACCAATGTAAAACTTTCATTGCATAAGCTACAAGCTAAAATGAATATTTCACTAGAATCTTGTTGTATTCTGATGTACGAGTTAGAACAACATGGGTTTTTTTGGTGTCCATATATGACTTTCCGACACTTCTAAGTTCTAACAGTAATACCGAACACTGTACAGCTTTAAATTGCAGTGTCGCGTTGTGCAAGCTAGAATCCCTTTACGTGAGATAACTTGTCTCGACCAACCGTTATACAGGTTTACATGTTCCGGAACCGAGACAAAGTGGTCCTAAATGGTCCATATATGATTTATTAGCTTTTTTGTATGTGTCGATTCTTGATGAAGCCTCAGTTGGCATATCTAGAAATTGTTGCCTGGACCATCAAGGAATTATTCACAAGGAACAAGGCCCTTGTGACCAAAGTATCACATATCTTACAAGATTACTTTTTTTGTATGATACCGAACTTTGATTGAAAGTAACGGTAAAATATCTACCACTACGATTTCACATGTTACGATTTTTCAATAAATGGTGATATATGACCCAAAACATGTACTCCAATAAAGCGGATATAATCTATTCTTTTCATAACAAGTCTCATATCTTTCGTTTTGTCTCAGTTTTACGTTTTTATGTTTTTTTCGTTTTAAATCGCTTTTTACATTTTATATTTTGTTCATTTTTACGTTTTCGTCCGTTTTTAACGTATTCGTCTCTTTTTTTTGTTCTTGTGTCTTGTTTTATGTTTTCATCCGTTTCTTTACGTAAAAAGCATTTAAACCGAAAAAGGGACAAAACGTAAAGATACGGACAAAACGTAAAAAACGAGGCGAAAATAAAAGCACAAAACGAAAACACGTCGTAAACGAAAAAATGATGAAAACATAACGAAGCGGACAAAACGTAAAAAAGCGAAAAAAAAAAAACGGACGAAAACGTAAAGCGAGACGAAAACGTAAAAATGACGAAAAGTTAAAAAAATGGATGAAAACGTAAAATACGGGCGGAAACGTAAAGAAATAGATGAAAACTTAAAAAGAACGGACGAAAACGTAAAAAGACGGACGAAAACATAAAGAAACGGATGAACACTTAAAAAGCAGGCCCAACGACTGGGATAGTAAATGCAATTTGGGACAAACAAGAAGACAATATATGTAATTTACTCAAAAATATGCCACATAGGCATTTTGTCGGTTATATATATTCCCAACCGTTTGTGCGTAAATACGTCGCGAAATGGAACAAAACATAAAAGACGTGACGTAAAATGAAGCGGAAATTAAGACACGTCAAAAGCGATACGTTTGGTAAAAAGACACGTTTATTTAGCAGCTAAAACCCTATTTAAAAACTAGTTTGTCTATTTATAAAAGAAAAAAGACACAAGTGTTCTTCTCAAAAACTAAAAAAGTATTGAAATAAACGTGTTCTCCCACTTGCTGTTCCTCTATAACATGTTGAGAAGATGCCCTTTGATTTTTTTTATATTTTGGCTTTTCATATTAATTTAATGAAATTAGACAAGATAATTGCTGGATTATGATTATATCTTAAGTACTCTTATATTTTTTAGTCACATAGATTAATTGAGATGTTTTATTTAGTTGGTTCATTTTTGTCAAATTGTTAATTGAACAAATAATCATTATGTATGTTAACCCTGGTTTAACTTTTTTCTTTTACATGATCTAACTTTCTTCAACTAATATAACATTAGGTTATAGGTTTTATTTGGTTTATTAAGACCTAACATGGGTACAATAATGTTGTGATAGGTTTTAATCGCAAACTTAATACATAATTGGAGTATTATCTAAGTGACATAACTACTCAATGCTCTATTTAAGTAGACATGCTTGATGCTTGATATATGGTTTCAAATCCATTTTTCGCGTGATTAGTACGAGTCAAATGATACCTAACATTAGACAAGACTCGTATCTTATGGTTAATTAAAGTTAGGTTTCAACTTTTTGCTTGCATTTCATATCATAAAATCACATAACATTAGTAGCCTTATACATAAACATCACACTAATGACAATAAACAAAATAAAATTACATGAATGATGAAATACCTAATTATAAGGTGGCCCATAATGAGCTAAAACCTAAAACCATCATATCTATAACCCCACAATACCTAATTACAACCCAACATTGACAACTACAAAACCAATGAGATTGTCATACCTTTTATTTGTGTCCAAAATATATACAGACAAAAATTAATACATCAACAATCAGTATAAGGAGTGATTCTCTAGCAACTTAGCTTTCTTAAGGAATATCTTGCATCAACCAAAAAAAATCTGATTCGGTTACAAATAAAAATCAATGTCACATTTTTTTTTTATTCATATCGACAAAACAAATGTTATCAATTGAAGTTAACATTTTAAAAACACGTTGTCATAAATCTAAAGCCAAAAAAAATAGTTTTCTTCTCATGCCTTTATGACGCTTCACAACAATTTACAAAATTTGGTTTATTATTTTAACTTATAAAAGACTCAAAAGATAAATATAAACGACTCAAAAAATAAATATAAATTACCTTTATTTAAGTTATTCGAAATAAATAAATTATTTTCTTTGATATATAGAGCTTAACTAATATTTATATCTTCTTGAAACATAGGCCGTCAAATGTGGGATTTTAAAATTATTAATTAAGGAGTTATATGTGTGAATAAAGTAATAAACAACAATGAGCGTAAACGTGTTCCATTATTTTTGAAGGAAATAATAAGTAATATGTTAGTGATACGATAAACAATTTGTTACAGTATTAAGAAAATAAACGTGCGTGTATCGCCTTCTCGCAGTAGATAATCTTTAAGAACAAATGTATGCAATCAACATCAAATACTTTGAGTAGTCCATGTTCATTTATGTGAACACCTAAATATTTAAAGAATAACAAAAATAAAACTAAAAGGAAGTTGTTGATAATAGTATATGTAAAGTTAAAAAATGGTATAAAGTTATAAACCATGTCATTTATATTTATATAGTTATATAGTTGTACATATGTGTTGTAACATCATGGATGTAGGAATCTTATGCATATAATACGCTAAGTCATATAGTATACATATTTTTCAAATTACATTAGCTTCATTATATACCTGAAAAGTAAACAATTCACTTACTTTGGTGTTAGTATTTTGCATGGATAATCAATCCATTGAGTGTGAATTCCGCTTCTTTAATCATGTTTGCAAACCATTCTAACAATGCAACCAACTTACTAACTTAGGGTGAAAGACCATTTTGGCGAAAAACATAAATGTACATTTCCAAAAAGGAAGAAATAGTGCACAAGTTGCAAGATTAGGAGTGTTTGGATATGCTTTTGCAAACACATTACTAAAATTTCACTAAATTAAATTATTGCAAGCACGTTAAAATAATATAAAAGTCACAATCATAATTGTTTTTTGCTTGGCTATACTGAGGTTGTTGGTATATACTTGGTTTTGGTTCCATTGATGTTATAGATTTTAGGCATTGAAGCAAGGTTAGGTTGTTGGTCAAGTGAATCAGATGATAACTATCCCATTCCGACCGGATAGTAGAATTTCTGAGGTGTGTGCTCTTCGGTAAGTGGCGGAGTAACTGGACAGCTCTTGATAAATTATGTTATTGAACTCGGAAAAAAATAAACAATTTTTTTTAAATGAGTAGCCTTATTGGGTTTTTATACAGTTTAAGCCAAAAGTACTTAAAGCAAAAGGGAAACGGGTCAAACTGGTTGAAAGTTGTTCCAAGTGAATATTTGGTTGTGTAAATATGGTGTTCGTAAATCGTAATCATATGTAAATAACTAAATATTTTTTGAAACTATAAGAAAATGGAGGAAAAAATGTTTGTCGGTCAACTTGGCGCTTATCGTCCATCCCATTTACAGTAACACTAAAATGACCCGCTTGAACTCGCTATCTACCGTGACCCAACCCATTTTCACAAAGCTTATAATTGCAGGTCAGAACCATATAAATTGCTGATACAAATTAGTTCCAAACAGGATACATATAAAATTTTCAATAGTTTTATAATAAACATCCTTAGACATTATATTTTAATTTTTAAATGAAGTGGGTCATAACCAAGAGGTTTGTCACAAAGTTACCCATTCTACTGAACAAAAAATAGTCGGTAGCACCCAAAGGTACCCATTCATCTGAACAAACAATCCCATTGCATATTAGTATTCGTACATGGGCGTTTGGATGTGCATTTTAAAAGTAATTACATGATTAAATAATCATAATCAGATAATCGACTATAATAATATAGGCTACTGTCGTCGAAGATCAATCTTTTAGTGTATGGAAAGTTCTAATAATTCAAAAGAATATATTTGTGGTAAAACAAAGCAGTACACACAGAGACTTGATGCAAAATAATAAGATACTTTAAAGAGACAAATTGTGATACCATAAAATGAAGTAAAGACTAACCGTGGGCATTGACTGTAGAAAGACCAACCACCCGTTTATCCAACCGCAAATCCTACATAATGAGGAAAATAAACGCAATTCATTAAACTTAATCTTTAACAACAATAATCATCAACCATAATTTTCTATAACATACAAAATAAATACGATATTATGTAACATTCAAAATAATTACTTACTCTTGTGAAGAAGAATTTGGAGGTATAAGAACATAAGTTAAAGTTTCATGCAATTACTTACTCGATTGTAAAATCATAATATGTGTGAACCAGTTCGGTTTACCAATGCAAACAAAATAATACAAAAACTCATAATAGAATATAAATATGGACCAAGGATATTTCAACAAACACTTGATGTGCAAGTTAAAGTTCACAATTAAATTTAATCACCTTAAATTTGATTGTTGTCATCACCTACAACAATGATCACACAAAGCAGAGGAATATAAAATCGTGGTAACAAAAATTACAAATATAAACATCCCAAAAACAAAGGAATATAGAAATCATCGGAATAGTAATAGCAAGAAAGTGATAATTCTCGATTTTAAGATCTCGATAGCAAAAAGCCCACCGCCATGGTCATTGCTAGGGATGTTGAATCATGTAAAATCAAATCAAAACTGTTTTATGTGTTTTTTTTAATCAGTGCAAAAATTGAAATTGATATCATTTAATGGTTCCCAAAAATACTAATTGTGAATTGATATTGGAGCTTGTAGAGGAAGATTGGTTCAATATACATTAAATGAAAAAATGTACAATTGTAACTGATTATGTTTTATTAATTTGGTTTTATGTGGTGTTGTCCATTCCAAATTTCCGGACCAATAAGAATCAAGACACATCACAATATTAATTGCAATGGCTGCTTTAAAGGGTGGTACAAAACTCTTGTTTATTATATTAGATAGATTTAATATCGTGTGTAATGATGCGATGCATAACCTTTGGTGGTGCACATTCGCGTGTGCTATCTCATTAGGTGTTGCACACCACTAGAGGTGGCAAAATGGGCGGGCATGGGCAACGGGCTAAACAGACACTAGCCCAATGGGCACGGACTTAAACGGGCATGGGCCAAACGGGCTCACGTTATACGAATCGGTTTAGAAAAGACATAAAACGAAAATAAAAAATAAAAAAATTCCACAAACGTAACACATCGTTTATATTTGAGTAACTAAATATATTATATCTATAAGTTTTTCATTAAAAACAATTTAATGTTCGAGAAAAACATATTTCCATTTAACTTTTAAATGGGTGATACATGCCCATTTCAGAAAAAAATGTGTGCTAAATGTGTCAAAATCTTTTAAAAAGTTACCCTTTTAGCTCATTTTTAATTTTAGGCACAAATTGTCATCTCTATAACTAAGTTTATTTATTTTTTATTTGTTTTAGTGTATACTGTCTATAGAGTATATTGTAAGGTAAATAGAGTATTTTTATATGTTTGGTTAGATGACCACTTATGCTCTTACGCCTATTATGTGACTGTTACATCCAGCTTAATATCGCAAAATATTCGATCAACAATATTTATATGTGATGTTTTAAAATTAAACCTTGTTCTTTGATACAACAGGCCAAGTTGGAAAATACGTAGTAGTATTTTGTGCTTATCAACTTTTCGATCATATAAAATTTGGTCCAAATCGTGACTGGGATAACGCAGGTCATGCGTATCGCGTCATTTCTCTCTTGACAGAGACGTGGCCGGATCTGCGATCGATGACCGACTTAATTTTCTTTTTTTTTTTTTTTTTTTTTTTAAGGGTAACTTGTGTTTGAAATCGGGTGAGATTTCAACCGATATACATGTTTTTTGATCTCAACCGATCTTCTGACCGAAGTCCCACATTGGGTGTGCGCCGATCTCAAATCGGTCATGGTGGAAAATTGAAGGTGACCGACCGATGTTAACCTATCGAATGCGACCAGCCTAAAGGGTTGTAATATTGGTACCTTTACTCCTAAAATACATGTAATACCATCTTAATATCCATTATATTGACAAGACAAGACAATTTCTTTTATTCTTTTGGTTTTGTATCTTTTGCCTAATACTATATTTGACTTGTCAAACTTTATAGTTTTTGTCCCACACTTTTTTTCGATAACACTCTTTACTAACAAGAATAAACAGTCTTTTTATAGTTTTATGCTTCGTATTTTTCATGTTTTACTGTTTTTGGCTTATCAAACTTTATATTTTATGTTATTTTTTTATTTTATTTCGTAGTTTCATAATAAAATCAAATTAAAAAAAGAAAAAGAAAAAAAAAGCATTACTTGTATTTTAAGGGTACCAATATCTAATCCCTAACAAACTGACTTAGCTCAGTTGGTCATATGAGTTTCTTTTAGAGTTTAGGGAGGGGTTTCTGAGGCCAAGTGAGTTCAGGGGTTTCTGCTCATGGCCTCTTGGTCTTTGGGTCCCGAGACCTGCTTATTTGGATGATTTAACTCGGAGGTCGGATTTCGAATGATGTCGGTTCTAAAAAAATTTAATCCCTTAATTAAGAAAAAGAAAAACAAAAAGATTATCAACAACATAATTAACTAGGTGGAGTTATGATACAGCTATCTCTCTGTGTACAAGTACGCATACATACACATTCCCACGTGCGTATCTATATATAACCAAACAACCTGTTCATCATCATCATCATCATCATCATCATCATTTTAGGTTTCTTCACCAACAATTAAAAAAAATATAAATAAGGTTAAAAAAATCATCAGCTCTGGAGCCTCCTCCTGTGGCTACCTTAGGGTTATGCCGTTTAACCTAACTACGGTATACATATATTTTTCATTTCATTAGCTTTTTATAATTATAATTATCATGATTTGAATTTGTATTATGATTAGTTGATGTTAGATCTGGATTCAATTTGTTTAGATCTGGTGTTTTAGTGTTTATTGGATCATTATTAGGTTTTGAATTTGCATGTCAATTAATGAATTAGATTAGTATAATTATGCTCTTAGGTTAATTGATATGATTATGCTTAGGTTAATTGATGTATAATGATATTCATGATGATTAGTTTAAGATTTGTAAATTTTTTTGAATTGACATGTGAATTGATGAATTTTCTACGACTAATTAGGTTACTTGATAACATCAATTATACTCGGTATTTTGATGTTTTATTTTACTAATATACTATTAATTGAGGTAAACTGATAGAGGGCGGGACTTGAAGCTAGTGAGATATATAACTCATGTTTTAAGTGATGTGCTAAAACCGTGATATATCAAGGTTGACTTTGTTAATGTAAATTTCGTTTAAGTGCAAAAGCACAACCATACATAGATATGACGACGATGTTCTAATTAGAATGATGTAAAATGATGATTGTGATTATGATTATGATGAGGTTAGCAGATGTTTAGGATGATCGATGAGTACCCGTGCATAGCAACAGGATTTTATAGATGCAAATAGTTGTAGTGATAAATTTTTTTTATGGGTTATAAACGAAAAATAATATAAGTTTAAAAATTTGGGGACTAAACACGATTTAAACTGAATGAAAATAATATGGGTTACGGGTTATAACGAAAATAATATAAAAGTTTATGGTTTCCATATATAGTTTTCTTAATTTTTCATTTTCAAGAATATATAGAAGATTTGTATGGTATTAATGTTGAATTTTGGTTTAGATTTGCATAAAGTTTTCCTTCCGAGAATGATTCACTAAATCACATCACTTTCTATATAAAGCATTGATGTATTTAACTATTTACTCTTCACCTTTCCATATTAATATTGTATACTAATGGAAATATATCATATATGGTATATGAGATCTTGATATTATATTGTGTTATTTACAGATAGATTTGCTTGAACAATATTGGAAATTCCAGATTCTGTTATTTTCGTTTTAGATATTTAGTATGATTGTCCTCTTAATTTAGGATAGTTTTAAGGTGGTTTATATGGAAATAATTCTTTACCAAGGGTTCAATTAGGTTTAGTTATCTAGAATATTGTTCCTTAGCCCTATTTATAGTAATCTTTTGCAACTCAATTCATTCCACTGTAATAATATAACTCTATTAAACGATTTGATTTTGTTATCGAGCCTGATTCTCCTTACTGATCCTTATGGAGAGTAGGTTTTATGTTCTTTTTCTTTTCATAATACTTTTATCTTGTCACCAACTCGCTGACTTTATGTCCCTTTAGGTTAATTTAGCTTGTTACACGTTGTTGGTTTAAGCATGGATTTATTAAGGACTTTATAAAGTGATTATGTATGTATCTGAGAACGGTTTATCACGAATCATATGGAAGTATAGTTGTTTTCAGCCTAGTGTATTGTTTGACCTAAAACAATTAAACAGTCTTAACAATTATCTTGACTGGAGATTTTTTGGCAACTTTAGACAAAATTTGATCTTTTTGAAAAAGATAACGTAACAGTTCCATACAATTTTTTAAAAACAATTTTTGGTAGTTTGTATTTGGACATTACCAATTCTGGTTAGATATTGGCATGGTGAAAATTAATATACCCGAGATATGTCATTAATTGTTTGGCATGATGAAAATTAGCATACCTGAGATATGTCATTAAATGTTTGGCCTGATCTTAATTAACATACCTGAGATGTAGAAGCTGAAGTTTAACTACAAAGATTGCCAAATGTTATCTATTTTGCACTTTGTTTCGCCATTCAACCTGCATGCTTGTTTGTTTCATTGTTTGACATTTTTTGTTGTAGACATATGTGAAATCAGTAGAGGAAGAGAATGGACAACTAGTGTGACATTTGTCGACAACACAATTTTCTTGTTTTTGTATCAATAGCTGTCATAGTAATTAGTAAAATAATCATTATAAACTGTCCATGTCAGACGTATATGTAAGGAACTGGTCAACTTATTTCTTTCTGTATGGATTTGTATGATCGGGTAGTAATGGTTTATCATTAGAGTTGTCTATCTGTCAACATTGATGGCTTAACCGAGATTATTATTTTTTTCAGTTTGGAAAAGTATTAATTCCCTCTAAGACATGGAGCAAGCGTGCCCCCGATCAAATTGTTTCCAGAATCAGGTTTTCTCATTCTACAAAGTGCTCGATTGGCGTTCACTCATCCCCAGACGTTTTCTTCTTGTTTCCTTTGTCAACTGTACCTAGTGAGCATCCCCTATACGAGCGGTTAAGCGGGACTAATGCAAGTTTTTTATAAAATAGGTGTTGGATCTTTAGTGAACTTTGACGAGTAAACTGATTTACTTTTTGAGAAAGATCTATATTGGGATTTAATTACGTAAATAAGAAGTGTTTTCATGTTTGTGTTGATGTCGTTTCCTGCTGACACCAGTTCACTGCCGATACAATAGTCACTTCAAACTTTTCTTGAACATCCACTGAGGTATATTAGTTCAGTGTACTTATTTCAGTTATCTTTCCATATCTTTACGGTGATCCTTACAATTATCTATTGTTTCATAATGCAGGGCTGAACTTTGCTTGTAAATGATGAATTTTGCAAACACTATAAATTACAGTATGAGATTATGTTTCTAGCAATACATTTCTCTGATGGGTACCAATTAGATTTACTAAAAATATTGGCAGAAGATTTTGCAACACCATACTTAGGGTAAAGAAATAATCATCCCGAGTTTGAGGTAGTATCTGGAGGCTTTTTTTTACAACAATTTTCTGCTCATATAATCGTCAAAGATGCCCTGCAATTCTCAGTTCTCTTTGCATTGTATACCTTGTCAATGTCTGGGTGTCATTGATCTGGTGTTCAGTATAAATAAGGCTGCGAAGCCCATCCATCAGAAGGGTACTGATCTTTTGCTTATGCGTCAAGAAAGTTGAGGGTGGATTCAGCTAAGATCAGGCAGGCTGATAGTTTATTTTTTTATCTAGTTATTATAGTTTTCTAGAGGTTAAGTCCGTTATTTCTTCTTCTACGTGTGTGTCTCTTCTTCGTAAATAAGGTGCTACAAGCAGTTGCATATCAAAAAATGGAAAGGTGGGCTTATACTAATTTGTGATTTAGTCTGTAAATGAAGTGAAATCATTACTAAGGCGTTTGGTATGTACATCTGCAGGTACAAGATAATTAAGGAAGTTGGTAATGGAAGTTTTGGGGTTGTTTGGCGAGCATTAAATAAGCAGAATGGTGAAGTGGTAAAATCTCTCATCTCAGTATATCAGTATAGTTTTTTTTTGGAACAAACCTTTCAACATAGAAGAACTTGTCAAATGTACCTAAATGATTGCATTCCTTAAAGTTGATCTATTGTTTAATAGGTTGCGATTAAGAAAATGAAGAGGAAGTATTATTCGTGGGAAGAATGCATAAATTTGAGAGAAGTCAAGGTAACCTTGCTCTCTTGGCATTTTTCAACATGACTTCTTATGCTACTTTTTAACGTTGTCTCAAATGTAAATTTTAAAATCAACCATGTTAATTTTCCAGTCACTGCGTAAGATGAATCATCCAAATGTTGTGAAACTCAAGGAAGTCATCAGGGAAAATGACATTTTATACTTCGTATTTGAGTATATGGAATGCAGTCTCTACCAACTTATGAAAGATAGAGTGAAGCTTTTCTTGGAAAGTGAAATTAGAAACTGGTGCTTTCAAGTGTTCCAGGGTCTTGCATACATGCATCAGCGTGGTTACTTCCATCGTGACCTTAAGCCTGGTAATTTTCTAACAAAATATAGTTTATGATGCTACTGGAACACAATACGATTTCTAGCTTGTGATTTGTAGAATTCATATAGTTATGTACTTATGTGCAACTTTGGTAGTCGACAGACAAAATTTTCTATGGAGAAACACCAAGCAACACCAGTACGGTTTCTTAAACAATCTTTCTCAGTGACACAAACTTAAGACATACTTCTATACAGAATACAGTCTCTAGGCGAACCCTTGTGTATGTCTTGATGTCCTTATTTGTGACCGACATACAATTGTAACTCAATAGTGTCTGTAAAATATAAACTAGTTGCTTTGTTGCTTTTAGTATGTCTGTTATGCTGAATGCTTGCATTTTTTGTTCGATGATGCAGAGAACTTTCTTGTTACCAAGGATGTAATAAAAATAGCTGATTTTGGTCTTGCTCGTGAGATCGTTTCCCAACCACCATACACCGAGTATGTTTCAACACGTTGGTGAGTGATTATCACCTTATCCTATAGATGTTAACATTGGACTCCGACGCTTACTTTGTTTGTATCTTCCCCATCAAAGCTCCCCGCTTATCTATTTTATAAATGTGGATGATGTAGGTATCGTGCTCCTGAGGTTCTTCTCCAGTCACCAACATATGGTTCTGCAGTTGGTGAGTGGTTAACTCAAACATGCTAATTTTTTTGGATGTGTTTATGCAACCTCACATGGGTCTTAACCTTTTATAATTCTTCCGATCACAGATATGTGGGCAATGGGAGCAATAATGGCTGAATTGTTTACTCTTCGACCACTTTTTCCAGGTTCAAGGTGTGTTTTCAGCTCTTTTTTAAATATTTTCTATATCATTATTTTTTCCATTACAATAATATCCGCGTCTTACATTTTCCCTAGTGTTTTTGACCGATACCTTGTACATGAAGAAATGGCTGATCATATAATACTTGTATTTGTATTTTGTCGATAGTTCATATCACCTTATCCTTAAAACTACCAAATACAAAGACACTAACAAAATGGACATTATGTTCTAAAAAACCAATGCCCTTTGTTTGATTTGGATGATCGTCTACTAGACTGAGAGTCGCTATAAAAATTTCAGAAGTCATGAACTGAATTATGCCATTTTTTGCTTAAACGTTCTTTATAATGTGATCTGTAATGAGTTCAAAGGGTAATGCCAACATGTTAGCAGTTTGATAGTGCATAGAAGCCAAATATTTTTAAATTAAGCATGATTTCTGTCTTGAGCCATTTAGGTTAGGGTCTAATAAAACGAGCAACTTTCTATGTGACTAGCTACTAATATGTTCTGGATCACTGGACTTTTATACACGGGAACTATAAGCTGGGTTCTGGTTTGTTAATAATATTGTATAGTATGCTTTATAAATCTAATAGTAAACTTTAGTCCGGGATTATTTAACTCGGGTATGTTGCAACTAAATTCTTGCTTCTCTCTTTGTATCTGCAGTGAAGCAGATGAGATCTATAAAATTTGCAGTGTGATAGGCAGTCCAACAAAAGTTCATGGGCTGAGGGACTTGAGCTTGCACGTGGTATCAATTATCAGTTTCCAGAGGTTGGCTTCTCTCTTTGTCATCATAACTATTTCTTATCAGCTGAATGGAATTGTCGATTTCTATTTGTTTTTGAGATTATATCTGTGATAATTGTGGCACTAAGACTGTCCATGTTCATTCATGTTGTGACTGACCACTAGTTCTGTGATATATAATTTTTCAGCTTGCTGGCGTTAAGCTTTCTGCACTGGTACCATCTGCAAGCAAGGATGCAGTCAATCTAATTGCAGTAAGCACTGTTTCCGTTATTTACCACCACATCAAATTTTCACGTGCAGCTTGTATCGGGAACTAAGAGTTAATCAATATTTGTCCTGCTATGTAGTTACTTTGTTCGTGGGATCCGTGTAAGAGGCCAACGGCATCTGAAGTTCTTCAGCATCCTTTCTTCCAGGTAGGAACGCTAAAATTATAATGCTTGTATCTATTCTTTATTCTCAGGAATGGTTTTAGATTATTATGTTCTTTTGCAATTCTGCAGAGTTGCTACTATGTTCCACCTTCTCTTCGTCCTAAATCTACTGTTGCAAGCCCTAAATCTACCATTGCTAGGACGCCTCCACCTGGTTTGTTGATTTCATTGACACTTCATTTTATAATTTTCTGCTGAACGATGAAGTAATTTATTAAGATCTTGCAGCTGGAATAAGCGGGAGGAAGGTTGTGGAGCAGAAATGTGCCAAGAAGTTACCCGGGACTTTGCCTAACTCAAAGCCAGCTGGCACCATTATTACATCTGCCAAAATGCATTCATCACTAAATTCAGGTATATATTTTCATATGGATATTGTCTCTCTCTAGATAATAAAGATTCAGTTGCTCTTTGTCTTTCTCACCTTTCTGCTTGAAATTTGTAACAGGCGTTCAACGTAGATTGGAAATGAATCGACAGGTGTGTGGAATTACATTTACTACCATGACTAAATATTTTATGTTGGTATTTTGTGGATTATAACATTTTGTCCCTTGGTTTCAGGATGGAGCAAATGACAAGACAAATAAGAATGCTGCCAGGCAACCAAAATACCAACCACCCATCAAAAACAGTCCAAGTAAGACATTTATTCATCATCGTGTCATTTGTTCTAAGCGTTAGATTATTTATGGAAATGATACCATCCTATTTATCATGTTTACACACTGAACCTGTGCCTTTCTAAAAAAGTATCATGTTTACACACCAAGTATTGCAAAGAGTTCGAGATATTTGTATAAAAAGTGTGTTCGGCTTAACCAGATAACTAGTACTTGTAATAATTTATTGACTGTGGTAACTTGTCAGGAGGAATGTACATGGGGAAGGGGAGAGGCGTTGGCGACACAACTGAAAAGTTGGGAAATATGACACTTAGCACAGGAAGAGTTGGTGCACCCAAGCAGGTGCATCCACCACTACAAATGAAAGCCGGAGTGGCAAATACTAGATCCGACTTGTATAACGGAAGATCTCAAGGATATAGCAGTAAGGTGGCTGGATGACCACATTATACCCTACGGTTCTACGAAAATGTGTGCTTTTGTAAGAAAAGTCGTGTTCTAGTGTGAGTATGTTACATGGTCTGATCTTAAAACATATAGTGGGGGGAGAGTCTAGTAATAAGTGTTTCGGGTATACTTTTTAATGGCGTTTGTCTGTCTTATTGGTCTTATTTT
The DNA here is from genome assembly GCA_022545495.1 of Chrysanthemum lavandulifolium. Classification (NCBI taxonomy): domain Eukaryota; kingdom Viridiplantae; phylum Streptophyta; class Magnoliopsida; order Asterales; family Asteraceae; genus Chrysanthemum; species Chrysanthemum lavandulifolium. The sequence goes on from CM040240.1 coordinate 265,670,865, forward strand.
ACTTTGTTTCTTACATTGTTGTGGGAACTTTCCTATATATATGTAAGGTTATACTGCGTGTTTGACTAACAGGGAACTTCAGTATTTTATACATGAAATGACACGGAACATTTAGCTGATTCTTGTACGAAAGCAGTTATTATCAGTTATTGTGATACGACTGAAGAGTCGAAAATGCTGTACTAAATTGAATACTGCCTGACAATGATCTATCTGGAGTTATGTTAATTTTGTTAGAATTGGTGACTAGAGGAAACCACCACCAAAGTGGTCCGGTGGTTAGTGTTTAGAGCCAGGGCCGTCCCATGGATTTTGGGGGCCCTGTGCCATAATAAGAAAGTCAAGCTATGACATAGTGTTTCCTAGAATTCGATGATGCTATACTATAATTACAATAAGGTTCGTGAATATAGAAGATTTCATTTGTGTATATACGAAAAGAAGTTTATGAATATGGCAGAAGGAAAGGAAAAGGATTAAAAACAACAATGTCAAATTCATGGACATACTCATATCATTAGACAACTTTTGAGACTTTTTTTTTAACTATATATAAGGCATTGTGTTATTTTAGAACTAGTATTAACCGAACATATGTAACTTATCTCAAATGAGGGTGTAAAGTGTCAATTCTATAAACTATTTTAACTTTATTGTAGATAAAACTGATTGATTGGAACAATAATGTAAAGCCTCCAAACATTAAGGGCGTAAAGTGTGCATGATCTAAAGTATCATCTTCTTCCTCTGTTTCACATCTCTGTGACCCTATTTTCAACTTTTTCTTTGAAAAAATCACTTAAAACCAATCAATGCTAATTTTTATCTGGTATAAAATCCAACTTCTTTCATATTAGAGCACTTAATCCTAACTTCTACCCTAAAAACAAATTAAATTAACATCGATGCAGAAACTTTGGGCCCCTAAAAAAATGGAAGCCTTATGCGGTCACACACCTTGCACATGCCAAAATCCGACCATGTTTAGAGCGTGTCATGAAGAGGTTTGCCTCTTCATTTGGGTCCCACAGATCATTTTCTTTTAGTTCGTCGTCTGCATGACGAACGAAAAAACGACGAGGCACGACGAGGATGCTTGGTGTGACGGCGAGGCACGGCGAGCGTGCCACGTAGGCGTTGCGAGCTAGCTTTGTTGTCATACTTTATGCTCTTAGTGTTTAAAATTATTCTTTCCATCTCAAAAAAATATTCAGTTTAACTTTTTGAATTTATTCTTTTTTAACTTTGACTACAAATATTTCTATTTGTATTATATAATATTTGATACAAAATATACAAATGAATTATATTTTAAATATATTTTTGAAAATGATACCAATGAAAATACATTTAAAACCTAATCTATTCATACATTTTGCATCAAGTATTATGCAACACACAATAAATCAACAAAAGGTGTAGACTAACGGGAACACCCTGACCCCAAATGCATTTTGGCACCAATCATTGTCCACGCTACAAAAAGTAATTCCGACAACTCTCCTGGCTTAGAGGAGCACTAACTAGAGTGAGCACGAGCCGATACTTAAACCCATGACCTTTCATTCATAAAATCTCTCCAGTGAGCCCTTGGTTGTAACACATAATAAATAGCTAAGGTCAAAGACTTCAAAAGTCAAAACTTTTAAAACTTGACATTTTTTTAACGAAGGTAGTACTAGTTATACACGCAACGGGTGGGAAACAATCACGTGTTTACCTGAGAGCACAAGGTATGCAAGCTACCAATAACACGTTCTTGATATGTCACCTCAGATCCACATCATACATCTCTCAATAACACACAAATAACTAAAACACCCTCCCTCATAACACACCACTAGCCGTGCACATACCAGTTATTTTCGCCTAACCGGTTCGGTTAGTAACCGACCCGATTTTTTGGTCAAACACGGTCAAACCGATTATTATCAAAAACCGGTTCGAGTCGGTTAGGATTTTGAGGGGGAAAAACCATACCCGGTACCATCCGGTAAGGATCGGTTTGTAACCGGTTACTAACCTTTTTTTTAGCTGCTGTTTGGTCGTGTTTGGCACGGGTTTTTGGGTTTTTTTTTGCCATTCGCGTTTTATACATAATAAACTCAATAAACTTCAACTTTTATTAAATAAATTCATAATACACCAAACATAAACTACTCATAAACTACATTGAGCGATTTATTCATCGGAAAACTAATACATTGGATAGTAAGGTCTAATTCGGAGTTGTAACCACCCGCATTTTCAGGTTACTTTTCATTTTCGAGAATTTACTATTCACTTTTACTATTCACATTTACTATTCATTTTTCACTATTCATCCATAAAATTTTTATTTCACATTCTCGTAAGATAAATTATTTTAGTAATGAACTGAGAGTTTGACAATCGTTAGATCATTTTCGCAAAAGTTATTAAGAAAACATCGTTATAAAGTTTCATTTTGGACGGTCCATCGTTTAAACATCACGCGCATAACGAAAATCAACTCTGATAATTTTCCTAACATCAGATAAATTCTTAGATCACTCATGATTAATTTGAGAATTTTTAAAATTCATTTTATGTTGCCAAATAAGCCTCACACGAAAAACTAAACTTACGTTTTAAACAATTACGCTTACATCCAGACTTAACGATTCATGCCTTTGTGTTTCTAATATGTTTTGACACTTTTACATTTTGGAAAAGTCAAACATATTTCCTCCTCCTTTGACTATAAAGGAATTCACCTTGTACGTTCTACATTTTGCATAAATCGCAACTTTTAAACTTCGCAAATGATCATTAAGTTATCCCGCGTATGAAGAAAACCACATTTTGACATCTCATATCACTTTTAGACTAATTTTAGTCTACTCTAAATAAATTCACGGTCGTTTCCGAAATTTCGTTTTTTCCGATAAACTGCGATTACGCGTTTTTGACCCGTGTTTCGACTTTAGCGGTTTTGCACCCAATGAGACTTATCACTCATTTTATATTTTTATATGGAGTATAATGATGAGTCTCACCATTCTCGTAAGTTTCAGATTTTACGATACCGGTTTCGTTTTATGGCCTAAAGACTTACGGTTGGCATTTAACTGAACCAAAACTTACTCTAAACTCTTGATATTATCAAAACTTATCATCTAAGACACCTAGACACTATGAGACCGACTTAAGGAGGGGGAGTCATCATATTGGTGGCTTAATCCTAACCATGGATCATTTTGATCATTACAAGTGTCCTAACTTAACCATGGTTAATAATTAACCCAATATATGGTTAACCAAACTTACCCTCCTATAAATAGCAAGTGATATTCATCCCAAAGACATCCACAAACTGAATTGGGTCGTTCATACTCTAAAATATTCATATCTTCCATCATTTGAGCTTTAAACTCCAAGTTTAAGCAAGAAAGTTCCAAAGATCAAGCTACTTCATCCAATCTCTAGCAAGTAAGTGATCTTCTTGAGTTTAGATCCACTCAAGTCACTTAGTACTTCATCACCAACTCTTCAAGTTTGCAAGGGTGCCAAGGTGTGGAAAGCTAGCTTAATCCAAAGTCTAAAGTGATCAATCAAAGTCCTATCCTTACTAAGTTACACCTTTCTTATTGAAAGCCAAAAGTTGTAAGCAACTTATCACCACAATCATCTCATCTTTATTATTCATAATCTTAACTATTTCATGCTATATATATAGTTACTATGTTGATTCATGATGTACATATACTCAATCACTTGTTTTAATTTACATATTGTCATAAAAGTAACAAACTAGAAAACTAGTCATATCCTATACATGTGAGAGTATTAAAATCAGTAACATATGGACTATGTAACTTACATAATATGGTAGACAAGATAAAAGGTAAACATAGAAACTTGAATCACCGAAGCGGACAAACGAGTCAAAAGTTATAGGCGAAAGAAGTTAGCGAAACCTAAAACGCCAAAACGCCATATGGGGACTTGTTTGGTTCGCCATTTGAAAGTCATACTTATGGTCCGAATCATGAAAAAGTTAAAACACGAGAGTTGTCCGAACGACGTTTTCCTTCAATAACAAAGAAGCTCGGACCTTGAAAACGCTTAAATAGGCCAAAATCTTTCAAAAAGAAACTATAGTAAATATAGTCTCACAACTATACTTTTGTCACAACTAAAGCAAACCAAGACGCCTAATGGCCATTAGCCAAGACCACGGCTACGGCTAAGGCCAAAGCTAAGTCTCAAGACCATGGTAGTCAAGACCAAAGTCACGGCAAGACCATGGCTAAAGCCTCGAGGCTTGTTTGAAACGACGAGAACTTGTAAAACTAGATAGTTATTAAAACATGATAAACTTTATGTTATAACAATCTTCACTCAAAACATATGTTGTATTTACTAAGTGCTACAATAGTAGGGAGCTTCATGTGAGGGGTTTCATTTGAGTAAAACGTATCGACGAGTTCTTTGGATTTACAATTAAAGTGTCCTAGCTCCTCGAGCGCTTCTTGCATGACCTCGAATTATGATGGCCCGAACGGTAGTACGATATCTATAAACTAAATCGTTTTCACATATTAAAGATCTTTCTATAAACATCAAATGAAAAATGACTACATCATGATCAACATAGGGATATATATAGGATGGTTTATGTTTTCCTAAAACATTATTCCAAACTTAAGTCGCAACATTTCATTTTAGGTTGTGCGTAGAAGTCTTCCGACTTATCCATCACATCCGTTAGTACTTAACATCATCAACTCTCGGTGAGTTCATAGCCCCACTTTCTATTACTTAATTGTTTTACAAACCCTTGGGGAGATACATGCTTTATTTTAAACCGAACACATTGCTTTCAAATTGTATGCTTATCGATTGTTTTATTAGTACTAAGTTACCGCATTTGCCAAACATAAGTCCCTAAATCATGAATCATTAATCACTATGTGAGAGTGGGCGCGAATATTGTGAATAGATCTATTGGGATTGATTTAATCCCGTTTGTGTTAGCCCGTTAGAGGCAAACAAACGCACTATATTTGAGTAACATTAGGTAAAATGGCAATTTTACCTACAAGGGCACGTACCAACAATTTCTCCAATAAAATTTGGAACACGTTAACGCCTTGATTGCATGATGCTTAGTCTAATAATAATTGTTTTGTTTTCAAACCATTGGTGTGAGTCTAATTAACTCACACTACCAACATAATGTGTTCAACCATTAAACAAACTCTATGAATTTCACTCAACCTTTGTGTTGTGAGTTTAACATATATTTCGGTCCATAAAGTCGGAAGTCGGCACGGAAGGGCAAGATCAAGAAGGCTATACATAAATAATTTATCATTCACAAAGCATCAAAACTTTATATTGATGTCTTTTGTAATCAATGGAACCAACTGGGACCTATTTTGTAAACTCGATATATTTGAATGATAAAGCCTTTTAAACGACTCCTTTAGAGATCGTTTTCTATTATTATGATTGTTGTGCCATCAAGTAATACCAGTTTGAATTCATTGCATATCCGAATTGGGGTGTTCAGTTGGTACCGAGCCATAGTTATAGAAACGAGTCTAAATTATGACTTAAACTATAACTGCTTTTGCAAACAAAAATATTTTATAGCCTTCCGTTCTCCGTGCCTTCCATCCTCCAGACGATTATTGGCTTTCAAGACATGTTATAATAACATGAACATATTAGTATATTGATATATACACTTGAATTATTTAAAACCTTCCCCTAAATATTATAACTATTTTAACATCATATCCTTTTGTAGTCACTATGTCTGTGCCTGCATCTCCTGAGTATGTTCCGGCATCACCCGAACCAATTCCAAACATTCCAAATATTCCAGAACTTGACTTTCCTGATATAAATGATGATTACCTCGATGCCGTTGACTACGAAGATGAACCATACGAGGATATGGATGATTAAGAAGAAGGATGCGGTTGAACCGATTCTCCCGAGTATAATGTTCAAGATTGGGTGGAATCTGAGGATGATCAAGAGAAAACTATGTATATGGTGTAGCACCATTATCACCACCTCTGCTTGAAACCTCTTACGAACCTAATCCTACTAACCTACTCAAGGACCAACATCAACTCATGAAGTTGGCGGGTCATCCACAATGATACCGCTTTCATAAACTCGCCCAATCGAACTTTACCGTTTAAAACAACACCGGACCTAACTCAACATAAAGTCCAAAGTATGGCATGGCGGATGAATCAACAAGAATCATTTTCATTGCGGCCAAAATCGAGGCCATCCATGCACGCCAACGCTTGGACTTATTCATACTAGATATGAGTTATGTGAAGAGGACTTGGATTATGTTGCAGATACCATCTTCCATCCACTAACTGGATGGGAAGACATCAAAGATAGGTTATCAAGAGTGGAAAGAATCCGATTACCAAGACGCGATGCATTCAAGAACTACGAAATCACTTAAGCTCGACGGAGATCCGACTAGACGTTGCTAACCCGACCGATATTGTCTTGAAAGGAATTGTATGATATGCAATCTTCTATGAATGCCATGCAATGTAAAATACATCAAAAGAGGTCAAGAAAATCAGATAAGTGATAGCATCGATGTTCTAGCTGTATATGGAAACATCGATTCATTCAACCAATCTTAGACTATGTGATATACTAGTTATTTTTGTACTTCTAAACCGATTAGACTCGATTAGTTCTATGTAACTCATGTAATAGCTAGCGATGAGTAAACGTTGAAATTACTAAACCGAAAGTTTCGGTTAGTAAATTTTGAAGAAGCTTGTAATAGGTTTCGATTTTGTAAATCAATCAACGTTATGTGAATAAAACTACGGTTTTATGCTATCATGTGTTATGATTTAAAACTCCAAACTTTATTATTTCTAACCTTCCATCAAAAATCGTGATCTTTTATAACTCTTGATATCTCTTTTTGATAGAATCATGCCGCCAAAGAAAGCTAAAGCACTCAACCAATGACTCACCGCCATCGAGCGAATGATTACTACCCGAGTGAATGCAAAGAATTAACGCGAACGAGACCATAGTCCATTGGCCGCCGCCGCCATTGAAGCCGCTTCTTTGCTGCACGCCATTCCATTCTTTGCAACAACCGCATGACCATTGAAACCGCCAGTACCCCATTGAAGCCACGCCATTGAAGCCATTATTGTTGAAGCCAGCATGACCGAGAGTCAGCTTATATATTCAGGCCAAGCAATGACGGCCGCCCTGTTGCCATTGTAACGCTGCTGGCCGCCACCGAAGTCGCTAGGCTTGCAGCATTAATGCAACTAGAGGTTGCTCATACAAAGAATTTATGAGTTGTAAACCCACAAATTTCAAGGGTTCGAAAGGAGCCGTGGGTTTAACTCGTTGGTTTGAAAGAATGGAGTCTGTGTTCTCAATCGAAAATGCTACCGAAAATGACAAAGTTCAATATGCCACTTGTACACTCTTGGATCGAGCATTATCATGGTGGAATTCATTGCTCAACCAATAGGCATCATGAGTGCTATCAAATCTCTTGGGTTGCTCTAAAGGGTTTAATGATCAAGGAGTATTGCCCTCGTAGTGAGATACGAAATTGGAAGTGGAATTGGAACCATGTTCTTAAAGGTGTTGACATTGCTACTTACAACCGTCGATTTCAAGAATTGGCGATACTATGTCCATCTATGGTTCCAACAACCGAAAAGTCATTAGAGATATATCCGGGACTTCGCCTATCATCCGTGGAAACGTGACATCGTTTGATCCAAAGTCACTGATGATGCTATGCGAATGTCTCAAGTCTCATGGATCAAGTGGTTCGAACAGAGCTACCCAAAGACGTAATCTCAACACTACCACCAACAACACCAACTACCGTAATAACAACAACCATACCAACAACAACAACAACCGAAACAACAACAACAAACGACAATGGGATAACAACCAAAGAAACACTTTCAACAATCAAAATCGTAACACCCAACACCATCAGCAACAAAACAAAAGACAAGAAGCCTCAACGGCTTATGTTGCAGCACCAGCTGGAGGAAATTATGGTGGAACCTACCCAAAGTGCAATAAATGCAACTATCACCATATGGGTCCTTGCCCAGCCAAGTGTCACAAGTGTCAAAAACCAGGACACCTTGCTAAAGACTGTAGAAGCAAAGTTGTGGCTACTGGAGCTAACCTTCAACCGATAGTTACATGTTTTGGGTGTGGGGAGAAAGGACATGTCAAACCCAATTGTCCTCAAATCCGTGGCCAACAAGGCGGAGATGCTCGTGGTAGAGCCTATGTTATGGGCAATGGTGAACCTCAACAAGACCCGAACGTAGTCACTGGTACGTTTTCACTCAACAATCATCTTGTTAAGGTCTTATTCGATTCCGGTGCTGATATGAGCTTTATATCTTCCAAAATTGCACCTTTACTTAATATTGCACCAACCACTATGGATACTCACTATAGTATTGAATTAGCCAATGGAAACTTAGTAAACACCAATCATGCTCCAAAACTGTACCTCAACCTTTAGATCATTCATTCAAGATCAATCTCATGCCAATCGAACTTGGAAGTTTCGATGTTGTTATTGGCATGGATTGGTTGTCAAACATCGAGCCAACATCATACGTGGCGAAAAAGTTGTTCACATTCCTTGTAACAATGAAACTTTGGTCATCCGTGGTGATCAAAGTGGAACTCGCAAACATCATCTCATGTATGAAAACCATGAAGTACATTGAAAAAGGATGTTACGCATTTCTAGCTCATGTTACTGAGAAGGAATCCAAAGAAAACGACTTGAAGACGTTCCTATCGCTAGTGAATTTCACGAAGTTTTCCTCAAGACTTACTCGGACTTCCACCATCACGCCAAGTAGAGTTTCACATTGATTTAGTGCGGGAGCGCGCGGTGGCCCGCGCACCCTCTGAACTAGCACCATCCGAGATGCAAGAATTGGCAAATCAACTACAAGAACTTTCGGACAAGGGTTTATCCGACCTAGTTCCTCACCTGGGAGCTCCGTCTTGTTCGTGAAAAGAAAGATGGATCGTTACGAATGTGTATCGACTATCGTGAGCTAAACAAATTAACCATAAAGAACCGATACCCTTTGCCGAGAATCGATGATCTATTCGATCAACTACAAGGTTCGACCTATTATTCAAAAATAGACCTTCGATCGGGTTACCATCAAGTTAAGGTTCGAGAAGAAGACATACCAAAATGACCTTTAGAACTCGCTATGGTCATCACGAGTTCCAAGTAATGCCGTTTGGCTTGACGATGCACCACCGTATTCATGGATCTCATGAATCGGTGTGTTTATACTTGGACAAGTTTGTGATAGTATTCATCGATGACATTCTCATATACTCCAAAAGCGAAGAAGAACATAAAGATCATCTGAGAACGATTTTAGATTTGCTCAAAAAAGAGAAGTTGTACGCAAAATTCTCTAAATGTGAATTCTGGATTCAGTCAGTACAATTCCTTGGGCATGTTATCGATAACACGGGTCTACATGTTGATCCCGCTAAAATTAAGGCTATCAAGGATTGGCCAACACCTACGACACCTACAGAAATTCGTCAATTTCTAGGTTTGGCCGGTTATTATCGAAGGTTTATTGAGGGTTTTCCTCAATAGCTAAACCTTTGACTACGCTTAACTCGAAAAACAAGAAGTACATCTGGAACAAAGATGAAGAAGAAGCTTTCCAAATCCTAAAACAAAAACTTTGTAGTGCCCCTATTCTAGCTTTGCCAGATGGGATCGAAGATTTTGTAGTCTATTGCGATGCTTCGCACCAAGGATTAGGAGCCGTACTCATGCAATTAGAAAAAGTCATGGCTTATGCTTCACGACAACTCAAGAAACATGAAGAAAATTACAATACTCATGACTTGGAGTTAGGAGCAGTAGTCTTTGCAATTAAAATCTGGAGACACTATCTATACGGTACTAGATGTACCGTGTGTTTACCGACCACAAAAGTCTCCAACACATTCTCGATCAAAAGGAATTAAACATGAGGCAACGACGATGGTTAGAATTGTCGAGTGACTATGATTGCGACATTCGCTATCATCCGGAAAAGCCAACGTAGTAGCGGATGCCCGGCCGGAAGGAAAGGGTTAAACCTCTACGAGTTCGAGCTTTAGTCCTAACCATTAACTCAAATTTCCTGCTCAAATACTCAATGCTCAAGCCGAGCGGTAAAACAACAAGACATTGAGAAGGAGAAATTAGATGGCATGATCTGAAGAAATTTGAAACCCGTTCGACGGGCGTTATGCTTCAAGGACGAAGTTGGTTACCACTTTATGGTGGTCTCTAGATTTAATCATGCTTGAATCCCACAAATCCAAATATTCCGTACATCCGTGATCCGATAAGATGTATCATGATCTAAAACTACTCTATTGGTGGCCAAACATGAAAGCCGACATTGCCACCTCGCCAAGAAATGCCTTACTTGTTCCAAAGTGAAGGTGAACACCAAAACCCTCCGGTCTCTTACAACAACCGAGATTCCGATATGGAAATGGGAACGAATCACAATGGATTTTATCACTAAACTCCCAAAGACATCCAACGGTTATGACTCCATCTGGGTCATAGTGGATCGTCTCACAAAGTCCGCACACTTCATACCAATCAAAGAGACTTACAAGATGGATCAGTTAACTCGACTATACGTCAAGGAAATAGTCTCAAAACATGGTGCACCGATCTCTATCATATCTGACCGAGATGGTAGATTTACCTCAAACTTCGGCGGTCGCTCCAAGACGCCTTGGAACAAACCTAGACATGAGTACAGATCACCTCAAACCGATGGTCGAGTGAGCGAACCATTCAAGCGCTGGAAGACATGCTTCGAGCTTGTATAATCGATTTTGGAAAAGGATGGGATAACCATTTACCATTGGTCGAATTCTCCTACAATACGCTTATCACGCGAGTATCAAGGCAAAGACTTTGAAGCACTTTACGGTCGAAAGTGCCGATCGCTGTCTGTTGGGCGAAGTGGGAGATGTTCAACTCACGGGTCCGAAACTCATTCGTGAAACAACAGAGAAAATTATACAAGTCAAAATCGGTTACAAAAAGCAAGAGATAGACAAAGAGTTATGCCGATGTACGACGAAACCCTTGGAATTCCAAGTTGGAGACAAGGTTATGCTAAAGGTCTCACCTTGGAAAGGTGTCATACGATTCGGTAAACTCGGAAAACTAAACCCACGATACATAGGTCCATTCAAAATCCTCGCTAGGGTTGGTCCGATGGCATACAAACTTGAGCTCCCATCGGAACTCGATGAATGTACATCCCACTTTTCATGTATCTAACCTAAAGAAATGTCTATCCGATGAATCGCTTGTTATTCCACTCGACGAGCTCAAACTCAAGAATGATCTACACTTCATTGAACAACTGTGGAGATCATGGACCGAGAGGTCAAACAACTAAAACAGTCGAATACCAATTGTCAAAGTTCGCTGGAACTCCCAACGTGGCCCGAATTTACATGGGAACGAGAAGACCAAATGCGTCGAAAGTACCCTCACCTTTTGAAGGAGCATCAACATCAAAACAATTAAATCACGAGGACGTGATTTCTCCAACGGGGAGACCAGTAACCACCGCATTTTCGAGTTACTTTTCATTTTCGAGAATTTACTATTCACTTTTACTATTCACATTTACTATTCATTTTCACTATTCATCCATAAAATTTTTATTTCACATTCTCGTAAGATAAATTATTTTAGTAATGAACCGAGAGTTTGACAATCGTTAGATCATTTTCGCAAAAGTTATTAAGAAAACATCGTTATAAAGTTTCATTTTGACGGTCCATCGTTTAAACATCACGCGCATAACGAAAATCAACTCGATAATTTTCCTAACATCGATAAATTCTTAGATCACTCATGATTAATTTGAGAATTTTAAAATTCATTTTATGTTGCCAAATAAGCCTCACAATTGAAAAACTAAACTTACGTTTTAAACAATTACGCTTACATCCGCACTTAACGATTCATGCACTGTGTTTCTAATATGTTTTGACACTTTTACATTTTTGGAAAAGTCAAACATATTTCCTCCTCCTTTGACTATAAAGGAATTCACCTTGTACGTTCTACATTTTTGCATAAATCACAAGAACTTTTAAACTTCGCAAATGATCATTAAGTTATCCCGCGTATGAAGAAAACCACATTTGACATCTCATATCACTTTTAGACTAATTTTAGTCTACTCTAAATAAATTCACGGTCGTTTCCCTGAAATTTCGTTTTTTTCCGATAAACTGCGAATTACGCGTTTTTGACCCGTGTTTCCAGCTTTAAGCAGCGTTTTTGCACCCAATGAGACTTATCACTCATTTTATATTTTTATATGGAGTATAATGATGAGTCTCACCATTCCTGTAAGTTTCGTATTTTTACGATACCCGGTTTTACGTTTTATGGCCTAAAGACTTACGGTTGGCATTTAACGGAACCAAAACTTACTCTAAACTCTTGATATTATCAAAACTTATCATCTAAGACACCTAGACACTATGAGACCGACTTAAGGAGGGGGAGTCATCATATTGGTGGCTTAATCCTAACCATGGATCATTTTGATCATTACAAGTGTCCTAACTTAACCATGGTTAATAATTAACCCAATATATGGTTAACCAAACTTACCCTCCTATAAATAGCAAGTGATATTCATCCCAAAGACATCCACAAACTGAATTGGGTCGTTCATACTCTAAAATATTCATATCTTCCATCATTTGAGCTTTAAACTCCAAGTTTAAGCAAGAAAGTTCCAAAGATCAAGCTACTTCATCCAATCTCAGCAAGTAAGTGATCTTCTTGAGTTTAGATCCACTCAAGTCACTTAGTACTTCATCACCAACTCTTCAAGTTTGCAAGGGTGCCAAGGTGTGGAAAGCTAGCTTAATCCAAAGTCTAAAGTGATCAATCAAAGTCCTATCCTTACTAAGTTACACCTTTCTTATTGAAAGCCAAAAGTTGTAAGCAACTTATCACCACAATCATCTCATCTTTATTATTCATAATCTTAACTATTTCATGCTATATATATAGTTACTATGTTGATTCATGATGTACATATACTCAATCACTTGTTTTAATTTACATATTGTCATAAAAGTAACAAACTAGAAAACTAGTCATATCCTATACATGTGAGAGTATTAAAATCAGTAACATATGGACTATGTAACTTACATAATATGGTAGACAAGATAAAAAGGTAAACATAGAAACTTGAATCACCCGAAACGGACAAACGAGTCAAAAGTTATAGGCAAAAGAAGTTAGCGAAACCTAAACGCCAAAAGCGCCATATGGGGACTGTTTGGTTCTGCCATTTGAAAGTCATACTTATGGTCCGAATCATGAAAAGTTAAAACACGAGAGTTGTCCGAACGACGTTTTCCTTCAATAACAAAGAAGCTCGGACCTTGAAAACGCTTAAATAGGCCAAAATCTTTCAAAAAGCAACTGCCGTAAATATAGTCTCACAACTATACTTTTGTCACAACTAAAAGCAAACCAAGGCGCCTAATGGCCATTAGCCAAGACCACGGCTACGGCTAAGGCCAAAGCTAAGTCTCAAGACCATGGTAGTCAAGACCAAAGTCACGGCAAGACCATGGCTAAAGCCTCGAGGCTTGTTTGAAACGCAGCGAGAACTTGTAAAACTAGATAGTTATTAAAACATGATAAACTTTATGTTATAACAATCTTCACTCAAAACATATGTTGTATTTACTAAGTGCTACAATAGTAGGGAGCTTCATGTGAGGGTTTCATTTGAGTAAAGCGTGTCGACGAGTTCTTGGATTTACAATTAAAGTGTCCTAGCTCTCGAACGCTTCTCGCATGACCTCCGAATTATGATGGCCCGAGCGGTAGTACGATATCTATAAACTAAATACGTTTTCACATATTAAAGATCTTTCTATAAACATCAAATGAAAAATGACTACATCATGATCAACATAGGGATATATATAGGATGGTTTATGTTTTCCTAAAACATTATTCCAAACTTAAGTCGCAACATTTCATTTTTAGGTTGTACGTAGAAGTCTTCCGACTTATCCATCACATCCGTTAGTACTTAACATCATCAACTCTCGGTGAGTTCATAGCCCCACTTTCTATTACTTAATTGTTTTACAAACCCTTGGGGGAGATACATGCTTTATTTTAAACCGAACACATTGCTTTCAAATTGTATGCTTATCTGATTGTTTTATTAGTACTAAGTTACCGCATTTGCCAAACATAAGTCCCTAAATCATGAATCATTAATCACTATGTGAGGTGGCGCGAATATTGTGAATAGATCTATTGGGATTGATTAATCCCGTTTGTGTTGGCCCGTTAGAGGCAAACAAACGCACTATATTTGAGTAACATTAGGTAAAAATGGCAATTTTACCTACAAGGGCACGTACCAACAATTTCTCCAATAAAATTTGGAACACGTTAACGCCTTGATTGCATGATGCTTAGTCTAATAATAATTGTTTTGTTTTCAAACCATTGGTGTGAGTCTAATTAACTCACACTACCAACATAATGTGTTCAACCATTAAACAAACTCTATGAATTTCACTCAACCTTTGTGTTGACAGTTTTAAGCATATATTTCAGGTCCATAAAGTCGGAAGCTGGCACGGAAGGGCAAGATCAAGAAGGCTATACATAAATAATTTATCATTCACAAAGCATCAAAAACTTTATATTGATGTCTTTTGTAATCAATGGAACCAACTGGGACCTATTTTGTAAACTCTGATATATTTGAATGATAAAGCCTTTTTAAAACGACTCCTTTAGAGACCGTTTTCTATTATTATGACTGTTGTGCCATCAAGTAATACCCAGTTTGAATTCCGCTGCATATCTGAATTGGGGGTGTTACAGGAGTCTCTTGATCCGGACCTAGCTTGGTCATCTTGAGCGATTTCTTCATCGGAAAGTGAGATTCTATAACCCTCTTGCATCTCGATCTCGAGTATTTGTGTTTCGATCTCTAAATTATTGGCTTCAAGATTAGAAATGTGTTGTACACGTTCTTGTGCGTCTAAGTGATCCTTTAAGAAAATACACATCTCCAAAGATGTCGGCGTGAGTCTTGTACTTCGAATCGTTAATACCCTTCCACCAAGAGAAAAACATGATTCTGAAGCTACCATAGAAGCTTGTACGCTTAGTAAATCTCGAGCCATGATTGATAGAACGGGAAATTGAGATTGCCTTCCTTTCCACCAAGTCAAAACATCAAAGTTTTCAAATTCTTCTTGTCCCATAGCGTTTATCCAATCAGTTCCGGTATACCTCCCAAATTCGTTAGTACCGGTTTGGTCACTCCTAGCCCGTTTAACACTTTCTTGTCTTAAAGTTTGAAATAAGTTAAACCTCGAACTCGTAGAGGATGATGAAGCAACCGAACTCATTGAAACATTGTTTGAACCATATTTATTAAAATAAATATCGAATAAGTCTTTAAAAGATTTGTTAAAATAAGCTTTTGCATTGATTACATAGTTATCGTTTTTTTATCCAAATCCAAATCAATAGAAATCTTCTCGATAAGTACTTCCACCCCGCTAATGTTAAAGCATGAGTCTAATGCGACGACACATTTGAAATATTTTCTAAGTTTATCTTTCATAGGTTCAACCATTATATCATATGGTGGACCACTAAATTCGAATTCGCCTATTTTTGTACACATGGCAAAAAGTTGTTGGAGTACCATATGACTCGTGGGATAATAAACACCTGATAGTAAAGTTGTTGCATCTTTAAAAACTTCGAGTAATTCGGTTAATTTTTCAATAATCTCCTAATTTTGGCGGAAAATGGTGCAACTAAGTTATCACCGGCAAAATCATCATGAAAAGTACTTAAAGCAAATTTTTAGCGTAAAGCACTTTTAAACATAAAATAAGTGAGTTCCATCTTGTAGTAACTTTAAATTAGGTGATAAAAAAGTGGTTTTTGTTTCCAAACAAAATCTCATATAATTCTTATATCTTGTTTTAGCCCCACAAAATATATCTTGCATCATTGTTTTTAAAGCGTTTTTTATCGATATTATTTCGGGTACCGTTTGTCCGTCTTGCACAACCAATTTATGATGAGTGCAACACATCGACTATGAAAAAAAATGTCGTTCAAAGGTGGTTAGTATCTTGCTATTAGTTTAGTGGCGGCATTCGTATTGTTAGAAGCCTTATCAAATGAGATTGAAAAAATCTTATGTTCAAATTAATTTTTTTTTAATACATCTCGTAACTTACAAAATAAATTCATACCCGTGTGAAGATAATCAAAGTTTTGAAAATCAGTCGTACGCTTCATCATTTGCCAAGTTACGAGATCTATCCAATGCGCAAAAAGACCTCCCTCTCGTGACATAGATGCTTGACCCCAATCCGGAACGGTTTTGAGTGTTTTACAATACTTTTTATCGATATGTTTCCTCAAAGTCGAGTTGGATGAGCTACTTAAAAACTTTCCACAAAGTTTACAATGAGCCTTCACGGTATTATCCGACAACCTCACGAGGTTGAAATTACACTAAACATCCTTGCTTCGGTTTGTTTCTAAAAACGCAGCAATTGTCGATTCATTTGAAGAACCAACATCGGTGGAAGTTGAAGAACTTTGAGTTGCCATTTTGTGAGAGATTTGATTGTTTCGAGTGAATTTGAGAGTGTTTGATTGTTGTAAGTTGTAAGTAATTAAACCATACTCAAGATTAGTATTTATACTAAAGTCTGTAAGCATAAATGGTGATTAAATGCCAAAAATAACGGCTACAAACAAAAAAACATGGTCATATTGGGTTTGTCTGCTCCATGTCCGTCGTTAACAGCTTGTTGTTCATAAAAAATGACCGGTTACTAACCGATTTCCCACCCGGTTCGGTTAGTAATTGGTTCCTAACCGGCCCAACGTATATAATTTAAAACCGGGTACTAACCGCCGGTTTTTTTCCCTAACCGGTTATGGTAAAAAACCGGTGTTGACCGGTTTCGGTTTCGGTTTTTTTGTTCACGGCTACACACCACTAACTTGTTATTGGGTCTCACAAAACATCTAACTATTAATACCCCCACTCATTCACAATATAAAATAAAATATAAAATAAAAAATGCAAATGGCTTGAGCCATTGCATTGGCTCAAAACGTTTGGCTCACGAATGGCGCGATGCTCCTGTATGGTTGGCACGCGAATGACATGCATTTGGCACGTTAAATCTTCTCCATACTGTGTGCTTTAGGATGCGTACGTGAGGGTACGTCCGATTTACCTGTTTTGCTAACCAGAGGAACTTTCGAAGCATTTCATTGCTCATGAAGAAACAGGAATATGTACCGAATTTCACCATGGAACAGTGAAAAGATCAGAAACCAAGTGGCATGTCAAATCTAGCAAACCCATCTCATTTGGAGCATGTTTCATGATACTTGAATCACAACAAATGAGTACAACTTGCTATTTATAACTTCACAGTACTCCATTAGTTAGTGTTGCACAGAATCTCACATGGTGGAAATAAATGAACACGTCCCGTCGAATTTAAAGTTTGCCTGCACTACGGATTGCGAATATATTTTCTGTAGTAGTTTCAAAGGGTGCTTGTAGGGCCGTTTGAACTGAACGTTCAGTCGACATTCATGAACCGTTCAGTAAAAAGTTCGTTTATTTATTAAATGAACGAATATGAACATCATTTTACGTTCATTTAGTTAAATGAATGAACATGAACAAAAGTTCTGTCCGTTTATTAATTTATTTTCGTGAACGTCCGATTATGCATTCGTTTATGTTCATTTATTTGTTTATGTTCATCTATCGTTTATTTTTATTAAATACTTTTAAATTTGGTTTACTTAAACAAAACAACACTTATATGTATATTTATAAATTTTATGTTTATTTTTCTACGTTCATTTAAGTTTACTCGTTTATGTTTGTTTAATGGCTTAATGGACGAAAATAAACTGGCATGAACAACCTTATTTTCTTAATAAACGAACATGAACATTCGTTTGTTAAAGCCACCGTGTTCGTTTTGTTCTGTTAAAAAAAAACGAACGAACATGAACAAGGCTTTGTCCATGTTCATTCGGTTCGTTTACAACCCTAGGTGCTTGTGCAACATATAGACGCAAATGTTCTTCATTTCAGTAAAAGTAATATCATGATAGTTGCTAAACACAATTCTAATTGCATAGTATAATCAGTTCCATCGTTAGCATATGCACAAAGTGTGTGTTGTGTCTGTACCATTACTTAATCAAGATCCCACAAGCTCTGGTGTTTCTTCATAAAAACAAATACAACACAACAGATTGCAACTTACTTAACGTTGAAAAGCACTAAAAATTCATATTAAGTACACCGAAAAGGGAAGAGGAAGTCCCTCGTATCTTAAACTTAAAGATGGACATTACAGCAAAAACAATAACATTAAGAGCTTCGGATGTCCTAAACTGCGCCTTGCCATAAATAAAAGAATTCACCCTCCAGAACCGATAATGGTATGATTAGTGAAGAAAGGTTGTATATGATGTCGAAACTTGAATGACTTGAGATTTTCCGTCATGCTCTACGTTTTTGGTTAAAATAAGATGATCTTAGACTGTTAAAGATTGTATAACTAAAGGTATTGGGTTTGTATTCTGTCCCGGTTTTGTTCCCACCATTGTTTTGCATGCACTTCTCCAAACTTTTCACGACTGCATAAAAACACAAGAAACCGAATTATACAATGCCTATCATATTTTTATATGCCAATAGACAAAGCCTTGATAATATAAACATAATAGCATGAATACAGTAATTCTATATCATATAGTAGTTATAGAGAATATGAATAAATTACCTGAATCTAACACGCCGAAGCTCTCTAGTGCCGTCAGTTAACTGTCTGATAGTAATATAAACGCCAGGTTCATCTTGCTCTATCCACTCTGACTCCATATCACTAGCATTGCTAACCGAAACCGAAGCCTCATCTCTAGAGGACGTTGTGGTCCTTGATGCCTCCATAGATGATACCTCACCCTTGGGCATACCAGCTCCGTAAGCACTAGGTCCTACATTGTAATGATTACCTCCTTGATCTGACGGAGGTTTGTAATAGTTCCTATTCCAATCTTTGTTAATTGATGGTGTCATCATTGGGCTATCCCTTGCTGATCCGAGCCTTGAGTAGGAAGAATCTCTCTGTAGAATTTGTGAACGTTAAACTCATGTAACATTCATTGTCTCTAAATGGCAAGTTAACAAATCAGCTTAAAAAAGTAATAGGTCAAATAGGTCGACATTGTCTAATCTGGGTCAATCTAACCAAGCCGTACACAAAGGTAAACATTAAACATTTTGGCCTTAGCTATTTTAACCCAGTACCAACCCACACCGCTACTTTCTATGATACGGAGTAATAGATATTAATAGAAAGGTAGATTACCCCATCCTCAGACCGTGAAGGCGTATTTAAAGCTTGGCAGTTGAATCTTTGAACGTTATAAAGCTCCATTATTCGGTCATAGTTCTCACCCCACCACCTCTGCGCTTGCCATTTATTAAACATCTCTCGGCTTTCATATTCAAATAATTTTAAAAAAAATGTCAGCATTCATTATACATTGAAGTAAATTCAGAAAATGAATAAAAAAAAGTCTCACTTGAATCGAATACGTTTAAGGTCATTTCCGCCATTAGCTAATGAAACAAAGGTGATTTGAACTCCAGGTTCAACCTGAGCCATCCATTCTTTAGGCTCGTCTTCGTCCTCTAACACCAAATGACCAGATTGTCGAGGGGGTTCATACCCTCCAGCTGAAAGATTAGGATCGTTGCTAGTGAAGTCCCAAGCAGGAGTAGAACTTGAGCTTCCGGTTTGTGTATAAGGGTAGCGTACACCCCCTCCTGATACGGTCTCAAAGTCAGGATAACCTCCTTGGCCTTTTTTGTAGCTGCTAGGTGCTATTGGTGGCTTCCCTTTAGATGTGTTTGTAACCTTTAATACGTCTTTGATCTACACACCATAAGGCCAATCATGAGAATAAAACTAGGAGCACTTATTTGAAGAAATTTATCTTTTTTGAACATCGAACAAGCGATATTAATAACATAGTATGAGAAATACCAGCTTCCGTTTATCTTTTGCCAGCCAATAAATATATTGATGAGGATATGTCTACCATTAAAGGACACAAATAGGTTTATGTTTGCGATTTCAACTATTTTGCATGCTTAGTTCACATGTCAATTATTTGCTATATCTATAGTTCGATCTTCTTAAACGGGTAAACACCACCTCTGCCCCCACCTCAATGGCCCCGCAATCAATGTTAGGGAAGTAACTGTCAATGTCCCGTAAACAAAGAACCAACGTTAGGGAAGTAAATATCAATGTCCCGTAAACAAAGAAGGTGGTGTTCTTCATTTGTGCATTCTCACCTCCTATAACTAAAGTAAGCATGGGGGACATTCATATTCACTCGGTATACTCCTAGTCACCTCTGTCTTAGCATAGAAGGAATAAAGCAAAAGTAAGATTCATGTTCACAACACAAGTGCGTCGTAGAGCAATTGGTTGTCTCCTCCAATGTGTAAGTCCAAAAGCATTAGAGGAGGTTCGATGAAAATTGATTTAGTTACTCACTTGGTAATTTCTTAGCCTACGAAACTATAACCTTACAAGATGAGTATATTTTATATACATGAAAATTATGACAGAACTGGCAACAAACTCCTCATGTGTGCCGATTAAGGCTTTAGGTATAAACATAGAGACGCGCGGAGTTAGAAAACTTTCCTAACATGTTGAGTGAGTACAATCATTGTGCATCGTGACACAGGTCACCGCAACATCGCCTTTCTCTCCTATGACCGAACAGCACCAAGTTGTCGCGGTCGATGGATGGATGGTTTTTTAAATATCAAGCGGTAATATTTTTTTTGCATTTATGTGTTTGAAAGTATTGGTGAAACTTAGGCGATTGTGTTTTTTTTCGCTTCGTGACCGACATTTGACCCATACTCTGCAAAGGGATCGACCGATGTCAATGTCGGTCACCCTATTCTTTCGACCGACTTTTTACAGCCCACTGTGGGCAGCCTTACTAACCTCAACATTTACATCTAGGCAAAACTTCTAACAAATTTCCTTCCAATGTGATGAGGAATTTGAATCCCATTATGAGAGTGAAATAGACAAATATTCAAGGGTGGTCCCAAAAGAGGACATTCGTGTGTCACTTTTCCCAACATAGGTGTCAAGTCTTTTCAATTAGATACTCCCAACCATCATTCACTCTATCAATGATACACAAGAGAACAATTCATTTGTTGCCATATGACTTTTTTTTAAGTACATTTGGGATTACTTTACTATATTTTTATTAGAAAAAGCAGAAGAATCTTCACTTATAAACTTAGTACACAAACTGTTGCTAACTAAAGATTTGGTTTTTTTTAGTAGGACTTGATCATTACAAGATTTTGTTAAGGAACTGATTATTAGTACACCCCAAAAAATTTTGTTAAAAGTAGTAAACACAAAAAATACAAAGCAAAGCACATAAAACACTGTCTTGTCCTGTTAATTAGTAAACCGCCAAAAAATGTACGGAACATAAAATATAAAATTGGATAAGTCAAAAGTAGTAAAAAGACGAGATACGAAACAAAAAAACGATAAAAAAATTGTCTTATCCCGCCAAATATAGCCCGTAAAAGAGGGTAATAAGTGTACAGGAGGTAGCAATAGTACCACCCTTTTGTTAAATCTTCGCTATATGACGATAATGACATGAATTTAGATTTGATGTACAACCTAATTGTCCATTAGTCACTTCCAAGTGTCAAAAAGTAAGTTCTATATGATGCAAATTGGTGCCTCAACACAAACATTTAGTACTTAATCTAGTTTACAATGACATTTAGAACTTACTTTACTTTGTCCTAGGAATATAGTACTTTGATTACTTTATTAGTTTATTTTGTTATAAGATCATGAAATTTGGCCGCAGTGTTTCTCTCCGACGACCGACACGATCGAGTTCTGCGAGAGAAAAAAAAAAAAAAAAATCGTGTGTAATAATTGGTGAAAATTTGACCGATCAGATTTTTCCCATACCCAACCATCACATTGGGAATGACCGATGTTGACATCGGTCAACTTTGATGTCCAGCCTGATAGGTACTGAGAGTCCAAATAGACATTATGATCGAATATGTTAGTCTTGATTAACAAGCAGAATTACAAGTTTTTTAAGTATGTGTTTTGAAATGGCGAAAGTAAGAAACGACACAAACCTGACTCGATATAAACCCACCCAAACAGCAAACACACTCATGAACTGGCAGTAAGCTTTATGTAAAACTTTAATGTACATAAATGAGGTAGGAATAAAAAATTATAAGCTTTTCAGAATCAGCAAGATTTTAAGACCTTGAACGTTAAATTGTCTATTAGCCTGTGGTACAGATATCAACAATAAGTAAATCTATAAAATGATCCAAATTCAGTGAAGCCGCCTGTATTTACTGTTAGAACACCCATTTTAACTACCACTGTTATTTTTACTGTATTTTTTTTATAAATGGTAAATAGTTGCTATAAGCTTGCATGTGCAAACGTTCTTAAATTATACTCTGAACAATAACTTAAGTCGCTTTAGCTATATGCTGTCTACCAAAATCTAACGCCGAAGGAGAGGGACCACGCAACGAAACTAGGAAAGAAATTGACATCAAAGCAATCTATACTATATAAGAAACAAATCTCAAATGGTGTTCAAAACTTCAAATATCATCCATATGGCCATATGTATGTATAAATAATCTTTTTATGTGGTACCAATAAATGTCATAAGCATGGTCTGAGCAAAAACTTGTTTTGTTTAACAAACTAGGGAAAAAAGATGCAATAAAGAAGGCTTGCAAACAGAAAAAAGCAAAGAGACTACTCCTAGTAACAGACAATTAGCCACATAGGATGAGGACAATCTTTTAAACAAAGTTCTTTTTTTTACATCAAATATGAGTAACTTATATAAAAGCTATATTGGTTTATTCTATGTATAAGCAAATTCCAATGGCTAAACCGAACCGAACCGCTTATTCAGATTTTGTTGGTTTCGGTTCGGTTCGGGTCAAACCCTATTTTTTTCGGTTCGGAATAGCTAAACTGAACAGAATAGAACAGACCTTATTCCGTTCGGTTTCAGTTTCGATAGCTATTTCTCGGTTCGCGTTTTTTCTTTTGTTGGTTTTCGGGTCAGGTTTGACCCGTTGTTGTGGTGTAAGATAGACACAAGTGGGTTAGAGATGCTAACCTGCGCCGATAGGCTTTTGACGGCTTCTTTAGTACTTGGAGTCCCACGCGCTCCCACTTCTTCTCCTTCATCTTCTATCTTTTGCTTCGAACATGTTATACACGTCAGCATTTTTATTTCTTTTTCTTTTTTGCCAAATTACAAAACTTAATTCCACTGCACATGTAAACAAAAAGAATCAAAAAACTTTAGCACCTTTTATTATTTCAAAATGGTTACCATTAATTACATTCTAATCTATTTTCATAATAAAGTCATTTATTAGCTACATAGCATGATTAGAGTTTTTTGATGGTATCAAGAGAATATAAACGTATTAAATGTTGGATATTGCATTAATGCATGTAATAATAATGAAATATTTTTTTTTAAATTGATATACAGTTGATACTTTTTCTATCACGAGATAAAAAACACACTGTTTAAAAAAAATATATCGTTAATTTTTTTGTAAAATAGTAGCCGATTTCGCATTAACTAATTAACTATTGTTTATGTTTAAGTTTTATAATAAATAATATGAAATAAAATATAGAGTTGTTGATTTGAACACTCCATGTTTTGATTGACAATTTTTTTTTTTTGAAGTAGACAGTTATACATATATCACAGGATGCTTGATAAGAAAATTTATTTATATTTAGCAGTAAACAATTAGTTAAGATCAAGACGTTTAACAAAGCTAGACCAAAGAAGTAATACACTAATTGAGATATGTACCTATCAAAATAAATTCATACGCATAAGATACATGCAAAAATGACTCATTGAGATGTCATGATCATGAACAAGTTATAAACGTCTAAAAATCACATCCCATATTACATGGTTTTAAATGACTATATAAAATATAAAATATGTTATTTTGCGTCATTTAAACCCATAGAACATTCATTGGACCCCACAAGATTCCCAAAACTGAGATAATATTATATGGTTTAAAATATCATTACAAAAAGCATTTTATCAAGAAAAAGAAAAGATTGAACATTATTTGTTGTAACTTTGAGAATTACACTTACTTACGTATGTACAATTTGAATATGGCTTCTAATTTACTTTTTCGAAAAAGGGAGGGAATATGTTAAAGCTATACGAATCGGTTCGAATTGGGAAAATAAAACCTTGGTAGTAGTATGTATAGCAAAAAGAAAATGGACCACATTTTGGATAGAAACACGAAATGTAAAGAATTGTACAAGATAAGATTTTAATCTTTAAACTGTAGATTTTCCTAGTACAAACGGCAATAATGAGCTTAACATCAATAGAGTTCATAGGAATCAATTTTGTCATGACAATTTTGTTGTATCATAAATACGATAGACGTATTTCTCTTATTGAATAAACGGTGCATCGTGTCATCATTAATATCGTAAAAAAAATGCACCAATAATACTCAATCTCGTCGAAGCGAGGTATGATCCGTTAAAGAACCATATGTAACATTTCACTTATACGTTTAATTTATTTTCTTATAATTAAAAAAATTTATAAAAAGAAATGGAAAATTGAAGAAAACATTTTCTTGGGACAAAGGAAAAGAAAGAGAAGAAATAAAGAGAAAGTGCAGTAAGTTCTCACCGGGATCAGAAATCGATTTGCTTTGCTTTACTTTACTCATTTTTAATAAAACAAAAAACCATCTTTAATAATCGATTCCAACCTTCCTTTGTCTCTTTCCGATCTTTTTACAGATCGAAAGAGACATCGTACATCGTTATTGAGTCGTTTTGTAATCTTAGCCTAAAACTCGTCATTTAGAGTTAATATTACAAAACGACTCAATAACTATGTACAAAATTCTACGAGCATTCTGTTACTAATGTATGCAAGTGACGTAACGCTTAAAATGGTTACATGACGGTGCCATGTAACCTTATTACTAATATCACTTGCAAAGATTAGCAACTCAATGAAAATTAGTTGTTGAAAAATTAAGTTAAGGTCCTTATAGAAAATAGATTAGTATTAATTAATTCTTTAATTAAAAGGATCAAATAGATTTTGCTTCTGTTTGCAGCATTACCATCACTAATGACTAATGATTATACACAAATAATATTGATTAAAAAAAAATAATAATAAAAAAAAGAGAAAAAAAGAACAGAATCATGCATAAACTATACAAAATTACCTTCACAGTCACAAGCTCTGATTTTTGTCTCTGTATCTGCAATATTCCTTCGTATATAAACTTATTCACCTTAATCTTCACCTGCAAATTCAAATGTATAAACATTAAAAATGTAGTGTTTTTGTATGCTTATTTGAATTCGGAGTATATTTCATAAGCTCAAATTTTCCGACTTATTTTGAAACTTATAGGCATATAACCTCATAAGTCTCAAAATAAGCCAGAAAATTACGTAACATAGTTAACATTAGCTGTTTATTTTATAAAAGCGTTTAGTAACATAGCTATGTATCAGTAAGATATCGTACCGAAATAGTTTCGAGTTTCGAAATTCGGCAAAATGCTGTGATGTTTCTCCGGTAGTACGTTAAGAATATGTGGAGAAAAATAGTGAAAGAGACGAGAAATGAAATGAGAAGTGAGTTTGGTATTTATATAGGGGGGAAATATTTTAAACGGGGTTTCTGGAAGTCCGTTCCGTTAGTTAACGGAAAACGTTTGTTTTTCCTTTTTGATGTTTTGGGGAGAGTGTCTAGAATATGAGATACCTCTCTTTGGTATTAAGGAGTTACTTTTTGTGGTTAGTGTAATTATATTACTATTAATATTAATTGGCGTGTGATTGTATTACTGTGTTAAATAAGTTACCTTTCATCACACATGTAAGAAATCAAGGGAAGTAAAGATACAACTATTAAAGGGATGGCAAAAAGACCAAGACTGACGACACCGATCCTCATATCTGATTTAACTGAGAAATTCTCAAGTTGATCAGAGACAAGGATGAGGAAATCCTTAATTATGAAACCGGGGATGAGGATGGCAAAAATTTACGAACCTGAACCCGACCCGAATCTTTTTAATGTATAAGCATATATAATTTTTTTTTGTATATGCATGCTAGATTAATTTGCATATGTATATGTTTATGAGTATTGCATGTATGCATATGTGATATTAACAAATTCAAATACCTTTAAAAATATAAAGTATAAACACTAACTACATGTTGCTCAACCAACATTTTGTTCAAATACACATATATAATGCGCTTTGTTTTTATTATATATGTGATGTGTTCAATAGTTATGATACTTTAAGTAGAATTGACAATTTAATTAATTAAACCATGTAGGATACACGTTTGTTGAGACATTTCAAGCGTCAAGTGCTTTATATTATTAATGAGTTTGTGTGATTTTTATGCTTATTTCATAAGCGTGAAATTCCCCGATTCCTCAAGAAGATGGGGATGTAAAGTAGCTCACCTACGGGATGGCCAGATGGCGGCAGGGATCAGGGTAGAGAGTGGAAAACAAGGGTGGGGATAGGAAATACGATGTTTTACATTTTTCGCACCGTTACCATCCCTACTAGAGTACATGTATTATCTTTTTATGGTTTGGTGGATAAATTATTAACAACAGTTACGTAAAAATATCTTTTTTCTTTATGTTTTTGTTGTATATTAAAAAATAATGCATATGTCCTAAATTATAAATATTTTTATTTTTTGTTGTCAAAAAGTATTTGTTCACTTTTATATTTCAACAAAAACTTTGTGCAAATTAAAAGGAGACTTACAATTTGAGACAAAGATATTGTTTGCAGGGTTGAGTCACGTAAGCTTATTATGACACGACGAACACGAAGGGGTCTTTATGTTGAAAGTTTCACGAACAATCGTGGTTTTTTAAAGGTTATTAAACAACATGTATGTTACGTTTTCAAATTAGAGAAAGAGGAATGGATGGTGTAGTTAATAAAAATTTTGGAAAATGGCTACTGATTTGAAATGCTGGGCTATTTGCGTGTATAAGTGCAACACCAATTTAAGCACTTGATATTTGAGGGAGATTGTGATGAATTTGTGATGACATAGCGTGCTTTCTCGAATCTTTGATCAAAAAAATTTCTTATGTGCTTTGTAACGATCCATATCCAAATCTTAAACCGTGTTCTTGTCATTGTATTCTCTTATCGATAGGCCGCTCTAGGCTCTAGCTAGGTTTTGTAACATAAGAAGTATTTTGATTCATTATTGACTAAGATATCTTGGATTAGACCCTCCAATAATGAGTACAATGCTAGCTATATGATTTTACACTCATTGTTCAGATTGTTTCCTTGTAAATGTAACTTCATGAGTTCATCGACAAAATTGTCACTCACTTTAGATTCAAAATGTGATATTTGATGATCGGTCCAAAGAGGAAAATATTAGATTTGACGATAGTTATTCATCCAACTATCGAAATAAGAGACTCGTTAGGAATCTTATATGTTGTTACTGAAAGACTATAGGTCAATAATTCAATATTCATTTTATTTGAACTTTCAACAAAGTCGAAACTAGCAGGGTGACTAGTTGGTGCTTAACACCCCCAACCAGCCAAAATTTCCTTTATATCAATCGAACCGAATTTTATTTTCTTAATTTTGTTAGAAATTCGTGTAGGGTGTGTGATGATCCTGGATATCTTACTAGAATCGTGTTGAGTTCACTTTCCGTATAAAGTATTTTGACCCTATATATGTTTGGGTTGCACGAAATCTCTATCGGGATAATTGAAGAAGAGAAACACTTTGTGTCTAGGCACAAGATCACAAAGCAAGAATAAGAGAGGAATTGTATGTATTTTTTGTATGTCTTAATGAGGCTAATAGATCTGTTTATAAAACAGTTTCTATATGACAATTATGTAGTTAAAGATGGTTGAAACCAACTTTCACAACTGTTTTTCCAACAATCACATTGGTTGGGAAATTATAGGGAAAAACAGACAACTTACTTGGAGCAAGGGGCTCTGCCCCTTGACCCCTGCATTTTTGTCATGGTCGAAAACATATTAACTCAACGAGTGTGCACTCCACACTTTCATTACTCGTATCCGAGCCGAATATGAAATCTCATTAACCTCTAGTAAATCGTCATTACCTAAATGGCCGTCGATAACACTAAATCACCAACAAATTTGTATTAGAGCAACACCCCTTAACATCGAATCCTGGGTCCGCCCCTATTCCAAGAAAACTACTCTAGAGATGGGATCATTTTAACGATTAGTCAATTTTCAACAATGCAAAGCCATTACAAATCTACAACTAGTTACCCGTCAAATTGCAATATTAAACGTTAAATGAAAATTTAAAATACATAGAATCATTACATACATGATGTTTACTGTAACACCCCAAAATGGTCGCAGCGAAAGATTGTGTCACTAGGGTGCTAATTCATAATACAAAGTACAAGTTATAGAAAACGACCTCTAAATGAGATGTTTTGAAAAGTTACCATTCGATAAATGAAATCAAAGTTACAAACATGAGGTCCTGAAGTACAAGATTATATAAATGTTTCTCAATGTACTATCGAATGGTAAATAAGAATGTATAAAGTCTTCAAAACATGTCATGCGACTCTATGCTCCAATCCAATGCTAATTCCTTAAGATCCTGAGATAAACATGCTAAAGTGTCAACACAAAGTTGGTGAGTTCATAAAGTTTAGTTAAATTGTAAAGTCTTTAAAGAATGTTCCCACAGCAAATGCATTGTAAATCTATTGAGTTCCAAGTTCCGCCCCTACAAAACTTGCAACTTATGTGTTCACAACCCACTGCTAAAATATAGTATGAGTAATACATAAGTGTATACAATATATGCAAGTACTTAAATAAAAATCACACGACAGAGCCTTATGCACAAACAACACATACTGGGAGTTACTTCCCAAAGACTACTGGGAGCCACTTCCCAAAGATAACTGGGAGCCACTTCCTAAAGATTACTGTCAATACATCCTAACCACTAGCAATCACACAATAATATTTACATAGCAATAACCACACAGTAGGGTATATATTGAAATCAGAACGCGCATACTTACCAAATATGAAAACAATACATCATAGCATAAAGCATTTAGAATAATGATTCGGTACATAAGTTATTGAAAGAAAACAAAGCGATCTAGCACAGTGGAAAGTATTTGAAAGTAGCTAAGCATGTATGTCCTCCAAAGAGTTTAAAACGAGTATTAAAAGAGTAAGAGTGGGGCTATGACTCACGGAAATCCTTAAAAGTTTAGAGTACTTGTGAAAGTAATGAAAATAATTGAGCATGTATTTCGCCCAAAAGTAATTCAAAACGTATAAAAGTAGAGGCTATGAAACTCAAGGTACTCCTTAAAACTTTAGAGTACTTGTGAAAGTAAATGAAAATAATTGAGCATGTATCTCCCCCAAAGAGTAAAGTAATTTAAATGAGAAAAAGTGGGGCTATGAAGCTCACGGTAATCTGTGGAAAACTAGAAGGGGGCGGGGTTGAATAGTTTTGCCAATTAAAACTTGTTTTAAACTATTTAGATCGACTTATGTCAATATATTTGGATGTGTGTTGGATGTTGATGAATAAACATATAGAAATATAAATATGTAATGAAAAGATAAAGAGTAAAAGCACAAAACCACAACGCAGTATTTATAGTGGTTCGGCTACAAGGACACCTTCCTTGCCCTACTTCACCCTCGAGTCACCTACTCGAGGTTCGTAATCACTACACAACACCGACTCCTTATGGTGGAGAAACCTTCACAACGTTGCCTACACTTTATCCGGTACAAGGCTAGATATCGGGTCCTTTTCACCAAGGAGAATCAATCCTATCACAACGTCGCCTACCCTTTATCCGGCCCTAGGCTAGATACCGAGTTCCATTACAAGGGAGGAACTACTACCCAACACTACACCAATCACCTAACCCCAAAGGAGATCAACTCCTTATAATATCAACAAGGATAACAATATCCTTTGACCCAATACTAATCTATCTTGTACATCGAATCACACCATATCGAATGTACATCTTAGGCACCTTTTACTAATGCCTTTGACTAGATCCTCAATACATCCTTCACTAATGTCTTGTGACTTGACTTCTAGGCACCCTTCACTAATGCCTACAATACGAACGATCGACACCCTTTACTAATGTCTTCGTCTTGACACTCGAGACATCTTTCACTAATGTCTTCAACACTACACTTCTTAGAGAAAGAACCATCAACAAGATAACTTCAGTAGTCTTGATGATGAGAAAGCATGGCAACTCATGGACTTGAGCCTGCTTGACTTCAAAGGTGGTGATCTCGCCTTTAATAGGAACCTAGAGAATCACACAAAAACAAAACTACATACATAGATCACTTGGATCTGGGGTTAGAGAGTTTTTAACTCAAGGAGAAAGTATGTGAGAAAAGAGGTGAGAAACAATGAAGAAATAGCTCACTATTTATAGAGAGTAAATGTCTACTGTTCCACGGATCCCACGGATCCCTCCCTCAAAGGATCCGTCTAGTGTAAAGCTTGGGATCCGTGGGACGCTCCTCTTTGCCCATGGGTTTTTTGGTTATGGGTCATGGATCATGGGTTATGGGTTGGTCCATGGTTATTTCATTAGATACAATGTATCTAATAGATGCAATGCATCTAGTCAAATGGGTATGGGTCAATACCATGGGTTATGGATATGATCCATGGGTTGTAGTTTTTACCCATTATAATACATACTACCTCCGTCCCAAAATTATTGTCTTCTTTTGACTTTTTTGGTCTTTCTTTTTCAACTTTGACCTTAAATATTTTTGCTCGTGTTATACAATAGTTGATGAAAATTTTATCAATGAAAATACATTTAAGACGCAATCCATTCATATATTTTGCATCAAGTTTTATATAACACAAACGAAAATATTTAAGGTCAAATATGTAAAAGAAAGACCGAAAAAAGTCAAAAGGGGACAATAATTTTGGGACGGAAGGAGTACTAGTTATGTATATATTTGCCCAATATGTAAACACTAGTTGTTGTACATATGTATTATTAAATTACAAAATCACTTATGCTTGTTTTAGTGTTTTATGTGAAAAAGTAAGTGTGTTAGAAAACTATTGGCTCAAACCATTTACGTATTTTTTTTGTTTCGTTAAAATGATTTTACATTTGTTATCGACAAAACTTTAGAAGATCGTAAAATATAAACAAAGTTTTTACGGCTTATTTGTATTAACAATCTCCCCCTTTTTGTTGATGACAAAACATAAAATTATTTTAAGGAAAAGCTAAAATTCGTAAAAGTTTGAATTTGTAGTTTTTACTTTCTTCTCCCCTTTTTTGTCAAAACAAAAAGAGCTTTGAAAAGAAACCAATACATTGTTTTAATAAAAAAATGTGAAAATAGAAAAGAAAGAAAAAAATAGAGAGCAAGTAACGGGAAAAGATCACGTCTTAACTCCCCCTTGACGAGTCCATCCCTAGGTGAGGGCGTCAAGTAAAAATAATACTAAGCTAGTTCATTTGCATCTAAGTTTGCAAAAGATTTCGTCTATGCGACGAATATGCTCCCCCTTGATGATTGCAACTTTGCAAAGGGGCGTCATGAAATGTAATCTTAATATTGCAAGTGATTTTGCAATGCAATTGCTTTGACACAAAGCTCCCCCTAACTTTAGGGTGTCAAAGTCTTCATGTGTAATTTGAATAACTACAAAACAAAAGTTAGAAAGCAAGTATAATGCATAATTTCCTGCAAATATGACTCAAGTTAGAAAAAAATAGTTTTCTGTTGCACGGATCCCACGGTTCCCTCCTTGTAGGGATCCGTCTAGGCAAATTTCAGGGATCCGTCTGTCTGATGACAAGAATCAGCAATGGTGATATAACAAATAATGTTAACATCAAAGTGAGATATGTTTTATACAATATAATCATATACTCAGAGATATAACAAGTATCATGTAATTTCATTTAATAAAACTAGAGATATGATATACATGACTCTAAAAACTAAGAAAATGAATGATATATGACTTGGAATTACTAGACTTATCTAAGCTACGCTTGATACTAGGACACCACTAATATCCTCTAGCTCAAGTTTGTTTAGGTTTAATCTCGTCGAAACGTTCGAGGAGGTGATAAAACATGAAACGTTGATCTTCCCGTACTTCATGTATCAAACTTTCAACATGTTGACAATGATAACAATCTTTGTCATGGCTAGGTAGTGGTTGTGGAAGAAAGGAAATTGCTTGATGCGAGGGATCAAGTGAAGCGGGTTGGGGAGCCTCAAACGACGGAGGGATTGGTGGAGGCGCATTTGAAGATGGCTCGACCAAGAATGATTGTGGTGGTAGAGAAGTGTCAACTTTCATATGGTTGGGTGGTTGACTTTGATAATTTCTCATAATCCAAATGGGATTATTTGATGGTGACGGCGAAAAGAAAGCCGGAGCTAGTGTTGACTCAACACCTTGATTTTGTACCATTATTCCTCCTAATGAGGAGAATGTTGTTGGTGGTGGAGGATGAGATGGCCTAGGAGGCAAATCCTCTAGATTGTAGAGGTGTGGTGATGAGAGTGGAGTAGTAAATGATAGAGCTCTAGGCACTAATGGTGATGGTTTAGTGGAAATGGGATTGTTTGGTCTAGGAGGTATGGTGGTGTTTGGCATTGGTAGTTTTGTGGGAACTATCCTTTTAGGGATTGGTTTGATTGGAGGAGATATCCTACCATTTGTGGATTTAACCAGAAATGATTCGGTTGAGGAGATTTCGTGTACAACACAAGCAATTTTCTTGGGTGGTCCTTTGGTGGATGAGTTACCACTTAGAACTTTCCTCATGATGAGATGATTCAAAGAGGTTTGTAAAGGTTTCTAAGTGCTGAAAATGAGGATGAAGATGATGACTTTAAGAGTCCTAACAATGTGGTTTATAAAGTAAGGGATTTGGCAAGTGCATTCAAGACTTAAGCCACTAAAATTCATTGGAATGTGATGATTAGCATGCACAAGAATCAACTTCAGAGTTGTACTGATCTAGGAACTTATTTAAGATGAGATGGAGTGTTCAAGTTAGCAAGATGAGCTTGAAACGATTGTTTTAGCTAGAGTTAACATGAATATGTCATACGGATCCCACGGTTCCCTTCAATGAGGGGTCCGTCTAGGCGAATCCTAGGGATCCGTCTCTCAATAGCTAGGAAAAGATAACAATGATGTTTGTAAGGTCTAATGCCTATTTCTTCTTGAGTGTTTCAGTCCATCTAAGTGTCTTAAATGAAGAGGTACTTAAGTACTTAAGGGTAATGAGTGATGTAGCTAATGATTGTCTTTTATGGAAGAAATTGGAACTTTTATGAGTACCAATGAGTGACCAAAGATGACACTAAAGATTTGAGAGTGTCAAATGGAGCAAAATGATCCTAGAGATCAGATAGTAACTTAGGATAATATCTTGGAGGATATCCTAAAGGCTTTAAGATGGAAAGACTAGAATTTGATCAATTTCAACCAATTTTGAGGTAAAGATGATTATAATCAATTTTTGCAAAAATTGAAAGATTTCCAAAACTAGATGTTTTAACATGTGAGGGATCATGTGTGAGTATAATAGCGGAAGAGTAATGAGTTTTGGTGTGACGATAGATCTACGGGTGTTTCAAGTGTGATCTAAATGAGTTATGTGTGAGTACGGAAAATCTACTCAACTTTGATAAGGACTCAATTTACCTTAAGGCACTATGTCTAGCTTA
Organism: Chrysanthemum lavandulifolium; assembly: GCA_022545495.1. Classification (NCBI taxonomy): domain Eukaryota; kingdom Viridiplantae; phylum Streptophyta; class Magnoliopsida; order Asterales; family Asteraceae; genus Chrysanthemum; species Chrysanthemum lavandulifolium. The sequence continues at coordinate 265,705,033 of CM040240.1, forward strand.
GTGTGAAGTGATATAAAGACATGCTTGAAATACAATGATTGCAATTGCATTTTCTATTTGCCGGATCCCACGGTTTCTCTAAGAGTTGGGATCCGTCTAGCACAAACTTTAGGATCCGTCTTTCTGCTAAGCAGAACCTTTACAAAAGGTATGCAAGGATTTTGACAATGCATCATATTTCAATGTTAGTTTAAGAGGTACTAAGATATCAAAATGTAAGATGTTTTATTTCATGAAAGAAATTGGATTACATTGATAAAGCATGGATACTAAGGATTGACCCTTTTTAGAAAGAAGGCTAAGTTCCTTGAGCGTTTTCGCTAGATGGATCATCAAATGGTTGATGAGTGTTTCCCGATTCAGGAATGAAGAAAATCTTCATGAGAGATGCGTTTAGAGGTCCCATCATCTTGTTCACAAGTACGTACAACGGACTTTGAAATTGAGGATGAAAGTACATGATGTTATGATAAAGGCGCGTCAAGAACATTCCATAAGGGATGAGTTTATTCTTGGAGCTTTGAAGATTTACAATTCGCCTTGCGAAGAAGTAGGCGAGATTGTATGGTTGTTGTGTTAGCAAACAATACATTATGTGAACACAACAAGCGGGAAGGATTTCTCGATTTCCTCTAAGGCTCCAAACATTTTCACGTAGGATAAGTGCAAGAGGCTTGTACTCTTCTCGGATATCCCGTGCATGGATAATGTTTGGATCGGAGTAATGGGGTTTGCATATTATGCGATTCAAGTCTTCCGGGGAAGGTATGTGTGAACAATATGGACTATTTTCTTCATGAAAGTTGAAGAGAGAATCAAGAGACCAATCTTCAGTGAAGGCACATTGTCCATGATTTGGAATCCGGAGGATGTGAGCAAATTGCCTAAGGGTTAAAACAAACTTTTGGTTTTTGATCCAAAACCAAAGAGATAGAGAGCGATCGTCGTTACGAACGAGTTCAACTTGACGAAAGAATTCCAATATAAACCTTGGACATATTTTCTCGTTAATTTCGAGAAGACATTCTATTCCTATGGCTCGGAAGGAAGTATTGATACCTTCTTCGAATTGTTGAGGGGTGTCGACAATACGTCCTTCGTGGAAGTGACGGTTTTCGAGATTATTGAACCCACGGACATGATTGCCAGGTATGTTGGGCTCAAGGGAGATGTTAGGAGTATAGATGCTAGTGAGTGAAAAATCAAACTTATATTCATGCGACATAGCGAAACCTATAGGAAAGAGAAGTTTATAGGATGTGACGTATTATAGGTAAAACAATGATTACCTAAGGTTTTTACAAGGTGTTTATTAACAATGACATTTAACTCACTTAATGTTTGACATTCTAGTAGAACATTTCTTTTAGGAAGAAAGTGATTTTTATTTTGCATGGAAAATCATTATCCGAAGACGGTTCCTTATCGGGATCCGCTAGTATACCTCTGGGGATCCGTGGATCTAGTAATGTGAAGGCATTTTGATAAAAACATAATTTTATAGTTTTCTATCAAGATATGTGTATTAGCCTACATTTTCTTTTAGCATGCATTAATGGTTTCTAATGTATCACGAAACGATACGAAAGATATAAATCAAAGGAAATGAAAAAACGCATTAAGATAATAAAGTAGATAAACTAGAATATTAATAATATTTCATTTCAATGTTAAGAATGATACAAATGATTAGGTATATAACCCCAATGTAGATTAACAACACAAAGTATATGTCTCCGTATGAGAACTTCATCATAGGGAACACAAGAGTGATGAGCGTTAAGGCAATGAGCACGAGGGCGATGTAAACCATGTTGATGACGAACCTTCTTGGTTTGAGATGAGATGAGATGAAGAGGAAGATGAAGTTTTGAATGAGAGGTAATTTTTGAAAGTGAAAGATTTGAAAAAGTGGGGATTTGCTAGAGTGGACGACGGAGAGTTTATTTATGGGGAAGGAGGAATTTTTGAGATTTGTGTTTTGTTTTATTATTAGAAGGATATGATTTTTGGATTAAATGAAATAAAACACAAGTTTTATAAACCACGACTTTAGACGAAAAATTAACACGTATGTGAGAAAGGCTTCCTAATGAAGCTACATGTAATACATGAATATGCACAAAAGATAATCATATAAATACCTATGTAAGTATACTTATTTATCAAGCTAATGTTATTTAGAGATAAATGAAAAGTCATACCTCTAATGCACTTAGGAATGTCTTTACAAATGACACAACAAATGTCAGTAGACAATTACGGCTCCTTTGTGTTTAAGATACCTTCTTAGGGAAGGTTATCATGTTACCAAGCGATTCATGTGGCTTGGTAGGTATGAGCTTTAACTAAGCAACATGACAAAGAAGATTTGTGCAATTAAATGAATAGTAAGTAATAAACAATGTTGTCATCTAATCAACATCCAAACAACGAGTTTTAAAAGACATGGTGTTTGTTTTTATGAAAGACCTTCTTTGTAGTTTTCAATTAACCACGGATCGTATCAAGTTTTTTTAAAGTACAATATACTTTAAGAAACTTGGTAACGAAGCTCTGATGTCAATTGTAGAAAACTAGAATGGGGGGTTAAATAGTTTTGCCAATTAAAACTTGTTTTAAACTATTTAGATCGACTTATGTCAATTTATTTGGATGTGTGTTGGATGTTGATGAATAAACATACAGAAATATAAATACGTAATGAAAAGATAAAGAGTAAGAAGCACAAAACCACAACGCGAGTATTTAAAGTGGTTCGGCTACAAGGACACCTTCCTTGCCCTACTCCACTCCCCGAGTCACCTACTTGAGAGTTCGTAATTACTACACAACACCGACTCCTTATGGTGGAGAAACCTTCACAATGTTGCCTACACTTTATCCGGTACAAGGCTAGATACTAGGTCTTTTTCAACAAGGAGAACCAATCTTATCACAACGTCGCCTACCCTTTATCCGGTACTAGGCTAGATGCCGAGTCCCTTTACAATGGAGGAACTACTACCTAACACTACACCAATCACCTAACCCAAAAGGAGATCAACTCCTTATAATATCAACAAGGATAACAATATCCTTTGACCCAATACTAATCTATCTTGTACATCGAATCACACCATATACATCTTAGGCACCTTTCACTAATGTCTTTTAGAAAACTAGAAGGGGTTGAATAGTTTACCGATTAAAATCTTTGTTTTGAAACTTATTGAAAGATCAATTGATATTGATCTTAAGTATATTAATGAAATATGCAAGCAATATGTAATAAGTAAATAAGGAAAGAAATGATCAAACCACAACAAGTTGTTTATAGTGGTTCGACCTACAAGGACTCTTTTTCCTTGCCTACTCCACTCCCGAGTCTCACACTCGAGAGTTTAACTTCACTAGTCAACAAGCTCCTTTCACCGTGGAGAAAACCTTTACACTTCGCTTACACTATTTCCGACACTAAGCTAGATGTCGAGTTCTTTCCAAGGGTACAACTACTCCCACACACATGTATTTTGAGGACTAAAATACTAACCACTCACACTCACAAGATTATGATGGTTTGATACAACAATGAAGTATGGATCAATACTAGATCATACAACACTAAACAAACAAGACTTCCAACTTCTCGTTGAAGCTTGAATATGACTTGATCTTCTTTGCTACAAAGAGATCACTAATATGATATGAAACGAGTTAGAAAGGTTAGAGAGAAGATATGTATGAGAGTATGTTAGAAAGGGATGAGAAACTACTTGGCTTGGCATTGCTATTTATAGCCAAATTGGACGAGGGCGTCCACGGACCGCGGACCCTTAAAAGGGTTCCGCCGTGTACCAAAATGGTACCGCCGATCGGCGATCAAGATATCAAATCTTGCCTAAAGTCAACTCTATCTAAGTAAGATTGTGCAAGATATGAAGAGTACAAATCTTCACAAAATATCTAATGGAATCTTCCAATGATCTCCATGATGTAATACATGATGTCAAATGTTGTATTACTATTAATAGAAATATGCAAATGCTTAAGTAGTGTTTGGTTTTAAGAACCTAACACATTCTACAAACTACTATCATACATAATGATTAGAGTCATATCAAGATGTTACTAATCATAAATGTAAATGCTTGAATGATGAATATATTGTTTGAGAAAGCTTGTTTTAATATCTAATAAACTTGACAAGCTTTAAGCTTTTATAAATTAAATTTACTTTTGTCGTTAACAAAACTTAGGCAAAGATCAAAAATATAAATAACGTTTAATGGCGATATTTGTATTAACAATCTCCCCTTTTGTTGAGGACAAAATATAAATTTATTTTATAAAAGAAACAAAGTTTGTACAAGAGTTATAAAAATATTAGTTTTAGAACTTTGAAAAGGAAATGATAATGCAAGTGTATGAAATTTGACTTTTATGAAAGTCAAAGAATTCACTAGTTGATGCATGATGTTGACTTTTGAGAAAGTCAAAGTATGCGGTTTGACTTTTAAGAAAAGTCAAGTATTATCAATGAGGGTTCTGTTTGACTTTTAGAAAGTCAATTGTATGCGGTTGACTTTTCGGAAAAGTCAAATATAAATAATTTCAAGTTCTATATTTTCTCCCCTTTTGTCTCAACAAAAGAAGAGGCTATCTTGAATGTAATGAGCCCGAGCTTATTATCTCCCCCTTGTTCAAAGCTCCCCCTAAATTGGGTGCTTTAATGGGAAGATACATGGATTGTGAAAATAAAGCTACAAAAAAATTGTTAGTAATAATGATCATTCACAAGCATTTCCAAACACTATGTAATGACACCAACAATGTAATAAACAACATTCATTAGTTAAAATTTTTCATGAATCAAGATCATGAAAAGAGAACACAATGATGTGTTTTTAGTACAAGAAAATAAAAATTATCCTAAGAAAGTAAAAGAAAGACTATTCTAAAACCATCCTAAAGTGATGGTGGATGGGAAAAAGCGTTGAGGCAGCTCGAGAATGTGGTTGAGGATGAACCTCATTTCTTCGTGGAAGTCATGGACCATAATCCGGGTCCGTTCCACGGTTTGACCCGTTGCTCACAAGTTGAGCAACCATGCCTTGGAGGGTAGAAAGTTTGCGGAGGTTGTGGTGGTGGAATGGTGGATGTGTTGGTGGTGTTGGGGATGTTTGGAGTGGTCATGATGGATGCAAGCAAAGCACTTTGCATTTGCATTGTCTCACTTAAGTGAGAATCCACCATGCCTTTGAATTGGTGGAGGTTGTGGAGTTCGGCTTGAATCTCCTCTCTAGTGGGATTGTCATCCCACATGCTCTCGGAATGTCCTCGATATGAGGGACATTGATGATGGAAGTGGATGATCCCGTATAAAGGACCATGAATGTCCTTGTGAATGGGGTGGAAAAGGAGAGGTCTTGGCCCTAATGGGCGTTTGGGTCAATGGATGACCGAGGTGACTCATGAGCGATTAAGCTCAATGGTGCCAAAGGATGGCAATGGTGGTGGATGACTTGGCCTGGGAGGCAAGTCTTCCAAGTCCTCTAGGAAAGGATTTGGTGATGTTGGTGGAGTTGAAAATAACTCCATGGGAGTGAGTGGGAGACCTTGGTGAAGGTGGTGAGGTGTTTTGGATGTTTGGATGGGTGCGGTGGAGGTGAAGTAGGTGTTTTATTGGTGGTGGAGTGGTGATCACAATGTGTGATGAAGTGGGTGTAGCTAAGGTAAGATGTGTATCATCTCTAATGGGAGATGAGATGGTGAGTGGTGAAGATTCGGATGATGAGCTAAGATTAACAAAACAACAAGGCCTTACGCTCATTCTAGCGGTTTTCTTGCAAGGTTTTGGTGATGATTTAGTCATTTTAACTTGGGTTTTGATTTGCTAGATAGTAGTGAGAATGAAGAAGGTGTGAGGATGATCATGGTAAAGCCTTTCAATTTATAGAGGTAAGAAATTGTTGAGAAAGGTTTGATTTGATGTTGAACCATTGAAGAGATGAGGTTCCTAATGATTTGGAAGTGGGTTGAATGCTAGTCATATCACCCAGTCAATCCATACAAAGAAGATGGAGTGAAGAAGAAAAGATATGCAATAAATGTGTTCTAGTGAGTGGAATTTCCTAATATTGATTACCCGCGGTTTGAAGGTACCAAAATTTGGTTCCTTCCTTTATATAAAGGGCTCCTTGGGTGGATTTTTCAAATTTTTGAATTTTGGTGGGAAATGGATTTCTTATAGACTTTGGTAAATGATACTAGTTCTAATAACGGTAAAACTAGTTAAGATTGATTTATAAGTGATGGAAGATAATTTGGAATCACGAAAAGTCGAAATTGAGAAAATTACGGAGAATCCACGGCACCAAAATAATACAGGACGGTACCCTAAAAGGGTGCCGTCAGTCCTTATCTCTGGTATGGCGGTACCAAGCGATATAAAGGGCGGTACCAAAATTTTGGTGCCGTCGGATCCGTCAGTCTTGAAAATTGGACGAGTTCGTTTTTAGGTGTCGGGCAAATTTCGAAACACGAAATTTTTCTTAAAAGCTGTTATACTAAACATTTCTAGTTAGGAAAAGTAAATAACACATATCTAAACATAGAGGAGCATAGATTTTGAGCAAGGCTTATTGATTTTCACAATATAGTGAAAATGGGTAAAATTGATAGCATACTTGTGCTATCCCCACATGAGATTGTTAGCATACACCATTGTTTCAAGTTATATTATCATCCTACATAATAAAAACAACTAAATAGTATCAAACATTAACGATAATGCATTGTTCCAAACACTCCTTAAAGTACCCTTATTTGTCCAATTTCTTGTAAATCTTGTTCATCATCCTACCAAGGCACTTGAACATTCCCTTAGTTTGCTTGAATTCTGTGATTCATTCTCAATCTCGGGAAGAGATCGTAATACTCTTGAGGTGGAAGATGAGAGCTTGGAAGACCATCCTCGGAGCTATTTGATGATGATGATGAAGGAGTTGGAGGTTTAGCTCTCTTGCCTTTAGTCTTAGCAACTCGAGCATCACTCAAAGGTACAAAGATGTGAGGATGAGTTCATAGTGAAGATGCATCCCTTTTGGGGTTGGTGGAATTGGGCGAAGTTTCTATAGAGGCGGGTGAGAAGCATCCGTATGGAAGACAACGGATCCTTGAGTTGGAATATCAATCATTCTCCTAGCTATGTAGTAGGCTAAGTTGAATGGTTGTCGGGTGGACAAGTTGTAAAGCATGTGGCAAAGACAAGCGTTTATGTGATCCCTATTCCTATGGTGCTAATGGCGTTTGCTCTAAGTAACTCCTCCCATTTCTTAAATTAGTGCTTAAGTTCATTGAGCTCCATTCCATATGGATCTCGGTCTACCTCTTTTCCTTTCGGGTTACTCGGGTTGTATCCGTTTTGGGTTAAAAGGTGTTCACGGATGACATCCTTATCGGCTAAGCGGGTTATGTAGGGAGAAGCGGTCATTGATTGCATCAAGGCGGTGGTGACCACTTATCCGTGTAGACACAAGTTCCTCGGTTGGGAATTCCTAGTACTCTAGCAAATTCACTTAAAGTGATGGTGTAGTCATTTTGGTTGATTCTAAAGCTAAGACAAAACTCATCATCATCTTCATCACTAAAACCGGTCACACTAGCATAGAATTCTAATCTGAACCTAGGACAAATTGGTTCATCAATGTCAAGAAGACAATCGAATTGAATGGCGGCTAGTTCTTCACGAAGATTGGTATGCTCAAGGAAGGATGGGTGAATGGTTCTACCCTCGTGGAAATACCTTGATTCTAGACCCCTAAATATTTCTACTTGTTCCTTGGTGAGTCCTTTGGTTTTGTGGTGTTTGGGAATGTAGTTAAGGGTGTCTTTGTGATCATAGAATCTTGCGGCTACCATGGTTATTCCTAAGGACAAGAATTAACATGTTAAAAAAAATTGAAAGTAAATTTTAACGTTTTTGATTCTAGTGTGTGCCTATATGAAAACAATTTGGAGTTGCGGTTATCTCGACTCATTTTATGCACAAAATGGTTTTAGTGGAGTGTTTGGCAAATACCATGAGATAACCCAAATGCTCCTAATTCAATGTGGCTATATTTGAATATACCCGGGAGTGCATATTAGTTATGCAATACCTTTAGTATTCAAGAGCATGCAAGTGATGAAAATTCTAACGTTTCTATTTGTATTAGCAATGAAAATGTTTTCCTACAAGTGAGAAGCTTTTCAAAACTTTTGACATGGGGTGTTTGGTTGTTTGAATAAGGCCTTATATTTATTATCTATCAATTAGTGGGAAACATGATTTGTTTATGCAATATGATAATGTAGTACCTAATTTCAATGACTAGTTATGCAATTTGCCAATTGAATTCATATTTGGTATAAAAGCATACATAAAACCCCATGTAATGATTTGTGATAGTTTTGTGCATAAATAAGAATCCTAGACTCGAATTAAGAGATGAAATGTAGTTAGGATACTTACAATGATGTTATCTTGATGATTAGTGAGTGGGAAGATGACAATAATGAGCTTGGTTTAAGTTTTACGTTTTGGTAAAGTGGGTTGTGAGGAAGAAGATGTTATGTATAAAATTTGTTTTGTACATGAGACACCACGGACGAGACGGCACCAAATTTTGGTTCCGTCCGTGTTGTCGTTTGGTGCCGTAGCTCTGATGGCGAATACAAGACAAAATTGTTTTGGTTTGACTATTCTAATGTTTTAGGCTATGTTTATCCTACATGTTTGGTTCCATTAACCCTAAACCAAGTCTAAGAAGATTAAAGGTTCTCGTTTAAGAGGTTTAGTAAAGATGTCGGCAATGTTGTCTTGGAGGATACTTTCTCGATTGAAATGTTTCCTTTTGAACATTGTCGCGAAGAAAATGATAATGATTTCAATGTGCTTTATGCGAGCATGTTGAGCAGGATTCTTCTTGAGATCGATGGCTCCTTTGTTGTCATAAAGTATCACAATGTCGTTGAGATGAATTCCGTAGTCTCGAGCTTGCTTCATCCAAAGAGCTTGTTGACATGCTTTTCGGTGAGGCGTATTCGGCTTGATGGTAGAGATGGCTAAAGCCGTTTGCTTCTTTGCAAACCATGAGGTGAGACAATGTCCAACAAAAGTGCAAATACCACTTGTACTTTTCTATCGACATAATCACCGGCATGATCCGAGTCGGCATACACTATGGTTTCTATACCCGTTCCTTTGGGATACCATAATCCTAAACACGTTGTTCCTTAATATATCTAAAATCCTTTTAATGCTTCTAAGTGTGATGCCTTTGGGTTTTCTTGAAAGCGAGCACATAGACAAACACTAAACATAATGTCGGGTCTACTAGCCGTAAGATAGAGTAGGCTACCAATCATTCCTCTATATTTAGTGTTATCTACGGATTCACCTTCTTAGTCCTTGGTGAGTTTAGTGTCCGGGACATGGGTGTTTTAGTTGGTTTGGAATCTTCAAGACCAAATTTCTTAAGCATGTCTTTTATATATTTAGATTGGTTAAAGAAAATACCATCATCTAGTTGTTTGATTTGAAGTCCTAGAAAGAAGTTTAACTCACCCATCATACTCATTTCAAACTCGTCATGCATGATTTTAGAAATCATCACATAGCTCTTGACAAGTTGATCCGAATATAATGTCATCAGCGTATATTTGAACAATAATAATTTGCGATTCCTTTTCTTAGTAAAAGAGTATTATCTACTAATCCCATAGTATATTTGTTATCAATAAGAAAAGTCTTAAGGCAGTCGTACCAAGCTTTAGGTGCTTGTTTAAGGCCGTATAATGCTTTCTTGAGTTTGAAGACATAATGTGGTTTCTCAAAGTCGGTAAAACCGGGAGGTTGAGCAACATACACTTCTTCGTTAATAAACCCATTAAGGAAAGCACTTTTAACATCCATTTGAAATAATTTAAAATCATAAGCACATGCATAAGCAAGTAATATTCTAATAGATTCAAGTCTAGCTACCGGTGCATAAGTTTCATCATAGTCAATTCCTTCTTGTTGATTATAACCTTGTGCAACAAGCCTAGCTTTGTTTCTAGATACTACACCATTTTCGTCCATTTTGTTTGAAAGACCCATTTTGTTCCAATTATAGTTTGATCTTTGGGTTTTGGAACTAGTTTCCAAACATCATTTCTAACGAATTGGTTTAATTCTTCTTGCATGGCAATTACCCATGATTCATCTTTTATTGCTTCATTTATGGTTTTGGTTCAATGGTGGATACAAAACAAAAATGATTACTTTGATTTTGAGCTTGTGATCTTAAGGTTCTTTGATTAAGTTTTCCTATGACCTTTTCTAATGGATGACTTTTAGATTCTTTTATATTGACAATTTCCTTATTTAATGGTTCATCTTCCTTGTTATTATTAATTTGACTTTCAATTATTTGACTTTCAACTAAGTCATCATCTACCAAAGGTGATGTCTTAGAGGAGGTGGACTTTAAATCAAATGTTATGTTCAACGATTCCTCGACTATCATTGTTTCTTTATTTAGGACAATGTAAGCTTTACTAGTTTGAGAGTAACCAAAAATACACCTTCATAAGACTTTGGGTCAAACTTGGTGAGATAATCCTTAGTATTAAGAATAAAACATTTACAACCAAAGACTTTAAAATATCCTAATGTTGGCTTTTACCTTTATAAAGTTCATATGGTGTTTTGTTTAGGAAAGGACGTATTAGGACTCTATTTAAAATATATGTAGAAGTGTCAGCGGCGTTACACCAAAACTTTTGAGGAATGTTTTGTTCATTAAGCATTGTTCTACTCATTTCTTGAATTGTTCTATTTTCGTTCTACTACTCCATTTGATTGAGGTGTTAGTGGGCGGAAAAGTTATGTGTTATACCATTTGTATCACAAAAGTTTCCAAATTGAGTTTCGTTGTCAAATTCACGACCATGATCCGTTCGGATCGACACAATTTGACACCTAGAAGATTTTGAATTTTCTTGCTAAGTATTTCAAATTTATCAAAAGCTTCATTTTGGTTTTCAAAAACAACGTCCAAGTAAACCTTGAGTAATCATCTACTATGACCAAAGTGTATAAGTTGCCTCCATAGCTTCTTATAGCGGATGGTCCAAACAAATCCATATGTAATAATTCTAGACACTTAGATGTGGACACCATATTTTTAGATTTGTGACTACTATGTGTTTGTTTACCAATTTTGCAAGCGTCACAAAAGTGTTGGTCATATTTTAGTTTTGGTAAATTCTAACCAACTCTTTTGAAGATAGGTTTTGTATAAGTCTCATATTAGCGTGACCTAGCGTCTATGCCAAAGAGATGAGCTATCGTCTAATGTTGTTAGGCAAAGTTTGTCATTATATGTTTTATCTATTTTCATGGCGTATATGTTATTTTCCTAACTCCTTTAGCTATGGTGATGCCATCTTTTAGTATTTTACTACCATTTTCATCGAATAGTACTTTATACTTTTTATCACATAGTTGGCTAATACTAAGTAGATTAAATCCTAACCTATCCACATGAGCAACATTTTCAATAGTTAGAGTTATGAGCAATCGTACCTTTGCCAATGATTTTGCTTTTGAGATTGCTACCGAAAGTGACATTACCTCCGTCATACTCTTGGTATGATGAGAAGAGACTTTGTTGCCGTCATGTGTCGTGAGCATCCACTATCTTTTATCCATTCATCGGGTTCCAATCCAACTTTCAAGCATACCTAAGAAGCAAATAACTCAAACATTTGGTCCCCAATATCTCATGGGTCCGTTTGGGTTAAACATACCATTATTTGATTCATGTATGGAAATGATGGGTAAGGGTTCCATGGCATGTAATCTGGGTTTGATATGGTCTAGGAAAGTTTTGATTCCAACCGTTGTGTTGGTAGTTAGGTTGAACGTTGTGGTTGCTCTTAGGAAAGGCGTTTGGCAAAGAAGTTTTATATCGTTGTTGAGTAGTTTTGATCTAAATTCATTTTAACAAGTCCTACTCACGATATAATGGTGGTTTTAGTTTAACATTATCATTGGTTTTCTTTGTTATTTTAACAAATTGATGCGGTCCGTATTGCGAACATTACATTACTGTTGAAGTACCAGCGGTACCATTTTGCTGTGGACGGAACCCTTATTTTGGTTCCGTCGGTCCGTCTTTATCTTCGCGACAATTTTGACGAATGTTAGTCCTTTTCGCCGTTTTGTTTTGACTCTTTGAGATTAATACTTCATTAAAACCTAGCCCATTCACGTCTCACGGTGTTTTATGGATTTTAACTATTTCATCGGCAAGAGCGATGTTCTTGTTAAACCTTTTAAACTTAGAATTATTTTCTATTAAAACTTCTTGTGTGAGCTTTAGTTTTCTATTTCAAGATTAAGCTCTTGACATGATTTACAATCATCGTCATTTGCTTTTCCTTTTTCAAGGCGTTTTGCTTTTCTTTTAACTCATATACCTCATTTTCCAAAAACTCCTTTTGGTTTTAGAAATTTATTTTTAGTTATGATTTTTAGACTTAGCTCACACAATTGATTATATTGTTTTGCAAGGTATCATCATCTATAGAAGAATAAGAAGAGTCGGAAAGTACCTCATTTGACTCATGTGCCATTAGGCGATCTCTTCCTTGCTTGATTCTTCATCGTCTTCACTATCACTCCAAGCACCACTTACAAAGGCTCGTTGAGTTTTGCTTTTAGGTGGCTTGGGACATTCTCTATGAGATGACTTGCATCACCACATCTAAAACACTTTCTTTCACCTTTAATCTTCTTATCATCCCGATCTTTTGAATGGCTTCTTTTCTTCTCGAGGTTGTCTTACAAACTTTCCTCTTCTTCTAAAGAACTTCTTGAAATCTCTAACGGCCATGGCATACTCTTCATCTTCACTATCGGAACAAGATTCACCATCATCGCTTGATTCCGCCTTTGCTTTAAAACAGCAGTTTGATCTTCTCCTTTCTTCCTTTGATGATCTCGAATCTTTCTCCATTACCATTTCGTGAACTTTGAGGTTGCCAATTAGCTCGTCTAGTGACATTATTGAGAGATCTTTTGATTCTTCAATAGCGGTCACTTTAGCTCTCCATTTGGGATGGAGTGCTCTAAGAAATTTCGACAAAGTTCTTACTACGAAAAGATTCATCAAGTGCTTTAAGTGATGTAATGATAGTGTTAAAGCGAGCAAAGCCACAATCAATGGTTTCATCTTGAGGATAACAAATTGTTCATATTGTTGAACAAGAAGATCAATTTTGTTATCCTTGACTTGTGAATTACCTTGATGTGTAACAATTAAAGATTCCCAAATATCTTTGGCGGTTTCACACATAAAAATTCTTTCATATTCTTTTCTAGGTAAAGCATTGTAAAGCATCATTTTAGCTTCATTATTTTTAGCAACTAATTTCTTTTGTTCATCAACGGAAATATCCTTTGTTGTAGAACTAAAATCTCCTTTAACAATAATAAACCAAAGATCTATATCTTTTGATTTTACATATGTTTCAAAGCGGTTTTCAATAGATAAATCCATTGGTTTCAAAGAGTGGTGGTCTTTGCATAGATTGCCCTTCTTTAAAGTTTTGAGAATCCATGGATCGTTTCAAGTTTATAAAATACAAGTTATTTTAGAAATTCTTGAGCAACGAGGCTCTGGTACCAATTGTAGAAAACTAGAAGGGGGTTGAATAGTTCTGGATTAAAATCTTTGTTTTGAAACTTATTGAAAGATCAATTGATATTGATCTTAAGTATATTAATGAAATATGCAAGCAATATGTAATAAGTAAATAAGGAAAGAAATGATCAAACCACAACAAGTTGTTTATAGTGGTTCGACCTACAAGGACTCTTTTTCCTTGCCTACTCCACTCCCGAGTCTCACACTCGAGTTTAACTTCACTAGTCAACAAGCTCCTTTCACCGTGGAGAAAACCTTTACACTTAACACACTATTTCCGACACTAAGCTAGATGTCGAGTTCTTTCCAAGGTACAACTACTCCCACACACAATGTATTTTGAGGACTAAAATACTAACCACTCACACTCACAAGATTATGATGGTTTGATACAACAATGAAGTATGGATCAATACTAGATCATACAACACTAAACAAACAAGACTTCCAACTTCTCGTTGAAGCTTGAATATGACTTGATCTTCTTTGCTACAAAGAGATCACTAATATGATATGAAATGAGTTAGAAAGGTTAGAGAGAGATATGTATGAGAGTATGTTAGAAAGGGATGAGAAACTACTTGGCTTGGCATTGCTATTTATAGCCAAATTGGACGAGGGCGTCCACGGACCGCGGACCCTTAAAAGGGTTCCGCCCGTGTACCAAAATGGTACCGCTTGATCGGCGATCAAGATATCAAATCTTGCCTAAAGTCAACTCTATCTAAGTAAGATTGTGCAAGATATGAAGAGTACAAATCTTCACAAAATATCTAATGGAATCTTCCAATGATCTCCATGATGTAATACATGATGTCAAATGTTGTATTACTATTAATAGAAATATGCAAATGCTTAAGTAGTGTTTGGTTTTAAGAACCTAACACATTCTACAAACTACTATCATACATAATGATTAGAGTCATATCAAGATGTTACTAATCATAAATGTAAATGCTTGAATGATGAATATATTGTTTGAGAAAGCTTGTTTTAATATCTAATAAACTTGACAAGCTTTAAGCTTTTATAAATTAAATTTACTTTTATCGTTAACAAAACTTAGGCAAAGATCAAAAATATAAATAACGTTTAATGGCGATATTTGTATTAACAATAAAATTAATTCAAAACGTATAAAGTAGGGGCTATGAAACTAAAGGTAATCCTTAAAAATTTAGAGTACTTGTGAAAGTAAATGAAAATAATTGAGCATGTATCTCTCCTAAATAGTAAAATAATTTAAACGAGAAAAAGTTGGGCTATAAAACTCACGGTAATCCTTAATAGTTTAAAGTACTTATGAAAGTAAATGAAAATAGTTGAGCATGTATCTCCCCTAAAAGTAATTCAAAACGTATAAAAGTAGGATCTATGAAAACTTACGGTAATCCTTAAAAATTTAGAGTACTTGTGAAAGTAAATGAAAATAATTGAGCATGTATCTCGCCTAAAAGTAATTCAAAACGTATAAAATTAGGGGCTATGAAACTCAAGGTAATCCTTAAGACTTTAGAGTACTTGTGAAAATAAATAAAAATAATTGAGCATGTATCTCCCCCAAAGAGTAAAGTAATTTAAATGAGAAAAAGTGGGGCTATAAAACTCCCGGTAATCCTTAAAAGTTTAAAGTACTTATGAAAGTAAATGAAAATAGTTGAGTACGTATCTCCCCCAAAAGTAATTCAAAACGTATAAAAGTAGGGGCTATGAAAACTCACGGTAATGCTTAAAAGTTTAAAGTACTTATAAAAGTAAATGAAAATAGTTGAGCATGTATCTCATCCAAAAGTAATTCAAAACGTATAAAAGCAGGGGCTATGAAAACTCACCGTGAACTAATGATATCAAAATGTATAACGAAATCTATGTATAAGCCGGAAAGTCTCTACGCGTAACAACCTTTGGCTTTCAATAAGGAAGGAAAATAAACAAGGTCTAGGACTAGAACTAGGATTTGAGCTCCCTCCCACACCTTAGCAACCTTCTACACTTCTTGTATTCTTGAAGGGTTTTTTATGAGATCTTAGGTGACTTGAGTGGATTTAAACTCAAGAAGATCACCTAAACTTGCAAGGAATTTGATGTTGTTTACTTGTATCTTGAATTTCTTGGATAATACTTGAAGTAGAGAGCAAAAATGAAAAGTGTGTTGTGTGTGTGAGGTTATGAACGGCCAATAGAGGGGAGGAGGGTATTTATAGGGCCTTGAGGAGGTTAGTTATACTAAGGTAGGGTCTAGAATGAACCACATGATACATACTTGATTGATTTTTAACCTTAAGACTTTCTATGGCTCCTAATGTAACACATGATGCTCTAAATGTTCCATGGCTCTCACCAAACCACCAAGGCCATAGTGATCCTTCATATACACGTTCATATGATGGGAGCAGTGACTAGATGGATAAACTTGGTATTATTAAGTTTATGAAGTGAGTTTTGGTTCCGTTAATCGCTAACTGTAAGTCATGAAGTCACGAAACTTAATACGGGTATCAAATAAGGGTTATCCTAATGCCTCTTATCATTTAGTTATTCCTAACTATACAAGTGTAGTCTCACTAGCGATCTCGGAATGCATCACAAAACAAGATCTAGAATCTATTATACTACCGGTACACTCTCGAAGCATTAAAGGTGAATGCTTTAATTCCTACAAATCTAGGGGGAACCTCACATTTTTGGGGTGGAATTTAAGTGGTAAAGGGTTTTTGTGCTAGTCATATAACTTTCTATCCATGAGACGCTTTATTAAGACTAAAGACCCACTCCTACATGTCATGAAAAGTTTTAAATTTGGTGCTAAAATTGCCATAACCGATATCTCTCATGGTTTATTACACAAATAAAATTGGACAAGACAAATAATCAAGGATAATCATAGTTTCAAAGTTCCCGTTTTATTCTACCTCCCTACACTTAAACTGAACATTGTCCCCAATATTCCCCGAAAGTATCAAAGTTATGATAACGGAAGGTAATTAAAAGAGAAAGAAACTAGTACTCCCCTGATTAGCTCGATAGGATCCGTGTGAAGTAGTGGTTAAATTCTTCTCCAAGAAGAATGTATGCGTGAAAAGCTCATCCAATCTTATGTATCTTTGATAACGCTACACTCGTCGTTCGGGGTCAAAGGGACTTCCTTTTCTTCGAGCAAGTTTTATAACACCCTAGGCAGTGAACCTAATCGTTGTAGTGTAGTATTAGGGTAAGCCACGGGTATTGATATTGTTCTCTAGGGGAATAGGAATGCTAGTGAGAAGTTACTACGCTAAGGTTGGGGTTGAGGAAGATTATTCTTTTATCTTTTTTATATTTTTAAGAAAATGGAAAGGTCTGAATCTGGGGTTTGGATTTGGGGTTGGTATTTCTACTGATTACTCTACTTATCTAATTATCTAATCTAAGATGTATGTAGTCTATGTTTAATTATTGTGTGCTCGTATGATAGTTTAAAGATGTGTTTACTTAGGTTTTATTACTCCTTAATTATCTCCTATTGATGGTTGAATTGTCACGTCCTTATTCTTAATCGCGTTGTGTGTCTAAAGTCGTAGGGTATGCGTTTGTCCCTTACCCTTTGAAACTACCAAAGGGTCTTGTCTACAAAATCTCTAGGAATTATAAACTCTAACTCTAAGGTACTCTTTGGATGGTTTAGCCTACAACTACTCTAGGTGTTATAGTCTAAGGTTCACAAAGATTAATCAAGCATTAACTACACAACGAATGACCTATCGCATTACTAGATCATTAACAATTAAGATAAGAGACAACCAATCAATATTCAATAGTTAAGTTTCATATTCCTAGCAAACACACAAATAAATTAGCGGACATGGAGAACATGCAAGCATACACACAAATAATTGAAGACATAATTGAATTTATGAAGTAAAACACTTATCTTAATGTAAGATAGGGTTTGGAACCTAAAATCTTGTACAAGACAGACCTTGGATCGGTTTAGGTTTTACTCCAAAAGACTACCCAGAAAACTAAAAATTGATTCTATATATAAGATTACAATCGCGACGGCGTCACCTTATGAATTGTGGCGCCATCAGTCGCCGTTATTAGGGTTTCGTCTTGGCGCGTTAGTCTTGACGGCGTCACCTTATGCTTGTGTGCGTCCCCTTCATTCTCTGGATTTATGCAGTATCAAATCTAGGTCGTGCGAGTTGCGACGACCTACTCTTTAAAGCTGACACCGTCACTTGAAAATAAGCAATTTGGCTCTGGTAGTCACAAAAGTGATGCGGCGTCATGATTAACACCAGCGCCGTCCCCTTGTATTTCAATGCATCGAGTGGCTCGATTCTTAACTTTAGCCATTTTCTTCGTATATCCGCGCCTTTCGTCCAAATAAGTGTCATTCAAGCAAGGTACATTTTAAAACGGATACAAAAGTGATCAAATAAGGGCTTAAACGACCTCTCAAAAGGTACATTTAAAACCTTATCAAATATCCCTACACTTGGTATTTGCTTGTCCTCGAGCAAATGTGCTTTTAGCCAATTAATTTATAAGTTAGGGGTCATGAAGCATTGGTTTAAAACAATCCACAACACATATAAGCCCATAAAAAGTCATAACAAGAACGAAATTACATACTAGCACCTCACATGGGGTGTTTGGATACTCACATCTCTCGGGTGTATTTGAAATATAACAAGTTGGAAATGGAAGATAAACACTCATTAACGGTTCTAGTACATAGATTACCATAGGCGAGAATAGATCAAACCTCCATCGCTTTCGCGTAAGCACCTAGTAAAGACTATCAAAGGGGTCTTTTAAAGGGTTGTAATGTTAGGCTTACGGTAGGAAACAAAGGGTTTGGTGGGATAGGCAATTTAGTGAAAAATCTTTATGTTACAAGCATATGAAGAATGGCGTTGCTAAACCAAGACTCGACACTCTAAACTCTAAATAACTTAAACAAACAAACATGAATTTAAAGATAGATGTAGGATGGTAGCCCTTTTTTTTTTTTTTTTTTTTTTTTTTTTTTATTTTTTTCTTTTCACTTTTTCTATTTTTTCGATTTTTTTCATGCACTTTTACTCTACCATCCTCTACGGTAACATCAAAATGATAGGGATTATAGGCACATCCTACACTTGAGTTTTATTACTCTAACACTAATTTGACCCGAATTGAAAAGATCAAAACACTTGGAGTACATTATTAAGCAAACAAAGGAATTTAAATTTAACGTTCCCTTCCGTCATTTATAAACTTTAACTTTTCCCATGAGTCCCAATCATCCCAAAGCGTGTAAAAGGATATGACTCGACTTAGCAACTTATGCAAGCAACTAGATAATTGAACTAAGGGTTTAGTGTGATACCAATAATGCACTAAAAGTGAGTGCATCTGAGGGTGGCTAAGGCGATTTGGGTGTACATTTGGGGTGGATTGTAAACAATGCTCTTCATTGATATTCCGAAAAGCGAAACATCACGAGAACCGCGAAAAGGATAGGCTCTGAGGGGTTAACTAGGGGTATCGTGTACTAAAGATGAGTACAACGCAAAGGTGTGGGGGAATTACTCAACCGATGTGGAAGAAGTAATTATATTACGGGTATAAAACAAGGGTTATCCTAATGCCTCTTATCATTTAGTTATTCCTAACTACACAAGTGTAGTCTTACTAGCGATCTCGAAATGCATCACAAAACAAGTTCTAGAATCTATTATACTACCGGTTCACACTCTAAGCATTAAAGATGAATGCTTTAATTCCTACTAATCTAAGGCGATCCTCGCATTTTGGGTGGAATTTAGGTGGTAAAGGGTTTTGTGCTAGTCATATAACTTTCTATCCGTGAGATGCTTTTGTTAAGACTAATGGCCCACTCCTATATGTCATGAAAATTTTAAATTTGGTGCCAAAATTACCCTAACCGACATTTTCTCATGGTTTATTACACAAATGCAATTAGACAAAGCAAATATTCAAGGATAAGCATAGTTTCAAAGTTCCATTTTATTTTCCTCCTACACTTAAAGCGAACATTGTCCTCAATGTTCCCAAATATCAAAGTTATGATAATAGAATGTAATTAAAAGCGAAGAAACTAGTACACCACGATTAGCTCGGTAGGATCCGTGTAAAGTGGTGGTTAAATCCTTTCCAAGAAGAATGTATCGTGAAAAGCCCTTCCAATCTTATGTATCTTCTTCTTAGTAAATTAAACACGCACATTTGAAGAAAACAAAGCGAAACATTCGCGTAAAATCGGTGGTAATAATATATATAAGACTCTATTAAACTAGGATATAATGCTTGTCAAATGAATGTTTATAGAATTTACGGAAAATTAAGACCTAGAAATTCCAAAATTTATAAGTAGCTCGAAACGAGAAAAAAGTCTGTTGTTTTACTCCTTCTGGCCTTCGTCGAGTTATCGACAAAAAGCGGTGCGATTTTCTAGAAAAAATTCGGAAAATTTACATCTTTAGAATCTGGAAAATTTACGCAAACATCCATTATGACTCGATACAAGCATTTGAATCGAGCAAACACATATGTATATCTTTTAAATAATTGTAATTCTCATATTCACGTTTCTTTTGTAAGCGTGTAATCCTCCTACACTTATCCCTTATGTAAAATACCTTTATATGTAATTAAGGCGAGGTTAAAGACAAAATAAAGCATTTTACAAATTCAAACATGAGAATAAACAATCAATAAAGATATCGACACACAAATAAAAATGAAAAAAAATACACATGGTTGCCTCCAAGAAGCGCTTGTTTTGTTCGAGTCACAGGCGACTCTACCCTTATTTAACGGATAAAGGGAGGTTTTCCTACACTTAGGTTTAAGTGCGGGTGATAGTAGTGATACACCCTTAGGGTGGAAATTTGCTACGTGAGAGAGGTGATGGGTGATTTATCTGCTCAAAGGAGTGTGCTCCATTCATTATAACCTTACCTAATTCTATTGGTGTAGGGGTGAATCAAATCTCTCTCCTAAAAATGGATCATCTTCTATCAACTTCAAAGATTCCTAGTTAAGGATCCATCTTGACCTAATAAACCCGGTTTAAAGCCATAATGTTTCTTGTTATCCACCATGAATGGGTGATATAAGCGTAAGGTCATGGGTTACTCCTATATTAGCTTCCACTCTACATGGCCTAGATTCTACCACCTTTATCAAGCAACTACCGGACTATCTATTTTGATGGGTAGATGGGGCCTAATTCAATTCAATATTCACATCTAAAGACGGAAAATTGGGTAAGGTTTTTGGTTGAGGCTCCGGTTCATCAAAATTAAGAACTTCCCTATAACTAAGAGAGAGGTCATGACAACAAGAATCTAAACCTACATTCTCAAGTGGTGTTTGGTCCAAAAGTTCTCAATCAATCGGGGTTCCTATAGTCTCTTCAACTTCTTTCGGATAAGTTATAGGCGATGTGTGTTCCTCAAGTGATGGTAGGGCTTGTGGGCTTGGAGTTTCCACCTCATTCTCCATTATATCTAGATCTCCTAAATGTTCATCATGTGTTTTAGTATGATCTGACCCAAATACACTCCTAAGCATCTCAAATCCTTCTTTGGCCATTTCAAATTCTTGGTCCGATTCATAAGAATTGTTCTAAAAAACTTGACTACTATGTTCTATTTGCCTAAAGGATCCCTCGTGTGTCATATGTTTTGAAATCTATCCCACATTCAACTAGGTATTTTAGCTTCAACCATCTCACAATCTTGTTCGGGTTTAGGTTCCATCTTCTTAAAAACTAGGTCTTTTTGATCATGATGCCTAAGGTTAGATAAATCCTCCTTATCCATTTCCTCAAGTTATAACAAGCGTGGTTTATACTTAGGAGGTCATTCTCAAAATTTTCGGAGGGTCTCACTAAAAGGTGTTGATTCTAACAATGATCGTTGAATAGAAGCCACACAAGCACAAAATTTATCAAACCCATCAACCTTACACCCGTCTCCATTTAGATATCTCTAAGTTTACTCAAAAAGTCATTGGAACAATAAAAACCAATCCAATTTTTGAAATTCAATTGTTCCTCATTTGTTAATGATTCAAATGCAATTTCACTTGCCATAGCGACAATTGAAAAGGGTTTTACGAACACAAACACAAAGAAGAGGGATAGACTACGAGGAAGCTAAAAAAATGAGAAAAATTTACTTGATAGGAATCAAGTAAAGAAACCTAAACGATGGGGACTACTAACTAGCTATTTTATTCCCCGGCAGCGGCGCCAAAAACTTGATAACGCTACATAAATGCGTTAAAGTCAAAGGAACTTCCTTTTCTTGAGCAAGTTTTATAACACCCTGGCGATGATCCTAATAGTTGTAGTGTAGTATTAGGGTAAGCCACGGGTATTGATATCGTTCTCTAGGGAATAGGAATGCTAGTGAGAGTTACTCGCTAAGGTTGGGGATGAGGAAGATTATTTTTATCTTTTTATATTTTTAAGAAAATGGAAAGGTACGAATCTCGGGGTTTGGATTTGGGGTTGGTATTTCTACGATTACTCTACTTATCTAATTATCTAATCTAAGGTGTATATAGTCTATGTTTAATTATTGTGTGCTCGTATGATAGTTTAAGATGTGTTTACTTAGGTTTATTACTCCTTAATTATCTCCTATTGATGGTTGAATTGTCACATCCTTATTCTTAATCGCGTTGTGTGTCTAAAGTCGTAGGGTATGCTTTTGTCCCTAAATCTTTGAAACTACCAAAGGGTCTTGTCTACAAATTCTCTAGGAATTATAAACTCTAACTCCAAGGTACTCTTTGGATGGTTTAGCCTACAACTACTCTAGGTGTTATAGTCTAAGGTTCACAAAGATTAATCAAGCATTAACTACACAACGAATGACCTATCGCATTACTAGATCATTAACAATTAAGATAAGAGACAAACAATCAATATTCAATAGTTAAGTTTCATATTCCTAGCAAACACACAAATAAATTAATGGGACATGGAGAACATGCAAGCATACACACAAATAATTGAAGATATAATTGAATTAATGAAGTAAAACACTTATATTGATGTAAGATAGGGTTTGGAACACTAAAATCTTGTACAAGACAGCCTTGGTTCGGTTTAGGTTTTACTCCAAAAGACTACCCACGAAAACTAAAAATTGATTCTATATATAAGATTACAATCGCACGGCGTCACCTTATGAATTGTGGCGCGTCGGTAGCGTTATTAGGGTTTCGTCTTGGCACGTTAGTCTTGCGCGGCGTCACCTTATGCTTGTGGCGTCCTTGATCTCCGACGCCGTGCAGTATCAAATCTGGGCCGTGCGAGTTGCGACGACCTACTCTTTTAAAGCTGACACCGTCACTTGAAAATAAGCAATTTTGCTCTTGAGTCATAAAAGTGATGCGACGCGTCGCGATTAACACTTGATGGCGTCCCTTGTATTTCAATGCGATGTGGCTCGATTCTTGACTTTAGCCATTTTCTTCATATATCCGCTCCTTTTCGTCCAAATAAGTGTCATTCCGGCAATTTGCCTTCAAGAGACCTAAAAGTGAAAAGGCGATATTAAGTAATAACGGATACAAAAGTGATCAAATAAGGGCTTAAACGACCCCTTAAAAAGGTACATTTTAAAACCTTATCAATCTTCTTCTTGATAAATAAAACCTGCACACTTTAAGAAAATATACGAAACCTTCGCGTAAAATCGGCGGTAAAACTACATATGACTCTACTAAACTAGGATATAATGCTTGTGGAATGGATGTTTACAAGTTTTCTAGAAAATTAAGACCTGAGAAATTCTAAAATTTGCAAGTAGCACAAAAATGAGAGATAGTTAGATAAGTGGTTTCTCTCTCCTCACGCCGTCAGTTGCAATCTGATGCCAAGGTTATCCTGACCGAATCTGGTCTGCGATTTTCTGGAAAAATTACACCTTTAAAATGGAAATATTCACCGCAAAACATCTATTATGACTCGATACAAGCATTTGACTCTAACAAACACATATATATCTTTTTCAAGAATTGTAATTCTCATGTTCACGTTCTTTTAAAAACATGTGTAATCTTCCCTACACTTATCCTTTTTGTAAAATACCAATATGTAATTAAGACGAGGTTAAAGACAAAATAAAGCATTTTCACAAATTCAAACATTAGAATAAACAATCAATGAAAAGATATATGATACACAAACAAGCAAACAATTAAGCATGGGTTGCCTCCCACGAAGCGCTTTTCTTTATTTATGAGTCTTGTAGCTAGACTCGAAGTCGTGCCCCTACGTACCTATGTAAGTAAGCTTATCCTCAAGAATGTCATAGGGATCAAACTTATCTTTTAAGCTCCTAGTGGCACGCTTAGTTCGGTACGCCTTTTCAAACTTTTCTCCATTGGGGTCATAGATTGTCATCCTAATGTGCCATTCTTCATTACCATCACTAGGTGGTCTATCCCAATTCCACTTATGCTTAGGTTTCTCACTCTCAACTTTCCACTTATTCATGACAAGACTAACGGGCAAGCTTCCTAGGAACTCGGTCATCTTCCTAAATACGAAGGCGTCCTCGAACGGGTTCACTTCTATATCCCTAGCCAATTCTTGGTCATGTAAAGTTGAATTACTAACAAAGGCCTCTTCAAGATAGAAGGGTCGTTGGGGACCTATGAAATGCTTATTAATCCAAGGCCCATATATAGATGGTATTCTATCTAACATGATCTCGTAGGGAATTTCTTCCTCTTTGTAGTAGATATGCTTCTTGACATCGTAAATTGACATAGCATTCCCTTCTCCTACCACTATTTTAGACATCTTACAATCAATGATAGCACTAGCGGTAGCTAAGAATCCCCTTCCTACTAACAACGGGCATGTCGGGTCCTTATTCATGTCTACCACATGGAAATCCGCCAAAAGATTCAATTCACCTACATGTATTACCATGTCTTTTATTATCCCTACCGGATATGCAATACTACCGTCCGCTAGACCTAAGGTGGTTTCCGTTGGATCTATCTTACCTAGGTTAAGGCTTCTATGGAGGGACAACGGAAGAAGATTGATGCTCGATCCTATGTCGGCTAAAGTGTCGAAAGGTTTGGAGTTTCCAAGCCTGCACAGAAGAATGAATAGGCCGGGATCATCTAACTTCTTAGGTAACTTATTTTGCACAAATGCGGACCCACGTTCTCCTAGCTTTAGTTCTTGCTCATAATTTTCTTTTAAAGCATTGTAATAAGGTGCATGGGCCAATACTTCAAGAACCGGTTTTCTTGGTGGAGTTCCTATACTCCTCCTCTAGATTAGGTTTGGGTTCTTGGTTGTGGGTTTCTCAAGAGTTGGTTGGACCAATGGTTCGGGTCCTTGGTACTTCATGAGGATCGCTTGGAACCCGTGTTGATGGCGTTAACCGGATGAACTTTCGGTGTGAAGGGCATGGATATGCACTCTCCCAGGTGAGCAAGAACATGAAGTCGATGAAATCGAATTCACTTTTGGGTTCTTTATAGTGTCACTTGGTAGTGCTCCAATTTCCCGGTCATTGAAGGCTTTTAAGAGGGCGTCGAGCTTGTTTGTCATCTCGCCTTGTCGTTTCCTGAAATCGGCTTCAAGCTTAGTCAATCGAGTTTCTTGAGATGACATGAATTTAGACACAATTGCCTCAAGACTAGCGGAGTTCCCGGTATTTGGAGGGTTGAACCTATTAGGTGGACTAGATGAGCTTTGGGGTGGGTTTGAGTTTTGGTTCCACTTAAGGTTAGGGTGATTCCTCCATGAGGGGTTGTAGGAGTTTCCTAAGTTGTTTTGTTCAGGCTTGAAAGTGTACCACTTTTCTCCCACTCCGTCGGTACGCGTGGAGGCGTAGTCCGTAAAAGCTTGTTCGGGGAGTCTTGTGCAATCACGAGTGTCGTGTGGACAACTACACAACTCACAAGGTAGAGTGATTTTTTTCACTTGATGCGAAGACTTAGGATTTTCATAAGAGCTTATTAGGAATTTGACTTGATCTTCAAGTTCGAGCATCCTACGATCGGAAGTTTGTAAGTCAATAGGAGGCAAGGAGATTGCCTTGACGGTTTTGGGCAACTCACGGGGTCATTCCAACTTCCGTTGTCATAGAGAGCAAGGTCCTCTATTGTACCCCATGATTTTTCCGCGGTGAGGTCACTAAGTTTACCACCAGCCGCTTGGTCGATGGATTGCTTAGTTGATAAGTCGACATGATCATAAAAGATTTGGATTTGAAGCCAAAGATCAATGCCGTGATGAGGGACTTTATGGCGACAGTCCTTGAATAGATTCCATTCTTCGTAGAGAGATTCACCTTGACGGTATTGGAACATCAAGATTTCATTCCTAAGCTTAGTAGCTCTCCCGGTGGGAAAATTGGGCATGGAAGCAGTGGTGAGATCATCCCAACTTGAGATGGAGCCGTGGAAGTCGCAAGCCAATTACTAGCTTGGTCCCGTAGAGAGAATTAGAAGAGACTCAAGCGCGTGGTCTCCCGAGTAGTAGCATCAAGGTCGATGGAATCGACTATTTTAAGGAAATCCTTAAGATGTTGATTAGGATCTTCGGAACGAAGTCCATGGAATGCACATCCGTTTTGCACCAACTGGATGGTGTCGGATCGCAGGGCCGTAGTTTGAGCTTGATCGGGGAGCTCAATGGTGTTCCTATAGCCTCGATGGCTTGGTCTAGAGTATTCACCAAGAGCGCGGCCTTTTGGCGGGTCATTTGGTGGTGGGTTGATGAGTGGTGGTTGATTATCACCTTCCATGATGAAAAGTGATGGGATTACGAACAAAGTCACGAAGAAGGGGGATAGACTATGAGGAAGCTAAAAATGAGAAAAAATCTTACTTGATAGGAATCAAGCTAGGGAACCTAAACGAGATAGACTTCTAACTAGCTATTCTATTCCCCGGCAGCGGCGCTAAAAACTTGATACGCGTACAACGCCCGTTCGGGGTAAAAGGAAACTTCCTTTTCTTCGAGCAAGTTTTTCAACCACCTAGGCAGTGAACCTAATCGTTGTAGTATAGTATTAAGGTAAGCCTCGGGATTGATATCGTTCTCTAGGGGAATAGGAATGCTAGTGAGAAATTACTAAGCTAAGGTTGGGGTTGAGGAAGATTATTTTTTTAATCTTTTTTATATTTTTTAGAAAATAAAAGGTACGATCTCGGGGTATTGGATTTGGGGAGTTGGTACTTCTACTGATTACTCTACTATTCTAATTATCTAATCTGAGGGGTAGTCTATGTCTATTGAAGTGTGCTCGTATGATGATTAAAGATGTGTCTACCTAGATACTATTGCTCCCTAGTTATCTTTTATTGATGGTTGAATTGTCACGTCCTTATTCTTAACGCGTTGTATTTTCTAAGGTCGTAGGGTGTGCTGTTATCCCTAACTCTTTGAAGCTACCTAAGGTTAATGACTACGAAATCTCTAGGATTCATAAACTTAACACTAAGGTTATCTTTGGATATTTAGCCTATAATTCCACTAGTAACTATAAGCTAAGGTTCAACAAAGATTAATCAAGCATTAAAAACACAACGATGACTTTAAGCACTCCTAAGCCAATTACAATTAAGATAAGAGACAACCAATCAATATTCAATAACTAGGTTTCATAGAACTAAGCAAACACACAAGTAAATTAGCCAGACATGTTAAACATGCAAGCATACACACATTCAATCAAAGACATAATGAAATCAAGGGATAAATAACTTATCTCGATGTAAAATAGGGTATTAGAACCCTAAAATACTGTCCAAGAAGGACTACAATCGTTTTATGTTTTTACTCCTCAAGTCTACCTCTTTAAAAGTCTGAAAATTTGAATTCTATATATAGAGTTACAAGCTGCGATAGCGTACCTTTAATTGTGACACCGTCGATCGCCGCCATTAGGGTTTCGTCTTGGCCAAGTCAACTTTGGGACGGCGTCATGTTGTGGTTGTGGCGTCGGCTTCAACCGGCGTCGTGCGAGTCTAGATCTAGGCCGTGCGGGATGAAAAAGTCTTCGTGACCCTTACTCTTCAAAACTGGCCGTCGCCGTGCAAAATAGCAAATTCATTCACCGAGTAGTCACAAATATAGGGACGGTAAGCCTTTGTTTGGGGCCGTCGGTGCACTTCCAATGACTTGAGTGTCTTGATCTTGACTTTAGCCATTTTCTTCACATATTAACTTCTTTTCGTCCAAATAAGCATCATTCCAAAGCATTTGCCTTAAAGAGACCTAAAAGTGAAAAGGCGAAATTAAGCGATGCGGATATAAAGTGGGCGATTAAGGGCTTAAATGACCCATTAAAAGTGTACGGTTTAAATCCTTATCAGTCGTCAACAAAGACGACAATGTCTTCGCTATAAGTTAGTCAAAGTCAAAGTTTATAATGGGCTCGGTTTTTCGTCTAGCGAGCCTTTAGTGACGACATGTCGTCGCTAGAGGTTTTGATCAAAGTCATGGCCAAAGAGTTGTTTTTCGTCGTTTAACAAACCTAGAGTGACGGCATCCGTCGCCGCTATAAGTGCACCGTCACGAGAAGTAAAAATTGGTGAGGCATCTCCACCGATCCGTAAACTAAACCTCCATATAATAGTCCTGGTTCAGTCTACCTATCGTAAGCTGATCGATCTGAGTCATCCTTGACAAGAATATTGGTTTAGTATAGTAGCCAAATCTTCAAAAACATTTATTCTAAAATGGTGTACCATCCGAGATAAACACATTCTACCCGTTCTTGTTTTCCCAACACTCGTTCATACGGTTACAGTTGTGTTTTCTTTTTGAAGAGTTCGATGGATCCCTGGACCATGATCTACTGGTATTCCTTTAGCACGTAAGTAATCCTTTACTTTAATCCTTGTTGCGTTCGATATTAACACCCTTTTAACAAGCCGTAAAAAAGAAGAATCTATTCTCTTATTATTATGACTTTATTGCTTTATATGTGCATGTACCCGAAAACTATTTTCTTACCAAAAAGGAACAGTTTTTCATGCAGGACAAAACATAATTCTAGCACTTATTCTGGTAAAATTAATTGTTCAGGCTGGCTCCAATAGGAGTGGACGATTGATTGGGAGGATCGATCCCCACTCGATCACGTTATTGTGGGAGGTGTCTATCACAATTTTTTTTGTTTAACTCGATCGTATATCGGATCGATACAAACACACACATAAAAACAACACTCATCATTTTTAATTAATTTTATTAAAGGTCGTCTTTACTGGGGCACCCAATCGCCTGAAGGTCGCTGGAGAGGGATTAGGGCTCCTTACTGGAACCAGCCTCATGTTCATCCTTGATCTAGTCCGCGTCTTGTTTCTCTTTAAAATTTTAAATTTTATGAAACATCCAAAAAAATCAGTATTAAAATTTGGATTTAAAAAGTTATAAGCATGAGTAAAAGTGAAAAAGTTCTATATATATTTTGGGTTAAATCTCTCATATCGCAAACTATAGGAGTATTCGCATGAATTATAATGGAGAAATAAAAACTCAATCAAAGATCACACCTCTCATATTAGTTTTTGTGGTCATCTCTAAAAAAGGTTAAGGGTTTTAGCTGTTGCTTATTTCAGTTGGTGTCTTATTGGGTCAGGAGAGTTGCCGAAGCTATTACTAGTGAAGTAGAAAATGGCTCATGCCAAAAGACACCCGGGATCAGGTATTCCAGTTAATTCACATCTTTTTGTGAATCACCTCCACGTTAGTGTCACGTTACTATGCAACACACCACTATCACCACCTTTTACTTTTTATCACCAAACAAAAAATATAAAAATATATCACTTAACTCACACACACTCACATACAAAAAAAAAAAAGTCACGCAGACCACCACTATGTGCAAAATCTGAAGCATGGTACGTAATGTTTGGATTGCTTTTATGAAAGATCACTCGTGGGAGGTGAGATAGTAGTGATCCACCACATCCGATAAAAAGTAGCCTGAAATGATTCATGCAAAATAGATGTTTTCGTTAGGGGTTATGTTATATGTACCTCCGGCCCACCTGAAAAGGTGGTAAAAGTATAAAATTATATTTTGACCCACTCTCTCAGTTTATAGTACAACATAGTTTTTATCAGTTTTTTTTTCGTACTTTTTGTCGGTTTAATATTTTCGATTGGTTAAACATTATATTTTTTATTCCGTACTTTCAGATTTATAATTTTATAATGTAAATAAAATTATAAAAAATAAATAATTAAATAAAACCCGTAAAAAGTAGGAGAGGTACCGTTTGTATTTTTGGAAGGTCCTTATAACCACTCCCCTTGCTAGTTTTTATTTGTCTCTGAATGATGACCTAGTGATGCTGTTTTTATTTCTCAGAAATAATATATTCATGCCAATCAATTGCGATAAAGATAGTAATAAATAATATAAAGGAATTACAAAAACGATTTTCTTTTTTTTTAGAACGGCATCACATTTGAAATCCGACCTTCGAGTTAAACCATTTAAACGGGCAAGCCTCGTGACCCGAACCACTAGGAGAGACCCGCGAAGGGTAACTCTTATAACTCACGGCTTCGCACTAGGAGAAAACCCTGTATTTTTATCACTTGCGAGACTTGAACTCTGGGTAAAACCTCTTTCAAACTTCAAAAGAAATCTAGATGACCAACTGAGCTAAGCCAGTTGAAACTGCATAAACAAATATTACGTTGATTCTAAAATGTAAGAATAATTTGAAGATAGTCATACGTTATTGATTAGCTATAACCTTGATTGTCACATTATAGCATTGTTTTACAGTAGTTTTATACGTTGGAAAAATATATTGGAAAAGCTTGATGACATAAAACCTTGTGTACGAACGAAGTTAATTGATGGGAAGGAGCAAGAGAGAACTGTATGCTTACAGTAGAATTGTTATGTCCCATCACTTCGATCTTATTTTTCATTTACACATGCACACGCGTACATCCACATTGCAAACTATCTTCATACAAAATACTTCGTTTCAATCATAAATAAAATGTTAAAAGAGTATACTCTGTAAAGCTAAACTTGTTTCGTGGAATACATAGTACATATGAACGAAGTATTTGTAACTAGAGGAGAAATACCTAAGATATAACTCAAGATCACAAACACCTTAATTTATCGTAAAGATCGTGTTAGAAAATAGGTCAGGGTGATGATAATCTTAGATATCTTCACGAATCGTGTAAGGTTTGCTTTTCGTATAAAGTATTTCGACTCTTTATGTGCCTGGGTATCATGAAATCCTTATCGGGATAATTCGGGAAGAACACTTCGTTTCTAGGCACAAGAGAACGAAGCAAGACAAAGAGAACTGTGTGAAATTCGTATATTCAAATGAGACCAGATATGTCTGTTTATGTAACAGATAAATGTGACCCTACAAGGGGGCGCGGCTCCGTTGACCCCCGCATCTTTGTTTGGGCGAAAACATATTAGCTAAATGAGTGTGCACTTCATACTTCCCTAACTCGTATCCGAGCTTAATATGAAATTTCACTGATATCTAGTAAATCTCAATTACTTAAAATAGTTGATGACACTAAAATCACAAATAGATCGGACAATAAGAAGTAGATAAACCACTTAAGCAACTCGGTTTTGTAGTTAAATGAACCAATTTTGTGTTTAACTATCTATACATTAACCGGTTTTTGTGAAATAGTTTGAGTCGATTGTTAACCAAAGTTGTTGTTTAAAAAAACCAAGGTTGTAAAAATCGCTAGGCGCTAGTGAGACGGCCGGGTAGGGCCTAGCGATTAATCGGTTAGGCGGGGATTAATCGGATTAGAATTTGTATGCACAAAATTGTAATTTTAGATATTTTATTATATTATATGTATGAGATAAGCATAGTGCATCAAAGTTCAAATATTTCAAGTGTTCAAGTATAAACATAATACATAATTATTCAAAGTTCAAAGTCAAAGATAGATATTATTCGGTTTGTTGACCATTTTTAAGCGAGTTTTGACCAATTTTTTTTGATTAATCGATTTGTTGACCGATTTTTAAGTGGTTTTGTCTGATTTTTAAGCAATTTTGTTGACCGATTTTTAAGTGATCTTGTCCGATTAGACTGATTTTCTTCGATTTTGTCCGATTAATTGGTTTGTTGACCAATTTTTAGGCGATCTTTGACTAAACCGATTAAATAGGCTGATTATAATAAATCAATGCGCTTACTGAGCGATCAGCGATTTTTCGGGAATTAATCGGTCGCCTGGACCGATTTTTACAACAGAGAAAAAAACATAATATTAGAATCTCACCATACACAATATAATTACACCACAAATGTTCTGAAACGCAATCGCTTCATTAGAAAACATCTCAAAACACATGGTAGCGCTAAGCTACAAGCTAAATCTTTGAATGCCTACTAGTTCATTGTAACTTGTAAGTAATGAATAATAATTAAGACTAAGTGTAATAAGAATCCCTAAACGAACTAAATCACCCTTGCCACTTCAACTTTTTTTCTTTCTAAATTACTTCATGACCAACACATACCCAAAAAAATAATAAAAAACACCCCCCAGACACAAACAAATCTCTTCTTCCCTTTTAAATAGGTCGCTCAAACGACCCACTCCCCCCTTTTGCCTCGACCGATCGACTTCCTCCCGACTAAGTGTAACAATCGACCGACCAACATCTCCACCGACCGACCCAAACCCCCCTTACTACAACCGGTCTAACATCTTTCTTAACTTCTAACAAACAAATTTAGTTTGCAACAAAACGAACATTAAGACTCAACGTGTGAGTCTTAATCTTACGTCTTCTAAATTTTGTTCAATTGTGAGGTTGGTCAGCATATTACTTGCCATCAATGTTTTAAAACCCGGTTTTTTCATTGACCCGGTTTAGTTGCTGATTCACTGGATTACTAGTTCAACTGATTGAACCGCCGAGTCGAACCGCTTCTATACATATATTTACTTTTATTTTTCCTATATTTAATATGTAGTGTTGCATGATCTTATGATTTATCCGACTTTATTCCTACATTCGATTGAACTGATGAAAATGATTGAGACTCTACCGATAAATTTTATTTTTAAGTTATCTATTTATAATAATATATCAAATATTTGCAACAACAACCAACTTACAATTTTAAGTTATAACAATTTATATTGAAACTATATTGGTTGGTGTTTCTAAAAAAGTTTATAACTCTAATTTAATATTTTTCAAAATTTTAACTAACATTATTTCTCATAACTTCAACTTGTCAATTAAACTTAGACAGGTTGATAGAATAAAAAGTTTTGTTAGATTTTTTGATAAAAAGCTCTTGACTCGGCTTGGTTTTCACGCCGGTCAACGAAAAACCGACGATTCAATCCGGTTGTCAAAAACAAGCAAAAATCCGGTCACATCTGGCCCAATCTCCGAGCCGGTTTCCAGTTCAACCGGTTGAACCGGTCGTGTCAATACGGTTTGTAAAACATTGCTTACCATATCTAATCTAATTGTTGAAGATACAATTATCATTGTAAATCATATACAAAGGTTTAAAAAAAATTATTCGTCTAATCATGATTTGACGTTTGCCCGCGCATTGTTACATAAACTCAAATCAAGTAAAATGTTAGTACAAATTCAGAGGTTAAGTTTTGGATAAGTCGGACTTACAAGAAACGGGGGCTTTTGGAAAATTTGGGGAACTCTGGACTAAGTGATAGTATTTTATGAATCTCCTACTAAGACAAAGAACCGTCGTTGGTCTCACCGTGGGAGGGGGAATCCCACGATCACCCTAATGCATAAGAGTAAGATTTTAGAGAGAATATGTGTGTATATATGTTTTTAAGTTGCAAGACATTTGCCCCTTGGAGGCCTTTTACCTTGGATTTATAGGCAAGTTTTTTTGTCTTGTTATGGGATCACGAAGTGCAACTCATCCTATTAACCGATAGGCTATACGGTGTTTGCCTTGTAATCATGCCCTTTAACTTGTTTTATGCTTCGTTAGTCGTGCTATGGGATTCTGGAATGTTGCCCTCGGTTTGCGAGTGGCCGGCCTTCCCTACTTAGTAGGCATATGCTTTATCCTCGATCTCACATTATATTCTTCACTTCTTTTGGCTGAATGGCGGACTTCCCTAGGCTTAGAACGAACTAAGTCTAGAGGTTAGTTTGTGCTTTTGTATCATGTTCCTCCGTGGATAGTATTTAAGCTTCGGATATCCAAGGCTAAATGTGGCTTATCTATGGATCTCCGTACATGTCTAGTCGCGTCCTTTTGTTTTGTGGAAGACGAGACTCATTCTGTTCGGGGATACACTATACGTGATCATAAAACGCTATCCTTTAAAAAGTTGACGTGACGATTAGCAGGGTCGTCTTATTGATTTGGGTGGCCTAGTGCGAAACTACAAATGAGGCTCCGTAAATTACGAAAAGATGAACTATTATGGAAAATTCAAAACATAATATACTTAGACATGTATAAATACTAATAAATATAACTAAATCGGAGACTCCTTCACATAATTTTAACTACATATAAAAGCAAAATGGTTAAATTTGAAAATGTTGAAATGTTGAAAATCTTAAAATGGTCAAAGGTGAGATAAAATAAAATGAATGAGTTCGAATGTTATTTTGGTAAGTTTTTAATAGAAGTATGTAATTTTGCTTAATCCTTAAATCCTTAATATCGAAACCTAATATAGGCAACTTTGAAAACACACGATTTGAGACATTTACTAATTAAAAGAGTTGAAAACATGGTATGATATTAGACACTTAATTTTGGCAAGATTGGTTATTTTGAATATTTGTTATTTTTATAGCAACTCATTTATTATGATTGACCACCTTAGAAGGTAGCTATGTTAAACCGTTTTTTCTTCTTATTAATGATTGTTGGAATTTTGGAAAATACAATTAATTGGACAATAATGCAATTCTATAAATAATGAAAAATAAAAATAAAAATAACAAATTCTACATTATTTTTAATATATTTTTACCTTCCTCAATAAGCTCTTTCCATAACTTATTTATGGAAATGGTGAATATATACAAGTTCTTTGTCACTCACAATATAAATTGGGCTTTCAAATTTCAAATCACAATGCATAATTCATATTCGATAACTTATTCATATTCTGCTATTGTTCATTTATGCAGGTTGTGATTCCGCACATTGGCCACGGAATTTCACCTGTGACGACTCCGGGCTATCCAAAAGGGTAGTCGCCCTAGGAATCTAGGATAGTCGGCTCGCAATGTCGAGTCAGAAACACAGGCATACCAAAAAAACAAAATAATGAGCTTTATTTATATTTATAAAGGTAAAGAGTCAAACGTAAGCTTATCCATCAATTAAATTTTTGGTTCACATTTGTTCGATGCAATTTTCCTTGTCATATCAGCCTTGCTAAGGAACCGATTTTGATGTTTGTGAAGACTTACCTGTCATATCTGTAACACCCTAGGCAAAGAGGGTGATTTTAACACCTTAGGCAAATCCCACATGGATAGAGGCCTGGTGAGATGCGGGTATATAAGAATACCATCCGCCTTTATCGACACAACACGTTTTGTGGTCTACTGCGAGTAGGGTTCACAAAGGACTACGCGATTAAGCGTGCTCGTGTGAGAGTAGCACGGTATGGGTGACCTATCGGGAAGTCTCACACGAGGCCACAAAACAAAGCCGTGAGCCACAAGGGCAAGCGGACAATATTGTGTATCGATGGGCGGGATGTTACAAGTGGTATCGAGTCACTCGAGCCGTTCGGGATGGTGGGCAAACCTCATCGAGGACGATGAGTCCCACAGAGGGGTGATTGTAACACCCTAGACAAAGAGGGTAATTGTAACACCTTAGGCAAATCCCACATCGACAAGGGCACGGAGAGATCTTGATATATAAGAATAACATCCGCCTTTATCGCCACACCGCGCGTTTGTTTGCAGTAGAGTTCTCAGGAACTACGCGATTAAGCGTGCTCGTGTGAGTAGCAGATATGGGTGACCTACCGGAAGTCTCACACGAGGGCCACAAAAACAAAGCCGTGAGCCACAAGGGCAAATCGGACAATATTGTGTATCAGTAGGCGTGATGTTACAATATCAGTCTTATGATTGATGTTACAAAGATAAAAGTGATTTATTGAAAAATATATTTTTCTTTTGTTCATGACTATGATATTTTAACTTTGACGTCAATGTTATCACTTATCGTTATTTGTTTGTAAGATTTAGAAGTATAATTTGAGCCAAACTTTGCTGGGGCATTGGACTATCTTGGCTCCACCAAAATTCTTATTTTTAAAATTTCTGCAACTCATCATTAGAAACATATGTATAGTACGTATCACATTTTACTTGGTAAATACAATAGGCATAATAGGTTTAACGTATTCGATAATTCACCAAATAATGTTTGACATATAAACTCCATAATAGCGATATGGTTTATAATCTTGCATTATATTTCACGTAAATCTGATATGTTTTGTCCTCGCATTCGCAAGTTTGTAATTATGTCACTAACGACATGCTTGATTTATTTTAGTTCAAATTCACTCAAGTGACTAATCGTGTGTTTATAATAGAAAATAATCAATGTCGTTAATGAGTCATTCACCATTAGTTTAGGCAAATATATAATCAAGCAACCAATATCTATATAAATGAGGACACTTTATATTTTGGGTCATAATATTCATTATACATGCTAAATGAAGACGCGTTGATATTGGGTCATAATTTTCTTCTATACATTGGCAGTGATTTATACATACATGTGTTCTGGCAATGATTTATACATATTATGCAAATTTAAGTTCGGCAATGATTTAATAAAAATACATGTAAATATATCACTCTAAGTTAGGCAATTATTTATACATATCATGCAAAACTTCTTATGCAAGATTAATATTCACATTGAATTGGTTGTTTGTTACAAAACTTCAGTGATTTTCTTTAATTACATCACAAAGTTAGCTATTTAAGTTGAAATAATGTCCATGCATACATTGTGTGAATGTTTACAATTTTAACATGTGATTATACAATGGTTGTCTTCAAAATTCAAATGCTTAAGGCTAGGCTTACATGCGACCTGCCACAATGGTTTTCTCTCTAGGTCGACCTACATGCGACCTTTTGCCACAACAATGGCAACCTTCATTTTTTTTTTCAATTTTTTTTAACAAAAAAATTAAATCTCATTAATAATATAAACCATTATAATAATTCAAATAAAATTAAAAACACTGTAATAAAAACAAACTTCAAGGGTGTAAAATGTTTCTTAATGTACCTTATTAATTACAAACGTAACTTATTAGTTATTTAAAATAAAAAATAACAATAAAATCAAACTACGATAAGATAAATTGTAAATTATTTATTTATAAAATCATTAAAAAAAATTGACTTTAGTGGCCTTTAGTCTTCTTCTTCGCATTATGTACCTGCAAATCCGATACACACATTTCTTTCTTTCACGAATTTAATAAAAAAGAAAAAAAAACAAAAAAACTAAAAAGTTGAAGATTTTGTGCATATTGTGAAAATGTAGAGGGGGTGAATACGTTTCCATTTCAAACTTAAAACTTTTGTATCAAATATAGTATAAACCATTGCATTTGTCAATCTCGACACTAGGATGCATTTAACATTCGCATGTAAGGCCAACCCTTAACATCACATAAGATTCCATAGATTAATGGTTCATTATAAATAATGTTTCACCATTATTAGTCCGGTTGCCTTTTCTTGATCAAGCGTGTCATAATATGTAAAGTGTTAAATATAGTTTATGAATATATGAAAGACCAAGTATGTATCACAAACATAGACATCAACCACATAGAAAATAAACAATGTAATGCAAGAATAAAAGTAAAGCGATAAGTAAAAGGATAGACAAACAAACACGAGGATTTATAGTGGTTCGGCTACAAGGACACCTTCCTTGCCCTACTCCACTCCCCGAGTCACCTACTCGAGAGTTGCTTTACTAGATCAACAAACTCTATTCTTGGCGGAGAAACCTTACACAACGTCGCTTACACTTTTTCCGGTACTAAGCTAAACACCGGGTTCTTTCACACCAAGGTGAACCACACCTACCACAACGTCGCCTAACCTTGTGTTTTATGGCACAAACACATAAACCATCTAGTCTAGTCATAGATGTACGACACATCCATGATACCCATTATGTTTTGTGGCCTAACATAACAAACCTTGTGTTTTATGGCATAAACCATCTACTCTAGTCATAGATACAAGAATATGATACTAGACATTATCCAAGACAATGTGTCTAATGTATATGAAATCCTAAAATAAACATCAAGAACACAAAGCATGATGTAGTTAGTCTTCTATGAATGAAGATGACAAGTTTCCCAAGCTTGTTGTAGAAGATCTTCATGTGCTTGTATCTTGTGATGGATGATCACCGATGGGTAAGGATGCAAGGTCTCTAAGCTTGCTTTGGAGGATCACTTGGAGTATGCTTACAACAAATGAAAGTTAGAAGCATTATGATCATATGAGATGAGGGTGGTTTACATGTTTCCTAATGATCTAAATATCCTAGAAATGGTGGAGAAACTATATGTGAAGGTGTATGAAACAATGAAGAAATGGCTTATTATTTATAGAAGAAAACTAGCCACTGTTCTTCGGAACCCACGAATCCCTCCTTGAGGATCCGTCCGATGTATTCTTTGGGGATCCGTGGGACGCTCCCTTTTACCCATGGGTTTTGGGTCATAGGTCATGGGTTATGGGTGCCAAGTAGATTGATGTATCTGACAAGATGCAATGCATCTATTCAAATGGGTTATGGGTTGATCCATGGGTATTAGATTAGATACAATGTATCTAATGGATGCAATGTATCTAGTCAAATGGGTTATGGGTTGATCCATGGGTATTAGATTAGCTACAATGTATCTAATGGATGTAATGCATCTAGTCAAATGGGTTATGAGTGCCCACCAAGGTACAATGTTTCTAGACTTTGGGTTTTATCCAACTACATTCAATGTATTTGGTCAATGGGTCAAATACTTAAGTTTCTACCCATTTATATTACCCATTATAATACATACTAGTTATGTATATATTTACCCAATATGTAAACAATAGTTGTTATACATAAACTATTTAAGTAAACATGTTTTAATGGTTTGTTGGGGGTTTGATCATAACGCAACATAACAAACATGTACGAACCTGTGTTGTAGCATGCAAAGACTTGAGTAGTCGAGAGGTGTTGAGACAATATATAATTACAAGTAACTTATACATTTTACGTTATGTATTACAAGTTACATGTTTGTCATCAACAAAACAAATGAAAATGTATAAATTAAATATTATAATATTTGCACTAACACATATGTGTCTTCTAATAGATCGCCCAGACAATCGAAATCACAAATAAAGGAAGAAAAAAAAACCGTCGACAGACTCGCGACCGATAGCCCACATCAAGCTCGATCGACACACGAGTCGATCAACCGACTCACGACCGAGACTTTTTTCCCTTGTTGCGCCAGCCTAATAGCATGGTGTGAACGTGAAATTAAGATAACTGAGACAATCCCTTAAAGTTTTGTCATCCAATAAATATGCATGTGAACGTGAATAAAATAAAATGATTAATATGTTCCCTCTAAAGAACA
Organism: Chrysanthemum lavandulifolium; assembly: GCA_022545495.1. Classification (NCBI taxonomy): domain Eukaryota; kingdom Viridiplantae; phylum Streptophyta; class Magnoliopsida; order Asterales; family Asteraceae; genus Chrysanthemum; species Chrysanthemum lavandulifolium. The sequence goes on from CM040240.1 coordinate 265,744,450, forward strand.
AAATTCTCTATGCGCCTTTGCTTTGCGATGACTATCAATAAAGCTTAGGGCTAAACAATTGCAAATGTGGGTGTCTGTTTGCCCGACTCTGTTTTCTCGCATGACCAAGTTTATGTTGCTTTGTCTAGAGGATATCACATAGAACTATAAAGGTATTAGTGAATCCAGTTAAAGAGTTCGGTCAAGGAGGAGTCTACACCTTAAATGTCGTATATCAAGAAGTTTTACGCGACGAGTAACGTGCATTGTTAGTTAGTGTTGGAAATGTATATATTTATAAATACATGAATGTCCGGATTCGAACTCGTGACCACGGGATTGCACACATTAGCGAATGAGAATTAGAGTTAAATAATTAATGTTAAGTTTTACGATTAATTATTGCACATAAAGTCCGTCTAACGATCGTTAAGTATTTAACGAAAATGTCTAACGACCTTTAAATGTTAAATGGGAGAATATATGGTGAATATCTTGAAAATGGAAAAGATTTCGAATCCTCTTTTCTTCTCTTAGGGTGGCCGGCTAAGGGAGGCTTCTCCAAGCCCAAACCCTAACTTGTTCCCAAAGATATTTGATCACTATATATACAGAGGCTAGGGTTTAGGGTTTCTCATAACTTTGTGCATTGAATTAACCCTAGATCTTGCCTCTCCTCCCTCTTGCTTAAATTCGGCCGAACCCCTCCTCCAAGGGTGTTTTGGTTTTGTTTTTTTTCATAAAACAAGGACTTGTGTTAGATCTAGCAATCGCTTGATTCGTTGGTTAATTCGTGTGTACAAAACTGTGGTTGTAAGACACTATTCTTACACCTAATTGGTTTGAGTTGTAAAACGGTAAGGGACAACTCTTTAAACCACTTCATGTGTTTTGTTCAAGAGATCTGACATTTGCAAGAGGTATGTTATGCATCTTTGAGTTAATTATTTATTTGTTATAATCTTAAGTCTTCCGCTGTGTACTTTGTGGTGTCTACATGTTTTATTGTATGTCATGTATTATAAACTCAACAGTGGCATCACGAGCCTTGTATAACAAGTAAATAATTACTGAAACACATAAATAAAATAAACATGATTGTGTTATTACTTGTATGCGTAGATCTAGGGTTTGCAAAACCTAAACCCTAATTTTTTAGGGGGGGCATTTTTTTGGTACCCTAATTAGGGTTTTGTAAACTTCTGTTTTAATTGGATTAAAAACCCTAGGTTGCATGCAACTTTATGTGTATTGCGTAACTCTGTTTAATTGCATTAATTGTTAAGTGTAATTTATATCCATGATAAATACATGCATGTTTTATCATGGATCTGCTTTTATTGTATGTTTACTTGGTTAAGTGATATACACTAATTTATGATAGATCTAAAATTGGGGAAGACCTCAATCATTATTATTTAATCAATTACGTGCTATGTGGTATGTGTTTAATTTTGACTTACGCAATCAATGAATCGATGCATGTGGCTCACCTTGTACTTTATGTCAAACGGGTGAAAGTCTTAATTAAACATATACATGTTGACAGATCTAGAATTGATTATTAATAGGATTTATCAAAAAGGTTTGCATGTGGCTATTTGATATGCATGACTTATTATTATGTTATGCATTCATTGTTTATTTGTTTATTTTTTTTTTTAAATACTTGCTTGTTTGTTATGTGTAACAAGGGTATTTTAACAAGAAAAATAAACTGACCTAAACAATTGTGAAACATGTATTTTTAAGCATAGTAATCATAATCGTTTAATTGATTGTTTTTTTGCACAAAATAGTTAGAACGGCTCACCCATTAATGACAAACTGTGTGATGGGTACAAGGAGCGTACACATTAAATTGTGACCCTAAAGATGAGGGTTTTTAATATGCTTCGCGCTGACCTGATTCTCAGCTCGTTTGTGCGTCTTAATGGAGCTACCTTATGGAATGTTATGACAATATCAAGATATGTGTAAACACATACAAGAATTTCACTTATTGAATTCTTGAAATAAGTATTCTCAAAATTCCTATAGATCAAAGTTAATTGAAATTATGCCTTGTCAACAAGTATGATTCTCATGACTTGTGACAAAATTCATTAACTAGTATTATCATGCATTGATCTATTTAGTATTTGGATAAAGGATGTTAAACAATTATTATTTATAATGAATTAAAGTACGGTATACGTTTAATTTCATTTATAATATTGTGTCTGTATTTGCATGTTTAAATTCTTGAATAACTTAAGTTATTCTAAATAGTCCGTTGTAAATCAATAACATGGGAATGACATTGAATTAAGACAAATCGAGTATTAGTTAGAATATACTTGAAAGTATATCGATCGTAGCATGACTAATTCGATGATATTCAATGAATTGAGTATAAGACTTATCCACCCACATGATGATACTTTATGGATCTTAGTCATTAAGTACATCATGAATATTTATCCTCGACTTGAGATACGGAGAACTGTCATGGATGTAGTGCATTTTGTGAAGCAATCTAATGCTATACGTATCGGTAGTTATAAGGGTTGTTTTCGAAGTGTTGCGAAATTTATGAATTCTTTGGTAGTCAAAATGGGATTTGTTTCATTCAAATTTATTTTGAAGTATAATCTTTATTGGGCCCTTCGTAGGGTTGTCAAGATGTTTGCATGGCCATGCCCAAGGTCTTCGGAATATGTTCGGAAGAATTGGTAATCTTGATCAATCACATAAAGCGAGAAACATAATAGTTAATTAAGAAATGAGTGAGATCCATATTCTTATTAACATAGTATTAGAAACAAAATGATGAATATGATGATGAATCATCGAAACTTGGTTTTCTCCGAAAACCATACGAGTTGTCACAAGGGGCATTGGCGTGTTGCTAGACGCTAACCAATGTCATTTAACGTTTTGTAAACATATCCAAGTGGGAGCTGTTGGGGTCCGGATTCGAACTCGTGACCACGGGATTGCACACATTAGCGAATGAGAATTAGAGTTAAATAATTAATATTAATGTTTACGATTAATTATTGCACATAAAGTCCGTCTAACGATCGTTAAGTATTTAACGGAAATGACTAACGACCGTTAAATGTTAAATGGGAGAATATATGGTGAATATCTTGAAAATGGAAAAGATTTCGAATCCTCTTTTCTTCTCTTAGGGTGGCCGGCCAAGGGAGGCTTCTCCAAGCCCAAACCCTAACTTGTTCCCAAAGATATTTGATCACTATATATCAGAGGCTAGGGTTTAGGGTTTCTCATAACTTTGTGCATTGAATTAACCCTAGATCTTGCCTCTCCTCCTCTTGCTTAAATTCGTTGAACCCTCCTCCAAGGGTGTTTTGGTTTTGTTTTTTCATAAAACAAGGACTTGTGTTAGATCTAGCAATCGCTGATTCGTTGGTTAATTGTGTGTACAAAGCGTGGTTGTAAGACACTATTCTTACACCTAATTGGTTTGAGTTGTAAAGCAGTGAGAATGACTCTTTAAACCACTTAACTGTTTTGTTCAAGAGATCGACATTTGCAAGAGGTATGTTATGCATCTTTCGATTAATTTTATTTGTTATGATCTTAAGTCTTCCGCTGTGTACTTTGTGGTGTCTACATGTTTTATTGTATGTCATGTATTATAAACTCAACAGTTAGTATCTCATAATTGATGTATTGTTTTCTTTTTCAGTCTCACAAAATATGTTTATATGTCGTTTGATACATGTTAAGAATTTTTGCTAGAGTTGAATTATCACATATTATAACCGTCTGCAATTACATTTTGATCTTTTCACGTTCTATTTGGAACGTTATACGAAACACTTACCACAATATTACATATCGCTAATTGTCTACAGCTAGGAACCGCTGTCGCTAGGAGCATGTACTCGCATAGTATTTAAAAAGGCTATGAAAATTCAAACTAGACATGCATAAATACTATTGAACATAAACTAAATCAGAAGTCTCTCGCAAATGATAGTCTTGTGCAGCTGTCTCATTTGCACATGCTAATCACCGCAAGTGACCACTAGGATCTGGTTACACCAAAACATGATCGAACATGAAACTCTTCTAGGGGTGAGCAATCCCGACCGACACTGACTCCGCCCGATCCGACACCGACTCCTCCCGATCCGATCCGGGCTGTAATCGGGTCGGTAGTCGGTTTCGTTCACGGTATCGGGATTCGGGACGGGTCGGGAGTCGGGACAGTCCCGAAAGCGTAGCCAAAATCAAGATTCGGGACCATTATCGGGATTCGGACGAGTCGGGACCATTATCGGGTTGGGAGTCGATTTGGGTTTTCCATTGTCGATATCGAATTAGTCAGTGCAGTCGGGGCGGTGCGGATTCTTCCCGATGCTCACCCCTAAACTCTCCACTACACTTTACACTTCTTTTAACAATGGATATACAAATAAAGAAGCTGATAATGAATCTTAAAAAGTGCATGCAAATGAATAGATATTGGGAGTGTACGGTAGATAGACAAACATCTTTGGTCACACTGACTGATTACCGGCTGTCACCGTTGACAAGTCAAGGCAGTGTTTGCACCTCGTCAGGTGTGTTTACCTGCTATTGTCGGTTGTCAGCCCACTCACCATTAGCCCTTTACTTTGTTTGCTTCTTCTTTTGGTAATAATTTTTTAACAACCAATAAAAATATTGAAATTAGTTGACAACTCATACATCCAATAGAATTTTTAATACAGAATAATAGTAACATATACAAACAAATGAAGTTTCTGACTCCAACAAAAGACAAATGTAGTGATCTTACACACGATGGAAGTTAGATTCGGGTATACTTGTACATGTCGCTTCTATGAATATTAGCCGAATGCTAATAGTAACTATAAATAATGTGGTATTTTTTGTCACATCAGTGTTATTTGACATATGAGCTTTCTCTCTTCAACACTATATCAAACCAATTTCTTAATAAGGCATTATATATATAACAAAAGACGCCATAGCCAAAAAAAAAAAAAAAAAAAAAAATTCGGTTGGCAGACCAACCATAACTTTGGAAAGATTGGTGGTGACCGGTCGTTAATTCGGTTGAGCTAATGGAGGAAATGCGGTCACTAATTCGGTTGGGGTCAACCAACCAAGCTATTAGCATTGGCCTTATAAGGGGTTATCTGATTGGTACCCCTAGCCCACCATCCTTCACATCATGGCTCACTCTATTTATGGTACAACACATTTTTTTATTAAGTTATGTTACGTATTATCTGTCAGTTTAATACTTTTAACTTTCAGTTTAATACATTATATTTTATGTTCCCTACTTTCAGTTTTATATAAACAAAATTATAAAAATAAAAAAAAAAAAAAAACTGAAAAAAAAAAAAAAAAATAGGGGGATGTCACTTGTAAAAAAGAGGGGTACATATAACCTATCATCTATTATAGCTGCGGCAGATTTCGTCTCAATTATCAGCATCTGGTCGGTTTCTCACCTGTTTTTCATATGCTATACTGCCTTATTGCCGTTAGACATAAATATGTTTTGTTGTAGCATCGTAGGAATTCGTCGATCGGTGGAGTTTCACTTCTATGAATGTATGTCTTTTTTTTCTTTTTTTTTCCTTGTCAAAACTAGTGTTTAGTGTTGTTACCCTAGAGTCGTGATCATTTTAATGTTGTTTTTGTCAAATTATCAATTATAGTATTGATGTAATCTTTAGGGTTGTAGTTTTTAGGTTAGTTTTTAATTACGAATATGTCATTGTAATATCTTGCATCTTGTTAACTTTGTAACTTTATTATAGCCGAAGCATTATTAGGGCAAGGGTGGGCCTCCTCATACACAAAATGCAAGTATTTTGGTGTAAAATTTGTGTGCATTTAATTAAAGAGCAACGATACATTTACAAAGGATCTCTCACAAAAATAATCTACACGCGGAGGTGTCAGCGAAGGATTGGTTTTTGTGGGATGTGAATCATAAAAAATCACGTGACACTTGATGTGTGAATTGTTTTGTGAGAGATCCTTTTAGTCTAACAAAATTCTTAATTAAACTTTAGTATGGAGTACTATTTCTTTTCTTTTTTTTTACTCTCTTTGGTTCACTAAAATTTTTACTCCCTTAACATCCGTCTCATATTAAATGTCCAGTTTGAATTTTTTAAGTCTTTCTTAATTTTGACCATAAATATTTTTGGTTGTGTTATATAATATTTGATGCAAAATATATTAATAAATTGAGTTTTAAATGCATTTCCGCTACGTATAATTTTTTACCTAATACTATATAACACAAGCAAAAATATTTAAGGTCAAAGTTGTAAAAGAAAGACTTGAAAAGTCAAACCTAAACATTTAATATGAGATGGAGGGAGTAGTTAGAGCAAGTTCAATGGTAACGGCATAAAGCAGTTAGAGGGCGAAATAACGTCGTTTTTGGCGTTAAACTGTTGGAGGGCTGGCGTTAATGCACCGTTAGTCCCTGCGCGTTATCTCACTAACGCCCGTTATCTCCAATTAAAAAAAAAATCAAAAAAGTTTCAAAAACTGCCCCTCAATGGCTAGTAGCCGTTAGATTTTTAAAAAAATTTACATAAAACCCCCTAACGGCTAGTTTTCACAAAAAAAAAAATCAAAAACATTTTTTTACCACTATAAATACCCAACAAAAACTCCATTTTTTTTAACATTTCCATAATTCAAATTCACAATTTATATTCTTCCTCTCACACTTCCATAATTCAAGAATCAAGTTCGTTCACAATGGATCCGAATCAATTTGATAAATTTCCTCAGCATTGGTCAGATGTTGATGACGAAGAGGACTTCCAATTTATGGCGTCCGCGTACGAGTATCACCTTCAGTTGGAACAAGAAGAAGCATCTCAACATCCTACTCGTGCTCGTAGCCATATATATCGTGAACGTGAGATTGTAGAAGAACGTCTGCATAGCGATTATTTCATTGAAGGTTGTAAGTATTCAAACCGAATTTTCGTAGAAGACTTCGTATGAGTAGGAAACTATTCTGCAAATAGTTGAAGGTATTGAATCTTATACTTTCGATAATATTCGGATCATTTTACTTTCTTTAGGCAAACACCGATTGTCTTGGTCGAATGAGTTAAATGTTCTAATGAAGTGTCACGTCGCCATACGCCAATTGGCGTCTGGCACCTCACCGATGCATTTGATGAATACTTGCAAATGGGTGTGAGTACTTCAAAAGTATGTCTTGATAATTTTAACAAATGCATTATTGATTTGTTTATGCAGATATTTAAGAAACCAACATGGGCGACATTCAAAACTTTATCAACAACATGAAGAAAACATGATAAAAAATACCCGACAATTATGCTTGAAAATTGTTTCTCAAGTTTTATGGATCGGCATGCATTTTTGGGATGGCGGGGCGAATAACGATATTAATGTTTTAGATAACTCTCCGTTATTCGACGACATTCTTCTGACATTGCCCAAGAGTACCTTATATGGTCAATGGAACTAGGTATGAACATGGGTATTACTTGGCTGATGGAATTTATCCGCAGTGGGCAACTTTTGTCAAATCCTTCACGACAACAACTGACGAAAAACATACATAATTTAAAAGGAGACAAGAAAGTGCCCGAAAGGATATTGAACGTACTTTTGGTGTGCTTCAAGGCCGTTGGGGTATACTACAACAACCGACACGTCAATGGGAAATTGCCACGATACTTAAAATCATGTATTCTTGCATTATTTTGCATAACATGATTATAAAAGATCAAAAATTTGCATTACGTGACTATAACGAATTGTGGGTGGATCCGTCAACAAATTTGAGGCAAAGAAGATGGGTTGAAAGATGTGATACTCACGATCGTAAGGCAAAAGAAATCTGCGACCGACAAGCGATACCCAACTCCAACGGACCTTATGGAGCATGTTTGGCAGAAGAATCTTGAACGACATGGACAACAACAAGAGAGCGACGATGATGAATAAGTATTTGCTATGTTTTGTTATTTTTTTTTCGTTGTCATTTCCTTTATATTGTAACGTTTAATTTGCGGTGTGTTTTTTTATTTGTTGTAAATTTTTTTTCGATGTATTTTTTTAATTTCTTATTCTAATATGTTTTCAAATTCAATGTTATGTTTAGTTTAATAAATAGAGTGTTTGTTTTAGTTTAGGGGTTGAAATTGAAAATATGAAATGTTATTGATGTTATTGAGATTTTATTGATGTGGGTGTTTTTTTGGGATGTTAAAGTGAAATGTTAAAGCTGATGTGGCGCTGAGTGGACGGTGTTATTTTATAACTTGGGTTATTGTTGGACATGCTCTTAACACTACACCATTATGTTCAAACTCCGTCCTTAACATTTGCACATGCTCAATTCCCGAACATGTAGAGTAACTTATTGCATTAAGCTTATTTGAACTTAATTATTGTTAGAAATATTCATACAAAGCGAGGATAAGATTTCCACATGAACTTTCTTTTTTCAAAAAGTTTTTGCTTTGCTTTAATTGTTCTTCTGTTATATCTCGCTCAAGTGTGTACCAATAAATGTACAATTTACATGCAAATGGAACTAAAAGTCATAAAGAAATTCCTGATGGGAGAGATCTAATTTTAGATAATCTTGACCATCTTTAACAAAATTCATTTTGTACACCTAAAAAGACATGAAGTAGTTACTGGCTTATTGCATTTTACTCCCTTGAATGTATATATTACTATAACATGTTTCTTCAATTTCTTTAAATATTAATCTTTCATACACTTGCAACAACTATGAAGCTTTACTTGTTCACGTTATACCATACATCTTAAACTTTTTAGGCGCACATGACATTAGAATTTACTGTTAAAATGATATCAAAACAACAACAACTTCTTAATCACCCACCCAACCACCTCTTAGTGATCATTCACTATTATTATAACAATATACACAGATGACTTGTACCCAACACGGATTCAAGCCTACAATACAAAATCAAAAGATGATAGTCCCTCTAATAGATGCTATCTACAAATACTCACACACTAAACCAGAACCCAATACAAACCCAGAAACTGAAACAAGACAATGAATAAGATCAAGCAGATCTTGGTACATAAACCAAACTTAAACTGTAAACCCAGAAGATCAATATTCAATCAGAGAAACCAGAGAGATAATTTTGTGTGAAGATGAAGTTATGAAACCTAGATTCGTCAAGACCTTTTATACCCTCAAGTTCCATAAAGACCCACGAGAAATAGAAACATGACAAAGCAGAACCAAAACATAAAGTTAGGCATAATACATTTACACAATAGACCACGAAGGTTCATAAGTTGGACAAGTGATGTTACTTTCAACATTTCTGAGATATAGAGTATGTGTAATCCGAGCTCCATGTCACCATTGATGAGGGACCGGTAGAGTACTCGAGACCAAAACAAGAACAATCGCCATGGCTAGAGATAGACTTATTCTCTTCTCTAGGTATACCAATCACTTGAACACGTTTATTCAGAGTCACCAAAATCACATAAACAACGATTTGAAGTCTAGGGTAAGACTAGCTAGCTGGTTGCTATATTTCGTGTTTATTGTTTCTTATACAATCAAGCATCAAAAACATCAACGTGATCTATGTTTCACAACTATTTAGATCTTAACTACAAAATTTTGTTCCACGTATAAGTTCAATGAAATCCACCCCTACGCAAAGGTTAACGACAGAGTTCAAGATCTACACAATGTGAAACAAATGGTGAGAAATACCTCATGAACACCTTTAATCCTATTTTTGTATGTTCCTTCCTTAATCTCATGAAAAAAACTAACTCCGATTGAGTATTGAATTTTATTAATAAAAAATAACAAACAAAGTCACCGAAGCATGTGACAAAATGTAACTTTTTTTTTGGAACTTTGTCTTGTAAGTGTATTTGAACAATTTGTGTGTTGTAATTGTATTTGCCTTAATTATTCAATGTTGAAAAAGTTTGTTGATAACCATTGAAAACATCAACTACGGTTAAAATTCTCTGTAAATCAGTGTCGCAACAAATAATATCGTAAAAAAGTGGAATTTTAGTGGATACCATATCCCTTACTCATACCATACTTGGCTCGACGGAAATTTATATTAACAAAGTCTAACAACTTTCTTTAGCACCAATTGGAATAACGAAATAACAGGAAAATATGTCTTACCCATCTTCACAAAACTCCTAATTCACCAAACGTCTAAATAAGGAGACCGAGGAGAATATAAAATTGGTTGTAATGTATCTTAGAAAAGCATATATATATATATATATATATATATATATATATATATATATATATATATATATATATATATATATATATATATTTTAATTTTATATCTACAACTTTGTTGATATGTTTGTTTCCTCGATTTAATAAAAATATTAATAAATCTTTGTAATTCTGTTGTCTCTCTCCATTAGTAATTCGATCCACATATGTTGTATATGTTCTAAGAGTAATTAGACCCACATACCTTGTTGTTGGTAGATTTTAGTTGATTTCAATCAAAAAGTTATATTTTAACTTATTCACAACTCATTCGTAACTCATTCGTATGTAGCAAGCAAACATATTCAACTAGGTAATCAACACCAATTAACACTAGCTGATCTTTTATATCTGTCGCATTATGTTCGTAATATAATGACATTATATCGCTTTCATCGTTTTTAATTCGAAATGATATACGATATGAAAAGGTTTATATTTGGTAACTTATGAGTAGCTGTAGAAGCTACAAACGTAGTTGCAGTTAGGCTTCAGATATTAAACAAACAAAACAGATGTGTGATAAGGATTTAAAAGGTACACTTTTGAGGGGTCATTTAAGCCCTTAATCGACCACTTTTATATCCGTTACTGCTTAATTTCGTTCTTTTTCACTTTTTAGGTCTCTTGAAGGCAAAATGCTAGAATGATGCTTATTTGGACGAAAAGACGTGAATATGTGAAAAAATGGCTAAAGTCAAGATCAAGACACTCAGTGCTTTGGAATTACACCGACGCGTCACGGATAAAGGCGGCGCCGTCCCTCTATTCTGACGGCTCGAGTGAAAATCTTATTTTGTACTGACGGCCGAGACTTTAAAGTAGGCGTAACGACTCGGACGACCTAGATCCGATTCGAGGCGGCGTCGAGTTGGTGATGACGTCACAACCATAAAGTGGCGCGTCCTAAAGTTAACTTGGCCAAGGTTGGGGTTGAAAGTTCCTTTTCTCCGGCGAGTTCGAATTCTATATATAGAGTTACAAGCTGCGACGGCATCACTCTTTAAATGTGGCCGTCGGATCGCCGCCATTAGGGTTTCGTCTTGAGCACGTCAACTTTGTGACGCCATCACCTTGTGGTTGTGGCGCTGTCGGCTTCATCTTCGGCGCCGTGAATCGAATCTAGGCCGTTTGATTTGTGACGCCTATTCTTTAAAGCTGGCCGTCGGTACAAAATAAAATTGCCATCTTGAGTTGTCACAATTTTGGAGCATGTTGCGGCGGTCGCCCTATGACCGTGGCGCGCCACCTTCAATTCCAACATTTTGGCGCCTCGATCTTGACTTTGGCCATTTTCTTCACATATTCACACCTTTTCGTCCAAATAAGTGTCATTCCAAAGAATTGCCTTTAAGAGACCTAAAAGGTGAAAAGGAAGCGAATTAAGCGAATTGGATATAAAATGGTCGATTAAGGGCTTAAATGACCCTCAAATGTGTACATTTTAAATCCTTATCAAATATCCCTACACTTGGTATTTGCTTGTCCTCAAGCAAATGTTCTTTTGGCCAATTAATTTATAAGTTAGGGGTCATGAAGCATTAGTTTAGAACAATTCACAACAAATGTAAGCCCCGCAAAAGTCACAATAAGTGTAAGCCCCAGGAAAAACTATCCAAGAGGTCTTTTAAAGGGTTGTAATGTTAGGTTTACGGTAGGGAAACAAAGAGTTTGGTTGGATAGACGATTTAGTGGTGGCAAGTCAAAAATCTTTATGTTACAAGCATGAGAAGAATGGTGTTGCTAAGCTAAAACTCGACACTCTAAACTCTAGATAACTTGAAACAAACAAACATAAATCTAAAGATAAATGTAGGATGGTAGCCCGTTTTTTTTTTTTTTTTTTTTTTGAACACACTATTTTTTTCTCTTTTTTTTTTTCTTTTTTTTTTGAATTTATTTTCAGACACTTTTACTCTACCATCCTCTACGATAACATCAAAATATAAAGGATTTATAGACACATCCCTACACTTGAGTTTTTATTACTCTAAAACTAATTTGACCCGAATTGAAAAGATCAAAACACTTGGAGTACATTATTACATAAATAAAGGGAATTTGAATTTAACGTTCCTTCCCGTCACTTCATAAAATTTAACTTTTCCCATGAGTCCCAATCGTCCTAAAACTGTGTACAAAGGATATGACTCGACTTAGCAACTTATGCAAGCAACTAGATAATTGAACTAAGGGTTTAGGATGATAACAATAATGCACTAAAAGTGAGTGCATACAAGGTAGGCTAAGGCGATTTGGGTGTACATTTAGGGGTGGATTGTAAACAATGCTCTTCATTGATATTCTGAAAAACCGAAACATCACGAGAACCGCGAAAAGGATAGGCTCTGAGGGGTTAACTAAGGGTATCGTGTACTAAAGATGAGTACAACGCAAGGGTGTGGGGGAATTACTCAACCGATGTGGAAGAAGTAATTATAATACGGGTATCAAACAAGGGTTATCCTAATGCCTCTTATCATTTAGTTATTCCTAACTACACAAGTGTAGTCTCACTAGCGATCTCGGAATGCATCACAAAATAAGTTGTTAATACAAATAAACCGTAAAAATGTTTATTTATATTTTACGATCTTCTAATGTTTTGTCGATAACAAGCGTAAAATCATTTTAACGAAACAAATATAATATATAAATGGTTTGAGCCAATAGTTTTCTAACACACTTACATTTTTATATAAAACACTAAAACAAGTATAAGTGATTTTATGATTTAGTAATACATATGTACATCAACTAGTACTTACATATTGGGCAAATATATACATAACTAGTAAGAATTATAATGGGAAAAAATTACAACCCATGGAGCATATCCATAACCCATGGTATTGACCCATACCCATTTGACTAGATGCATTGCATATATTAGATACATTGTATCTAATGAAATACCCATGGACCAACCCATAACCCATGACCCATAACCAAAAACCCATGGGCAAGAGGAGCGTCCACGGATCCCTAGCTTTACACTAGATGGATCCGCAAGGGAGGATCCGTGGAGCGATGAACATTTTCTCTCTATAAATAGTGAGCCATTTCCTCATTGTTTCTTACCCCTTTCTCACATACTTTCTCTTTGAGTTAAAAACTCTCTAACCCTAGATCCAAGTGATCTATGTATGTAGTTTTGTTTTTGTGTGATCCTCTAGGTTCCTCTTAAAGGCGAGATCACCACCTTTGAAGCCAAGCAAGCTCAAGTCCATGAGTTGCCATGCTTCCTCATCATCAAGACTACTGAAGTTCTCTTGTTGATGGTTCTTTTCTTTTAAAAAGTGTAGTGTTGAAGACATTTGTGAAAGATGTCTCAAGTGTCAAGACGAAGAGATTAGTGAAAGGTTTTGATCGTCCGTATTATAAGCACTTGTGAAGAGTGCTTAGAAGTCAAGACTAGAGGCATTAGTGAAGGGTGCCTAGAAGTCAAGACACAAGACATTAGTGAAGGGTGTCATGAAGATCGAGTCAAAGGCATTAGTGAAAGGTGCCTAAGGTGTACATTCGATATGGTGTGATTCGATGTACAAGATAGATTAGTATTGGATCAAAGGATATTGTTATCCTTGTTGATATTATTATAAGGAGTAGATCTCCTTATGGGTTAGGTGATCGGTGTAGTGTTGGGTAGTAGTTCCTCCATTGTAATGGAACTCGGTATCTAGCCTAATCTTAGGATAAAGGGTAGGCTGACGTTGTGATAGGATTGGTTCTCCTTGGTGAAAAGGACCCGATATCTAGCCTTATACCGGATAAAGTGTAGGCAACGTTGTGAAGGTTTCTCCACCATAAGGAGTCGGTGTTGTGTAGTGATTACGAACTCTCGAGTAGGTGACTCGGGGAGTGGAGTAGGGCAAGGAAGGTATCCTTGTAGCCGAAACACTATAAATACTCGTGTTGTGGTTTTGTGCTTCTTACTCTTTATCTTTTCATTACATATTTATATTTCTATATGTTTGCTTATCAACATCCAACACACAACCAAATAGATTGACATAAGTTGATCTAAATAGTTTAAAACGAGTTTTAATTGGTAAAACTATTCAACCCCCCCTTTTTGTTTTCCACAATTGGCATCAGAGCTTGTTACCAAGTTTCTTAAAGTGTATTGTACTTTAAAAACTTGATACGATCCGTGGTTAATTGAAAACTACAAAGAAGGTTTTTCATAAAAACAAACACCATGTCTTTTAAAACTTTTTGTTTGGATGTTGATTAGACGACAACATTTTTTTATTATTTACTATTCATTTAATTGCACTAATCTTCTTTGTCATGTTTCTTAGTTAAAGCTCATATCTACCAAGCCATAGGAATCGCTTGGTAACAAGAATACCTTCCCTAAGAATGTATCTTAAACACAAAGGATCCGAAATTGTCTACTGACATTTGTTGTGTCATTTGTAAAGACATTCCTAAGTGCATTAGAGGTATGACCTTCCACTTATATCTAAATAACATTAGCTTGATAAATAAGTATGCTTGCATAGGTATTTATATGATTATCTTTTGTGCATATTCATGTATTACATGTAGCTTCATTAGGAAGCTTTTCTCACATACGTGTTACTTTTTCATCTAAAGTCGTGGTTTATAAAATTTGTGTTTTATTTCATTTAATCCAAAAATAATATCCTTCTAAATAATAAAACAAAACACAAATCTCAAAATCCTTCCCCATAAAAACCCCTCCGTCGTCCACTCTATCAAATCCTCACCTTTTCAAATCTTCCATTTTCAAAAAATTACCTCTCATTCAAAACTTCATGATAAGGTTTTAAAAGGTACCATTTGAGGGTCGTTTAAGTCCTTATTTGATCACTTTTGTATCCGTTATTGCTTAATATCGTTCCTTTTCACTTTTTAGGTCTCGTGAAGGCAAAATCTTTGGAATGGCACTTATTTGGACGAAAAGGCGCGAATATATGAAGAAAATGGCCAAAGTCGAAATCGAGGCACTCACAATTCTTTGAAGTTATAAGGCGGCGGCGTCGGTGCTATTGGCGCCGTCCCAAAATTATTGTGACGATCCGTTACCTAAAACTCGTATTTTCAAGTGACGGCGTCTGGTTGTGAAAGAGTAGGCCGTCGCTACTCGGACGCCTAGATGCAATCCGACGACGTCGAAGTCGAAGAGGGCGGCGTCACGGACCTAAGGTGGCCGTCGCAAGGTTAACGTGGCCAAGACGAAACCCTAATGGCGGCGACACGGCGGCGTCACTAAACATAAGGTGACGCCGTCGCAATTGTAATCTTATATATAGAATCCGAATTTTTCGGTCTTTGTGTAGAGAGTCTTTGGAGTAAAACCTAAAACCGAACCTAAGGTGTCTTGTACAAGATTTTAGGGTTTTAACCCTATCTTACATCAAGATAAGTCTTTACTTCATTAATTCAATTATGTCTTTGATTATTTGTGTGTATGCTTGCATGTTCTCCATGTCCGGCTAATTTATTTGTGTGTTTGCTTAGGAAGTATGAAACTTAATTATTAAATATTGATTGGTTGTTTCTTATCTTAGTTGATTAATGATCTAGTAATGCGATAGGTCATTCGTTGTGTATTAATGCTTGATTCATCTTTGTGAACCTTAGAATATAATTACACGAGTAATTGTAGGCTAAACCATCCAAAGAGCGCCTTAGAGTAGGAGTTTATAATCCCTAGTGGGTTTGTAGACAAGACCCTTTGGTAAGTTCAAAGAGTTGGGAGAAACGCATACCTACAACTTAGACTCACAACGCAACTAGGAATAAGGCGTGACACTCAACCATCGATAGGAGATAATTAAGGAGTAATATAACTTAAGTAAACACATCTTTAAACTATCCTACGAGCACACATTAATTAGACATAGACTCCCACAACCTTAGTTTAGATAATTAGATAATAGTAGAGTAATCGGTAGAAATACCAACCCCCAAATCCAATACCGAGATTCGTACCTTTCCATTTTCATAAAACATAAAAGATAAAAATAATCTTCCTCAACCTTAACCTTAGCGTAGTAACTCCTTACTAGCATTCCTATTCCCAGAGAACGATATCAATACCCGTGGCTTACCCTAATTACTACACTACAGCGATTAGGTTCACCGCCTGGGGTGTTATAAAACTTGCTCGAAGAAAGGAAGTTTCCTTGACCCCGAGCGGCGCGTGTAGCGTTATCAAGTTTTGGCGCGTTGCGGGGAATAGAATAGCTAGTTAGTAGTCTACCTCGTTTAGGTTTCTTTGTGATTCCTATCAAGTAAACTTTTTCTCATTTTTAGCTTTCTCTTAGTCTATCCCCTTCTTCGTGACTTTTGTTCGTAACCCCATCACTTTTCATCATGGAAGGTGATAACCCACTACCATTCATCAACCCACCACCAAATGACCCGCCAAGAGCCCGTACTCTTGGTGAGTATTCGAGACCAAGCCACCTAGGCTATAGGAACACCATTGAGCTTCCGACCAAGCCCAAACTACGGACCTGCGATCCGACACCATCCGGTTGGTGCAAAAGCGGATGTGCATTCCATGGACTTCGTTCGAAGTTCCAAATCGACATCCGAGGATTTCCTCAAAATCGTCGATTCCATCGACCTTGATGCTACTACTCGGGAGACCACGCGCTGCGTCTTTTCCAATTCTCTCTACGGGACCAAGCTAGTAATTGGCGGCGACTTCCATGGCTCCATCTCAAGTTGGGATGATCTTACCTCTCGCTTCCTTGCTCAATTTTTCCCACGGGAGAACCACTAAGCTTAGGAATGACATCTTGATGTTCCAACAACGTCAAGGTGAATCTCTCTGAAGCATGGACCCGATTCAAGGACTTACTTCATAAAGTACCTCATCACGGCATTGATCTTTGGCTCCAAGTCCAAATCTTTTATGATCATGTCAACTTCCCACTAAGCGATCCATTGACCAAGCGGCGGTGGAAAACTTAGTGATCTCATCGCGAAAGAATCATGGGAAATAATAGAGGACCTCGCCTCTATGACAACGAAAGTTAGGATGACCCCGTGAGCTGCCCAAAACCGTCAAGGCAATTTCCTTGCCTCCTTCCGACCGTAGGATGATCGAACTTGAAGATCAAGTTAAATTCCTCATGAGTTCCTACGAAAATCCTAAGTCTACACACCATGTGAACAAAGCTTCTTCCTCGTGTGAGCCGTGTTGTGATCCTCATGTCTACGCGAATAGCACTCGCTCCCGAACATGCTTCCGTTGACTACGCATCCTCACGTATTAATGGAGCGGAGGAAGATTCCTACAACACCCGGACCTAGGAATTTCAATGAAACCCATGAAGCATGGAAAAACAAGCCCGACTTCTACGGGGACAAACCAAAGAATTCACCTCTAATGATTTCTCATGACCCCACCTAACGGTCCTAACCAACAATACATCGAAGGGATGTTGCAAAACCTAGTTGCATCCCAAGAAACCCAAATGGCTAAGCTCTCGGACCGCTTTAACCATCAACAAGCCGAGATGGATAGGAAAATAGACAACCTTTTGAAAGCCATAGCTAATAGTGATAAGAAGGTTAGTGCTATCTCAACTCCAGAGCCTTGGTGCATAGAGATTAAGGATCCAAGCAAGCTAACTAAGCATGTCCAATTCGTCAATGCCATCGCCTTAGTTGAACCTAATGAAACAAATGACGAAGAGGATTATACACTCATGGATGAGGAAATACCCGAGGAAGTAGATGAAGTAGACATTGACTATTTCAACAAATTTCCTACGGAAGAAGAACTATCTCGCCACCCTCACTTAGTGCGTGACCTCCGTCACATGTATGTTAGGAAAAGTCCTCGAATTAAGTTTGGGAACCCTTGGAATCTTAATATACCATGTGTCATAGGACACCTTTTTGTGGCAAAAGCCTACATTGATCGCAAGTCCCCAATCAACATAATGACTAGCACCTATTACAATTGGATATTAAAGAAGCCTATTCCAACTAGGCAAGACCCCAATGATCCTAATGTTAGTTGCAATTTTCTTGGAAGAGTTAAGGGATTGCCCGTTTATGTAGGTAGTTTCACGTTTCCTACGGACTTCATAATTGTGGATGATATTAGCACAGCCATAGACCTAGCTTATCCCATGTTATTCTAGGAAAACCTTTCATAAAAAGCACCGGATGACCTATGACCCTCGTTAGGAGTAGTGCGATTCAAGAATAAGACCGATGACGTAGCTTACCAAATGCCGTTTAAGATTGAGAAGTTTTCATCACTCTCAATGATGAAAAGGAACTTAAACTGTCGGTCTATTATAGGAATGATGAGGATAGGGAGAAAGGTGTTGATTATGTTATGGCTAAGATTTTCGGATTCTATAAGGATTGCTTGAGCCTAGGACCGGAATATAGGACCGATTGGGAGAGGATGAACTCTTAGAGAAGCGCATTTTAGGGCACTTCTACAACATGGAATCCCCATTAGAAGCGGTCAAGAGGCGGTAATGAGAAAACGTGGGAGCACGACTATGAGTCTAGCTACAAGACTCTTAAATAAAGAAAAGCGCTTCGTGAGAGGCGACCCATGTTTAATTGTTTGCTTGTTAGTGTCTTATATCTTTTATTAATTGTTTATCCTCATGTTTAAATTTGTAAAATGCTTTATTTTGTTTTAACCTCGTCTTAATTGCATATAAAGGTATTTTACATAAGGGATAAGTGTAGGGAGGATTACACACGTTTTCAAAAGAAACGTAAACATGAGAATAACAATTAACTAAAAGATATTTATGTTTGTTTGTTCGAGTCAAATGCTTGTATCGAGTCATAATGAATGTTTTGCGGAATTTTCCAGATTCTAAAGATGTAAATTTTCGAATTTTTCCGTAAAATCGCAGACCGCTTTTGTCAGGATAACTGGCGTCGCAACTGACGGAGTAAAACATCGATTACTTTTTCTCGTTTTCTAAGCTATTTATAAATTTTGGAATTTTCGGTCTTAATTTTCTTAGAAATTGTAAACATCCATTCCACAAGCATTATATCCTAGTTTAAATCGAGTCTTATATATATTATTACCGCCGATTTTACGAAGGTTTCGTTTGTTTTCTTCAAGTGTGCGGGTTTAGTTTGTCAAGAAGAAGTTACGTAAGATTGGAAGGAGCTTTTCAAGCAATAATTCTTCTTGAAAAGAATTTAACCACCACTTTACACGGATCTACCGAGCTAATCGGGGAGTATTAGTTTCTTCGTTTTAATTACCTTCTTTATCATAACTTTGATACTTTCGGGAACATTGGGGACAATGTTCGGTTTAAATGTAGGGAGGAAAATAAAGCGGGAACTTTGAAACTATACTTATCCTTGATTATTTGCTTTGTCAATTGTGATTGTGTAATAAACCATGAGAAAATGTCGGTTAGGGTAATTTTGGCACCAAATTTAAAAATTTTCATGACATATAGGAGTGGGCCATTAGTCTTAACATAAGCGTCTCATGGATAGGAAGTTATATGACTAGCACAAAAAAACCTTTACCACCCAAATTCCTCCCAAAATGTGAGGATCGCCCTTAGATTAGTAGGAATTAAAGCATTCATCTTTAATGCTTAGAGTGTGAACCGATAGTATAATAGATTCTAGAACTTGTTTTGTGATGCATTCCGAGATCGCAAGTGAGGCTACACTTGTGTAGTTAGGAATAACTAAATGATAAGAGGCATTAGGATAACCCTTGTTTGATACACGTAATATAATTACTTCTTCCATATCGGTTGAGTAATTCCCCACACCCTGCGTTGTACTCATCTTTAGTACACGATACCCTAGTTAACCCCTCGAGCCTATCCTTTTCGCGGTTCTCGTGATGTTTCGGTTTTCGAATATCAATGAAGAGCATTGTTTACACCCCACCCCCAAATATACACCCAAATCGCCTTAGCCTACCCTTATGCACTCACTTTTAGTGCAAATGTTTATTATCACCGAACCCTTAGTTCAATTATCTAGTTGCTTGCATAAGTTGCTAAGTCGAGTCATATCCTTTGTATACTGCTTTTGGGATGATTGGGATTCATGGGAAAAGTTAAAGTTTATGAAATGACGGGAAGGGAACGTTAAAAATTCAAATTCCCTTTGTTTGCATAATAATGTACCTCAAGTGTTTTGATCTTTTCAAATCGGGTCAAATTAGTGTTAGAGTAATAAAAACTCAAGTGTAGGGATGTGCCTATAAATCCCTAGTATTTTGATGTTATCATAGAGGATGGTAGAGTAAAAGTGTATGGAAAAAAAAAAAATCGAAAAAAAAATAGAAAAAGAGAAAAGAAAATAATAGAGTGAAAAAAAAAAAAAAAAAAAAAAAAACATACGGCTACCATCCTACATCTATCTTTTAAATTTATGTTTGTTTATTTCAGTTATCTAGAGTTTAGAGTGTCGAGTCTTGGCTTAGCAACGCCATTCTTCATATGCATCAACATAAAGATTTTTGACTTACCACCACTAAAATAGCCTATCCCACCAAACCCTTATTTCCTACCGTAAGCTAACATTACAACCCTTTAAAAGACCTCTTTGATAGTCTTTCCTAGGTGCTTCGCCAAGCGATGAAGGTTTGATCTATTCTCAAGCTTATGGTAATCTATGTACTTGGACCGGTTAATGAGTGTTTATCTTCCATTTCCTATTTTGTTATATTTCATATATACACCGAGAGAGATGTGAGTATCCAAACACCCCATGTGAGGTGCTAGTATGTAATTTCCGTCTTGGTTATGACTTTTATGGGCTTATATGTGTTGTGGACCGTTTTGAATTAATGCTTCATGACCCCTAACTTATAAATTAATTGGCTAAAAGCACATTTGCTTGAGGACAAGCAAATAACAAGTGTAGGGATATTTGATAAGGTTTTAAAAGGTACCATTTTGAGGGTCGTTTAAGTCCTTATTTGATCACTTTTGTATCCGTTATTGCTTAATATCGTTCCTTTTCACTTTTAGGTCTCGTGAAGGCAAAATCTTTGGAATGGCACTTATTTGGACGAAAATGCGCGAATATATGAAGAAAATGGCCAAAGTCAAAATCGAGGCACTCACGATTCTTTGAAGTTATAAGGCGGCGTCAGGTGCTATTAGCGGACGCCGTCCCAAAATTATTGTGACGATCCAATGGCAAAACTCTTATTTTCAAGTGGCGGCGTCTAGTTGTGAAAGAGTAGGCCGTCGCTACTCGGATGGCCTAGATGCAATCCGAACGACGTCGAAAGTCGAAGAGGCGGCGTCACGGACCTAAGGTGACGCCGTCGCCAAGGTTAACGTGGCCAAGACGAAACCCCAATGGCGGCGACACGGGCGTCACTAAACATAAGGTGACGCCGTCGCAATTGTAATCTTATATATAGAATCCGAATTTTTCGGTCTTTGTGTAGAGAGTCTTTAGGTAAAACCTAAAACCGAACCTAAGGTGTCTTGTACAGTATTTTAGGGTTTTAAACCCTATCTTACATCAAGATAAGTCTTTACTTCATTAATTCAATTATGTCTTTGATTATTTGTGTGTATGCTTGCATGTTCTCCATGTCCGGCTAATTTATTTGTGTGTTTGCTTAGGAAGTATGAAACTTAATTATTAAATATTGATTGGTTGTTTCTTATCTTAGTTGATTAATGATCTAGTAATGCGATAGGTCATTCGTTGTGTACTTAATGCTTGATTCATCTTTGTGAACCTTAGAATATAATTACCTGAGTAATTGTAGGCTAAACCATCCAAAGAGCGCCTTAGAGTAGGAGTTTATAATCCCTAGTGGGTTTGTAGACAAGACCCTTTGGTAAGTTCAAAGAGTTAGGGAGAAGCATACCACCCTACAACTTAGACTCACAACGCAACTAGGAATAAGGCGTGACACTCAACCATCAATAGGAGATAATTAAGGAGTAATATAACTTAAGTAAACACATCTTTAAACTATCATATGAGCACACATTAATTAGACATAGACTCCCACAACCTTAGTTTAGATAATTAGATAATAGTAGAGTAATCGGTGAAATACCAACCCCCAAATCCAATACCGAGATTAGTACTT
This sequence comes from Chrysanthemum lavandulifolium, assembly GCA_022545495.1. NCBI lineage: Eukaryota > Viridiplantae > Streptophyta > Magnoliopsida > Asterales > Asteraceae > Chrysanthemum > Chrysanthemum lavandulifolium. The sequence continues at coordinate 265,766,802 of CM040240.1, forward strand.
TTCCATTTTCATAAAACATAAAAAGATAAAAAAATAATCTTCCTCAACCTTAACCTTAGCGTAGTAACTCCTTACTAGCATTCCTATTCCCCTAGAGAACGATATCAATACCCGTGGCTTACCCTAATTACTACACTACAACGATTAGGTTCACTGCCTAGGGTGTTATAAAACTTGCTCGAAGAAAAGGAAGTTTCCTTGACCCCGAACGACGCGTGTAGCGTTATCACTTCATCTTCCTCCTCATCTCATCTCATCTCAAACCAAAACCAAGAAGGTTCGTCATCAACATGGTTTACATCGCCCTCGTGCTCATCGCCTTAACGCTCATCGCTCTTATGTTCCCTATGATGAAGTTCTCATACGGAGACATATACTTTGTGTTGTTAATCTACAATGGGGTTATATACCCAATCCTTTGTATCATTCTTAGCATTGAAATGAAATATTACTAATATTCTAGTTTATCTAGCTTATTATCTTAATGTGTTTTTCCTTTGATTTGTATCTTTCTTATCTTTTCGTGATACATTAGAAACCATTAATGCATGCTAAAATAAAAATTGTAGGCTAATACACATATCTTGGTATAAAACTATAAAAATTATGTTTTTATCAAAAATCTGCTTCTGTTACTACAGATCCACGGATCCCTGTGGTATACTAGCCGGATCCCTGATAGAAGGGAACCGTGGGAACCATCTTGTAAAAACATTAAGTGAGTTAAATGTCATTGTTAATAAACATCTTGTAAAAACGTTAGGTAATCATTGTTTTACCCGTAATACGTCACATCCTATTAACTTCTCTTTCCTATAGGATTCGCTATGTCGCATGAATATGAGTTTGATTTTTCACTCACTAGCGTCTACACTCCAAACATCTCCCTTGAGCCTAACACACCTGGCAATCATGTCCGTGGGTTCAATAATCTCGAAACCCATCACTTCCACGAAGTACGTATTGTCGACACCCATCTACAATTCGAAGAAGGTATCAATACTTCCTTCCGAGCCATAGGACTAGAATGTCTTTTCGAAATTAACGAGAAAATATGTCCAAGGTTTGTATTGGAATTCTTCCGTCAAGTTGAACTCGTTCGTAACGAAGATCGCTCTCTATCTCTTTGTTTTTGGATCAAAAACCAAAAGTTTGTTTTAACCCTTGGGAAATTTGCTCACATCCTCCGGATTCCAAATCATGGACAATGTGCCTTCACTGAAGATTGGTCTCTTGATTCTCTCTTCAACTTTCATGAAGAAAATAGCCCATATTGTTCACACATACCTTCCCCGGAAGACTTGATTCGCATGATATGCAAACCCCATTACTTCGATCCAAACATTATCCATACACGGGATATCCGAGAAGAGTACAACCCTCTTGCACTCATCCTACGTGAAATTGTTTGGAGCCTTAGGGGAAACCGAGAAATCCTTCCCGCTTGTTGTGCTCACATAATGTATTGTTTGCTAACACAACAACCATACAATCTCGCCTACTTCTTCACAAGGCGAATTGTAAATCTTCAAGGCTCCAAGAATAAACTAATCCCTTATGGAATGTTCTTGACGCGCCTTTATCACAACATCATTTACTTTCATCCTCAATTTCAAAGTCCGTTGTACGTACTTGTGAACAAGATGATGGAACCTCTAAACGCATCTCTCATGAAGACTTTCTTCATTCCTGAATCGGAAAACACCCATCAACCATTTGATGATCCATCTAGCGAAAACGCTCAAGGAACTTAGTCTTCTTTCTAAATAGGGTCAATCCTTAGTATCCATGCTTTATCAATGTAATCCAATTTCTTTCATGAAATAAAACATCTTACATTTGATATGTCAGTGTTAGAACCTCTTAGAAAAACTAACTTTGAAATATGATGCATTGTCAAGATCCTTGCATACCTTTTGTAAAGATTCTGCTTAGCAGAGAGACCGATCCTAAAGTTTGTGCTAGACGGATCCCTACTCTTAGGGAACCGTGGGATCCGGCAAACAGAAAATGCAATTTCAATCATTGTATTTCAAACATGTCTTTAGATCACTTCACACTAAGCTAGACATAGTGCCTTAAGGCAAATTGAGTCCTTATCAAAGTTGAGTAGATTTTTTATACTCACACATAACTCATTTAGATCACACTCGAAGCACTCGTAGATCTATCGTCTCACCAAAACTCATTACTCTTCCGCTATTATACTCATACATGATCCCTCACATGTTAAAAATAAATCTAGCTTTGGAAATCTCTCAAAACTAATTATAATCATCCTTACCTCAAAATTGATCAAATTCTAGTTTTTTCCATTTTAAACTCTTAGGACATCTTCAAAGACATTATCCTAAGTTACTATCTGATCTCTAGGATCATTTAGTTCCATTTCACACTCTCAAAATCTTGAGTGTCATCTTTGGTCACCCATTGGTACTCTTAAAAGTTCCAACTTCTTCCATAAAAGGCAATCGTTAGCTACATCTCTCACTATCCTTGAGTATTTAAGTACCTCTTCATTTAAGACACTTAGATGGACTGAAACACTCAAGAAGAAATAGGCATTAGATCTTACAAACATCATTGTTATCCTATCTTAGTTGTTGAGAGACGGATCCCTAGGATTAGCCTAGACAGATCCCTCATTGAAGAGAACCGTGGGATCCGTATGACAGATTCATGTCAACTCTAGCTAAAACAATCATTTCAAGCTCCTCTTGTTAACTTGAACACGCCATCTCATCTTAAATAAGTTCATAGATCAGTACAACTCTGAAGTTGACTCTTGTGCATGCTAATCATCACATCAAAGAAGTTTAGTGGCTTAAGTCTTGAATGCACTTGCCAAATCCCTTGCTTTATAAACCACATTGTTAGGACTCCTAAAGTCATCATCTTCATCCTCATTTTCAGCACTTAGAAACATTTACAAACCTCTTTGAATCATTTCATCATGAGGAAAGCTCCAAGTGGTAACTTATCCACCAAAGGACCACCCAAGAAGATTGCTCATATTGTACACGAAATCTCTTCAACCGAATCATCTCCGGTCAAATCCACAAATGCAAGGATTTCTCCTCCACCAACTCAACCAATCAAACCAATCCCTAAAAAGATAGTTCCCACAAAACTACCTATGCCAAGCACCACCATACCTCCTAAACCAAACAATCCCATTTCCACTAAACCATCACCATTGGTGCCTAGAGCTATCTCATTCACGACTCCACTCTCATCACCACACCTCTATAATCTAGAGGATTTGCCTCCTAGGCCGTCTCATCCTACTCCACCGGCAACATTCTCCTCATTAGGAGGAATAATGATACAAAATCAAGGTGTTGAGTCAAAACTAGCTCCGGCTTCCTTTTCGCCGTCACCATCAAATAATCCCATTTGGATTATGAGAAATTATCAAAGTCAACCACCCGACCACATGGAAGTTGACACTTCTCTACCACCACCATCATTCTTGGTCGAGCCATCTTCAATGCGCCTCCACCAATCCCTCCGTCGTTTGAGGCTCCCCAACCCGCTTCACTTGATCCTTCGCATCAGGCAATTTCCTTTCTTCCACCACCACTACCTAGCCAAGACAAAGATTGCTATCATTGTCAACATGTTGAAAGTTTGATACATGAAGTACGGGAAGATCAACGTTTCATGTTCTATCACCTCCTCGAACGTTTCGATGAGATTAAACCTAAACAAACTTGAGCTAGAGGATTTTAGTGGTGTCCTAGTATCAAGCGTTACTTAGATAAGTCTAGTAATTCCAAGTCATGTATCATTCATTTTCTTAGTTTTTAGAGTCATGTATATCATATCTCTAGTTTTATTAAATGAAATTACATGATACTTGCTATATTTCTGACTTCTGAGTATATGATTCTGTTGTATAATACATATCTCACTTTGATGTTAACATTATTTGTTATATCACCATTGCTGAATGTAGTCATCAGCCAGACGGATCCCTGATATTTTCTTAGACGGATCCCCCCAAGGAGGGAACCATGGGATCTGTGCAACAGAAACATTTGCAGGAAAATATGCATTATATACTTGTTTTTCTAACCTTTGTTTTGTAGTTGTTCAATTTACACATGAAGACTTTGACACTCTAAGCTAGGGGGAGCTTTATGACAAAGCAATACATTGCAAAACCACTTGCAATATTAGGATTACATCTCACGACGTCCCTTTGCAAAGTTGCAATCATCAAGGGGGAGCATATTCGTCGCATAGACGAAATCTTTTGCAAACTTAGTTGCAAATAAAGCAACTTAGTATTATTTTTTCTTGACGCCCTCACATAGGGATGGACTCGTCAAGGGGGAATTAAGACGAGATCTTTTCCCATTACTTGCTCTTTATTTTCTTTCTTTTCTTCTTTTCACATGTTTTTCTTAAAACAATGTGTTAGTTTATTTTCGAAGCTCTTTTTGTTTCGACAAAAAGGGGGAGAAGAAAGTAAAAACTACGAATTCAAACTTTTAAGAATTTTAGTTTTTCCTTAAAATAATTCTATGTTTTTTTATCAACAAAAAGGGGGAGATAAAGAAAGTAAAAACTACGAATTCAAACTTTTACGAATTTTAGTTTTTCCTTAAAATAATTCTATGTTTTGTCATCAACAAAAAGGGGGAGATTGTTAATACAAATAAACCGTACAAACGTTTATTTATATTTTATGATCTTCTAATGTTTTGTCGATAACAAACGTAAAATCCTTTTAACGAAACAAATAAAATACGTAAATGGTTTGAGCCAATAGTTTTCTAACACACTTACGTTTTCACATAAAACACTAAAACAAGTATATGTGATTTTATGATTTAGTAATACATATGTACAACAACTAGTGTTTACATATTGGGAAAATATATACATAACTAGTAAGAATTATAATGGGAAAAAATTACAACCCATGAAGCATATCCATAACCCATGGTATTGACCCATACCAATTTGACTAGATGCATTGCATATATTAGATACATTGTATCTAATGAAATACCCATGGACCAACCCATAACCCATGACCCATAACCAAAAACCCATAGGCAAAGAGGAGCGTCTCACGGATCCCTAGCTTTACACTAGATGGATCCCTTAAGGGAGGGATCCGTGGGATCCGTGGAACAGTAGACATTTTCTCTCTATAAATAGTGAGCCATTTCCTCATTGTTTCTTACCCCTTTCTCACATACTTTCTCTTTGAGTTAAAAACTCTCTAACCCTAGTTCCAAGTGATCTATATATGTAGTTTTGTTTTTGTGTGATCCTCTAGGTTCCTCTTAAAGGCGAGATCACCACCTTTGAAGTCAAGCATGCTCAAGTCCATGAGTTGCCATGATTCCTCATCATCAAGACTACTGAAGTTCTCTTGTTGATGGTTCTTTTCTTTTAAGAAGTAATTCGACCTCAAGTCCATGAGTTGCCATGATTCCTCTTAAAGACGAAGACATTAGTGAAAGGTTTTGATCGTCCATATTATAAGCACTTGTGAAGAGTGCTTAGAAGTCAAGACTAGAGGCATTAGTGAAGGGTGCCTAGAAGTCAAGACACAAGACATTAGTGAAGGGTGTCTTGAAGATCGAGTCAAAGGCATTAGTGAAAGGTGCCTAAGGTGTACATTCGATATGGTGTGATTCACTGTACAAGATAGATTAGTATTGGATCAAAGGATATTGTTATCCTTGTTGATATTATTATAAGGAGTAGATCTCCTTAGGGGTTAGGTGATCGGTGTAGTGTTGGGTAGTAGTTCCTCCATTGTAATGGAACTCGGTATCTAGCCTAGTACCGGATAAAGGGTAGGCGACGTTGTGATAGGATTGGTTCTCTTTGGTGAAAAGGACCCGGTATCTAGCCTTGTACCGGATAAAGTGTAGGCAACGTTGTGAAGGTTTCTCCACCATAAGGAGTCGGTGTTGTGTAGTGATTACGAACTCTCGAGTAGGTGAATCGGGGAGTGGAGTAGGGCAAGGAAGGTGTCCTTGTAGCCGAACCACTATAAATACTCGTGTTGTGGTTTTGTGCTTCTTACTCATTATCTTTTCATTACATATTTATATTTCTATATGTTTGCTTATCAACATCCAACACACAACCAAATAGATTGACATAAGTCGATCAAAATAGTTTAAAACGTTTTTTAATTGGTAAAACTATTCAACCCCCTTCTAGTTTTCCACACAAGTTCTAGAATCTATTTTACTACCGGTACACTATCGAAGCATTAAAGATGAATGCTTTAATTCCTACAAATTTAAGGGCGATCCTCACATTCTTGGGTGGAATTTAAGTGGTAAAGGGTTTTGTGCTAGTCATATAACTTCCTATCCATGAGACGCTTTATTAAGACTAATGGCCCACTCATACATGTCATGAAAATTTTAAATTTGGTGCCAAAATTACCCTAACCGATATTTCTCATGGTTTATTACACAAATGAAATTGGAAAAGGCAAATAGTCAAGGATAAGCATAGTTTCAAAGTTCCCGTTTTATTTTCCCTCCCGACACTTAAACTGAACATTTTCCCTAATGTTCCCCGAAAGTATCAAATTATGATAATGGAAGGTAATTAAAAACGAAAGAAACTAATACTCCCCTGATTAGCTCGGTAGGATCCGTGTGTGAAGTAGTGGTTAAATTCTTCTTCAAGAAGAATGTATCGTGAAAAGCTCCTTCCAATCTTATGTATCTTCTTCTTGATAAATAAAACACGCACACTTTAAGAAAACAAATGAAACCTTCGCGTAAAATCGTGGTAACACTATATATGACTCTACTATACTAGAATATAATGCTTGTGGAATGGATGTTTGTAGGTTTTCGGAAAATTAAGACACGAGAAATTCCAAAAATTATAAGTAGCACGAAAGCGAGAAAAATTTATAAAATTTTACCTCCTCGGCGCCATCAGTTGCGATCTGACGCCGTCAGTTATCTGACGAAACTGTCTGCGATTTTCTGGAAAAATTTTGGAAAATTTATATCTTTAGAATTTGGAAAAATTTATGCAAAACATTCATTATGACTCGATACAAGCATTTGACTTAACAAACACACATGTATATCTTTTCAATAATCGTAATTCTCATGTTCACGTTCTTTTTGAAAACGTGTGCAATCTTCCCTACACTTATCCCTTTTGCAAAATACCTTTATATGTAAGTAAGATGAGGTTAAAGATAAAATAAAGCATTTTCACAAATTCAAACATGAGAATAAACAGCCAATAAAAAGATATACGACACACAAACAAGCAAACAATTAAGCATGGATTGCCTCCCACGAAGCGCTTTTCTTTATTTATGAGTCTTGTAGCTAGACTCGAAGTTGTGCCCCTACGTTCCCTTTATTTTAGAGGCCCATTCAATTTCCTTAACTCTTCTCTCATCACGAATATATTCAGGGCCTAACTCTAGACAAGCAGTGTAGTAAACCTTGTTCTCCCAATCTACATCAAAGGCCGGAATGTTGTCTACATCTAGATCATCAATACCCTCAAACTTCTTATTTTTGTAGGGCATTATATATTTGACACACTCGGTCCCGTTTGAGAACTTGGCTATTCCCTCCTCTTGATCATAAACCATCTTAGATTCCTCAATAAATGGTCTCCAAAGTATCACATCTCGTAAAAACCCATCGATGATGCCCTTAACATTTTCCAAAATCATGAAATCACACCTATATGTGAAGTTACCTACGAAGACATGCAATCCTTTGACCCTCTCGACATAGTTACTCACTTTCCTAGGGTGAAAGGGGTCCCTCATAGGTCCTAACTTCTTGCTCATGATCCAATTGTAGTAGAGCCTAGACATTATGTTCATGGGTGCCTTATAGTCAATGTAAGTGTGATCCCTATATAAGTATCCAATCATGCACTGTATCTTAATGTTTTTAGGGTCACCACTTTTTATGCAAGGCTCAAAAGGTGGTTGCGAGAAGTTAACTACGTTATAGTGATAGGCGGTTTCCTTCCCATTAGGGTATGAATCGAAATGCTCCCTAAGTTCCTCCTCCTCCTTACATCCTTCCATGACTTCTAATACCTTATAATCTCCTTCTTCTAATTCATCATCTGAATTACTTGAGGTCGAATTACTATTTAAAGCACCAGTAGATTCCCTAAGGGCTTCCTCAAGTGCACTTTTAATTATCCTATTCAATTTCTTAAGCTCTCCAATTTCACTAACAATACGAGCTCGGAGTTGGTTGGCAAAAGTTGGATCAAGTGGTAGGTTGTTGTTTGGTGGGTTATCACCTTCCATGATGAAAAGTGATGAGTTACTTACAAAGGTCACGAAGAAGGGGGATAGACTAAGAGGAAGCTAAAAATGAGAAAAAAACTTACTTGATAGGAATCAAGCAAGGGAACCTAAACGAGGTAGACTCCTAACTAGCTATTCTATTCCCGGGCGCCAAAAACTTGATCTGCGCATTACAGCGTTCGAGTCAAATGAAACTTCCTTTTCTTGAACAAGTTTTTCAACCACCTAGGCGGTGAACCTAATCGTTGTAGTGTAGTATTAGGGTAAGCCTCGGGATTGATATTGTTCTCTAGGGAAATAGGAATGCTAGTGAGAAATTACTACGCTAAGGTTGGGGTTGAGGAAGATTATTTTTTTATCTTTTCTATATTTTTTTAGGAAATTGAAAGGTACGAATCTCGAGGTATTGGATTTGGGGGGTGGTATTTCTACCGATTACTCTACTATTCTAATTATCTAATTAACTAAGCTAAGGGGTAGTCTATGTCTAATTGATGTGTGCTCGTATGATGATTAAAGATGTGTTTACCTAGATACTATTACTCCCTAGTTATCTCCTATTGATGGTTGAATTGTCACGTCCTTATTCTTAACGCGTTGTGTCTTCTAAGGTCGCAGGGTATGCTTTCTTCCCTCACTCTTTGAGACTACCTTAAGGTTATTGCCTACAAAATCTATAGGATTCATAAACTAACTCTAAGGTTATATTTGGATTTTTAGCCTACAACAACTCTAGGCGATTATAAACTAATGTTCAAAAAGATTACTCAAGCATTAAAAACACAACGATGACCTATTGCAATCCTAGGCCAATTACAATTAAGATAAGAGACAACCAATCAATATTCAATACCTAGGTTTCATAGATCTAAGCATACACATAAGTAAATTAGCCGGACATGGTGAACATGCAAGCATACACACATACAATTGAAGACATAATTGAATCAATGAAGTAAATTACTTATCTTGTTGTAAAATAGGGTATGAGAACCCTAAGATACTGCCCAAGACAGCCAAAAATCGTTATTAGGTTTTACTCCACAAAACTACCTCCCTAAAAGTCTGAAAATTCGAATTCTATATATAGAGTTACAACTGCGACGGCGTCACTCTTTAAATGTGACGCCGTTGGATCGCCGCCATAATTAGGGTTTCGTCTTGACAATGTCAACTTTGTGACGGCGTCACCTTGTGGTTGTAACACCGTCGGCTTCATCTTCTGACGCCGTCGGAATCTAAATCTAGGTCGTCTGAGTTGTGATGCCCTACTCTTTAAAGCTGGCCGTCGGTACAAAATAACAAATTAAACTCTTGAGTCTTCACAATTTTGGAGCATGTTGCGACGGCGTCCCTCGGCCGTGGCGCCGTCACCTTCAATTCCAAAGACTTGAGCGCCTCGATCTTGACTTTGGCCATTTTCTTCACATATTCACGCCTTTTCGTCCAAATAAGTGTCATTCCAGAATTTGCCTTCAAGAGACCTAAAAGTGAAAAGAACGAAATTAGCGAGTAGCGGATATAAAAGGAGTCGATTAAGGGCTTAAACGACCCCTCAAAAGTGTACCTTTTAAATCCTTATCAAATACTACCCCCCAAACCAATTGCCCCTATATTTTACTCTTAGCTTTCTAAAGAAACATATAAAAGATAAAAAAGAATCATCCTCAACCCCACCTTAGCGTAATACACTTCTTGCTAGCATTCCTATTCCCCTAGAGAACGATATCAATACCCGAGGCTTACCCAATACTACACTACAATGATTAGGTTCATCGCCTGGGGTGTTGAAAACTTGCTCAACTAAAAGGAAGTTCCTTTGACCCCGAACGCGCTTTGTACGTGCATCAAGTTTTTGGCGCCGTTGCCGGGGAATAGAATAGCTAGTTAGCTTTCCACCTCGTTTAGGTTCCCTTGCTTGATTCCTATCAAGTAAGATTTTTTCTCATTTTTAGCTTCCTCGTAGTCTATCCCCCTTCTTCGTGACCTTTGTTCGTAATCCTATCACTTTTCATCATGGAAGGTGATAATCAACCACCACTCATCAACCCACCACCAAATGACCTACTAAGAGGCCGTACTCTTGGTGAATACTCAAGACCAAGCAACATAGGCTATAGGAACACCATTGAGCTCCCCGATCAAGCTCAAACTGCGGCCCTTCGATCCGACACCATCCGGTTGGTGCAAAACAGATGTGCATTCCATGGACTTCGTTCCGAAGATCCTAATCAGCATATTAAGGATTTCATTAAAATCGTCGATTCCATCGACCTCGATGCTACTACTCGGGAGACCACGCTTGCGTCTCTTCCAATTTTCTCGGGACCAAGCTAGTAATTGGCTTGGCGACTTCCGCCGGCTCCATCTCAAGTTGGGATGATCTCACCACTCGTTTCCTTGCCCAATTTTTCCCACCGGGGAGAACTACTAAGCTTAGGAATGAAATCTTGATGTTCCAACAACGTCAAGGTGAATCTCTCTACGAAGCATGGACTCGATTCAAGGACTTACTCCATAGAGTCCCTCATCACGGCATTGATATTTGGCTCCAAGTCCAAATCTTCTATGATCATGTCAACTTCCCAACTAAGTAATCCATCGAACCAAGCGGCCGGTGGTAAACTTAGTAATCTCACCGCGGAAGAATCGTGGGGTATAATAGAGGACCTTGCTCTCTATGACAACGAAAGTTGGAATGACCCCCGTGAGCTGCCCAAAACCGTCAAGGCAATCTCCTTGCCTCCCATTAACTCACAAACTTCCGATCGTAGGATGCTCAAACTTGAAGATCAAGTCAAATTCCTAATGAGATCCTACAAAAATCCTATGTCTTCACGCCAAGTGAACAAAGTCTCTTCCTTGTGTGAGCTATGTAGTGGTCCTCATGACACTCGTACTTGCACAAGACTCCCCAAAAAAGCCTCCATTGACTACGCATCCTCGCGTACCAATGGAATGGGAGGAAGATTCCCTACAACACCCGGACCTAGGACTTTCAATGATGCCCGAGAAGCATGGAAGGGCAAACCCGACTTCTATTAGGGACAAACCAAAGAATTCACCTCTAATGATTTCTCATGGCCCCCCTCTCACGGCCCTAGCCAACAAAACATAGAAGGGATGTTGCAACACCTAGTTACATCCCAAGAAGCTTAAATAGCCAAGCTTTCGGACCGCTTTAACCAACAACAAGCCGAGATAGATAGGAAGATAGACAACCTTTTTAAAGCTATGACAAATAGTGATAGGAAGACCACCGAAAAGGTTAATGCCATCTCGACTCATTCTCCCGAAGCTTCCGGTGTGAAAATTACGGACCTAAGTAAGTTAGCCAAGCACGTTCAATTCGTCAATACCATCACCTTAGTGAAATCTAATAGGACTAATGACGAAGCAAACCATGAGACGGTACTTGAAGTTAGTGAGACTCCTAAGAATGAATCGATCGATGAAGTAAATGAAGTAGGCGATGACTATTTCAATAAGTTTACTACAGAAGAGGAACTCTCTCGCCACCCACACTTAGTGCGCGACCTCCGTCACATGTATGTTAGGAAAAGCCCTAGGATCAATTTTGGGAACACTTGGAATCTCAACATACCATGTTGCATAGGACATCTATTTGTGGTAAAGGCCTATATTAACCGCAAGTCCCCAATAAACATCATGACTAGCACGTACTATAATTGGGTGATGAAGAAGCCTATCCCAACTAGGCAAGATCCCGATAATCCTAGAGTTATATGTAATTTCCTTGGTAGAGTTAGGGGATTGCCCATCTATGTAGGTAGTTGTTAGGATTTAGAAAATCCATGACTTAAAGAGTCGGTCACCTCAAGAATATGTATTCTTTAGAAAGCTCGTAGTCGTAGTTATGTTATGTTAATAAATAGTCTAATATGTAACACCGTGGAGGACGGACGGGTCTTTACCCACTGTATGCCTGATCCATAGCCCGTAGGAGGCGTATCTTGTAAGACACTATAAATACCCTCTACCTCCTAAGGTAGAGGGTTGAAGCTTCAATACCATTTTTCTTTGTTTCATATAGTTCCCAACTCTCTTCTCTTTCTCTCTCTAAAACTTTCTCTCTCCAAACACTTTCATAAGCCTCTTATATGATTTGTGTTATGTGTTTATGAAATCCAATATCTAACAATTGGTATCAAGAGCCATGGTTTGATCACTCATCTTTCATGTTCTTGGTTTTAGTGGATTTCATAAGGTTTTTGGGGTTAAAAGTGTTTAGAAGAGTTTGAATCATTTGGATCATTTCTAGTGTTAAAGTTTGGATTTTGGTTGTACTTTTGTGTCTTGAATCATCATATGTGCTTAGGTTTTGAATTGAAAGGCTTGAATCATCGTGGTTGGGTTGTTTTTGGATTGTAAAGTGGTTGTTTTTGAAAGTTGTACTAAGCGAGTTGAGTCTCGTATAACGTTTCTTCGAAGCGAGTTGGGGTGTTGTTTGAAGAGGTTGCCTCTTCTGCGAGTTGTTACTTAAGCGAGTTTTCGCCTAAACTAGTTGCTTTGAAAGCGAGTTGTTTGTTTCAGCGAGCTATCTCTTGTGCGAGTTGTGCTCTAAGCGAGTTGGTTTTATGCGACTTGGCTATTAAGCGAGTTGTCTCTTTATGCGACTTGTGTTCTATGCGACTTGTCTTTTAAGCGAGTTGACCTCAAAGCGTGTTGTCCACTAAGCGAGTTGATTAAGCGAGTTGACCTCAAAGCGAGTTGGTTAGGGTGCGACTTGTCAAGTTCACTACTTGTCTATTGAGACTTGTCACTTCTTCGTGCTACATTTTGCGGTTGTTCTTTTGATTTTGTAAAATCCCGTGAAAGAATCAATTTTTCGGTTTAATCAAAGAATAGTAAAATCTCGTAGAATTTGTAATCATGTCTAACAACGTATCTACTATCGTCTCTTCTGTTGCTGATGACGTTCAAGCTGCTGGATCCGACACTCGTCCTCCTATGCTTGACAGAACTGATTATGACTCATGGGCTCAATGAAATAGGTTGTACTATTTGGGAAAGGAAAATGGGGTTAACATTCTCAAATCAATTGATAAAGGACCTTATCATATTGAGACTACCAGAGACATACTTGAAACTGCTGCTGATGGTTCAGTGATCTTAAGTTTGGACGGACCAAAGGCGTATGATGAGCTCAATGATAAGGAGAAAAGAATCGATCTTGATATCGGGGCTTCAAACATTATACTTAAGGGTCTACCAAAAGACATCTACAAGTTAATCAATCACAACACTGAAGCCAAGGCGGTTTGGGACAATGTTAAGATGCTTCTCTACGGTTACGAATTGACCAAAGAAGACAGGGAATCTCAATTGTATGATGATTTTGAGAACTTTAAGATGAACCCTGGAGAAAGTGTCATTGAATACTATGTGAGGTTCCACAAACTTGTGAATGATATAAGAAATATCAAAATGACAATGCCAAATATTCAGCTCAATTCAAAGTTTGTGAACAACATGAATCCCGAATGGCACAAATTTGTCACCTCAGTTAAGCTAACCAAAGGATTAAGGCACACCAACTATGAGCAATTGTATGCCTTCCTACTTGAAATGAGAAGCATGCTATGTTTGAGCGAAGGATTCTTGATTTCAAATCTAAGCGGGGAGAAACAAGTTCAAATGATTCTAACCTTTTACACCAATGTTGGAATTACCACCAAAGCTTCTCAAGTCATACCCATGGGGATGCAAGCTCATCAAATGACTCAACATCATTCTACACAAATGTAGGAATTACCACCAAAGCTTCTCAAGTCATACCAACGGGTAGCGGTAACCACAAGCTCATTCCAGATCCATCATATAAGCCTCCAGACCCAAACACAATCATGGAAAATTTCATCAATCAACTGGCTCTTATGGTTAAGCAAAATCTGAACCTCACTCCACACACTAACAATGATATCATAACTGCATCCAATCTAAACAATCATGCTATTGCCAGAAATGGTAAGATCATGGTGCAACCAGTGCAAGGAAGACAATATGAACAAGGAAAGAGTGGAGTAGGTGGAGGGTATGTGGCTAATCAGAATTATGGAAGGAATGCAAATCAAGGACAAGGAAAGCCAATCAAGTGCTACAACTATGGTGGTGAAGGACATATTGTAAGGCGCACATCTCAAAACGCCTCAAAATGCGAGTATTTCGGGGACAAGATCTTGATGGTGCAAGCTCGAGGGCAATGGAGCGGTTTGGATGAAGAAGAGTTGTTGTTTCTTCTTGAGGAAATGCCAAAACATATGATGTTGATGTGGATGAGCAACCAATTTAGGAAATAGGTCACAATCATCAAAATGCCTTTCAAGTTCTTGATGTGATGCATTTGACTCGATGTCGATGATGAACCTATTGCCCAGACAATCTTCATGGCTAGCATTTCACCAATTGTCTCTCCAAAGGTCTCATCACCACAACAGACTAGTCCATCCAAAGATTCAATCATTTCAGAGGTATTAAAATTATACGATGAAGTTGATGAGCAAAAGATACATAACAAAGTACAATCACATGAAACTAATGAATCATATATAGATAATGTGGGTAATAGTAATATTTTCCCATATGATCAATATGTGATACGAAGTGAAAGTGAGATCGTACCAAGTGATGCATCTTCTGCAGTCAATGATGACTATGTTTTTTATGAATACACTGCATGTGCCTCTGATGATTCTGTTATCTCTGAACTAAATACCTATAAAGAACAAGTTGCCATTTATGAACAACGTGTTAAGTTTGAGCTAACTACCCGTGAGCAGGAAATGGATGACCAAATGCGTACAATTATTAGAAAAAGTAATTTTAGGGAAGAAATATTAAAACAAGAGCTAGATTCCTTAAAATACAAACTAAACAAAAGCATTAAGCAAAAGCAAGAACTTCAAGAAAATGTTAAAGTGCTTAAACAGAATTTAATGCTAAGGAATCAAAACTTTTAACCGATTTTTCCAACCTAAGAACTTTGAAAAACAAGCTTGAAAATAAGTTATACGTACAAGGGAATACCATTGAGATTGCTCACATGATCACTAAGCACATAGTCTTAACGATAAGCATAGTATTCCCCAGTAGAGGCCAAATCTCGAGTCTTGTAAAAGGCTAAAGCTTTCCATACGATTGTATATGATGGTAATGAGATCCTCGAGCCTAGGCAAACACCATCATGTATTGGAAGCACGGAAGATGATAGAAAATTAGAAGATGCCTCTAGGGAGAAAATTGATAAGAAGCTAAAAGATCCTCAGTGTAAAAAGCAAAACATAACGATCAAACCCCATGAATACACTAAAGAAAATTGGATTTCCCTGAACATGTTTAAGCCTCAAACTCAATAAACCCCGGAACAAGTTTTTTGGAAAAAGGACATAGATATGCAAAAAGCAAATGTACTTGTTGAAACAAACACTCCCCTTAGGAAAATGCCTCCAGCTACTGTGTATCCTCCGAATACACCAATGCATTTAGTTCCTAGAACCCTTCCCACTAAGAGCAAGACCTTAATCAGCTTGTATGTTGTTTATCAATTATTCGTTGATTTTGAGAAGACATGTAAGAAAAGAATCACACCTACAGGGATAAGCGAAGGGAGAGGGTTTGAGAAAACTAAAGAATGTTATTTAAGCGAAGTCATGCCTTTCTTTAAACAATTAAAAATCAATTTGAGAGTCTTCGGTGGATAGACTCAGAGATTAAAGAAATGGACAAAGAATTTGATGCAATGATAGTTGAGGTCAATAATTATGAACGGGAACTCAAATATAATGAAATTGAAAGGAAGAATCTGCATATCTTAAATGAGAACTTGATATCGAGTTGTGTGGCTCAAGATGTGTTCTATACTGTTACTAAGTATTCTATTACTGCCTCTCAATTTCATGAATTATCTGTTGATTTGAAAGTTTCCCATGATCGTGTCATTGAGCTTGAAAACAAAAACTCAAAACTAAATGAGAAAATTAACCAGGATGATCACGATTATTTGGTAAAACACTTTTCTAAGCTGGAAGTTGAACAATTTAATTTGCAACTAAAATATCAACATCTCAAAGAAAATGTTAAAACATCATACATCAAGATATCCTCGGATGTTCTAGAGTTTGATGCAGTTTTTGAAATAAACAAACGTGACGAACTGATTCGAGCTCACTGTAACACGATCAGAAAGTTGAAAACCCAGATTTCACAATTAAAGGGTGAAAAGAATAATGTGACTGGCTCCCAAATGCCTCCTCCTTTAGATTCTCAATTTTCTCAAAACTTTCATCTTCAAAACATCGATAACGTATTACAACAAGAAAATGAGAGTTTTCTAGAAGAAAATGAAAAGGTCAAACGACACTTCAAAGAGTTATACGATTCAATGAAAGTCACTCGTGACAAAAACAATGAAAAAATAACTTCATTACAAAAGGAAATTGAGAATCTGAAGAGTCAGGTAAAAGGGAAAATGCCACTTCTCTTTAATGAGAATGTTGCATCAAAGGCATCTGCAGATTCTAAATATATTGTGACTGTTAAATACATTCCTCCTCATCTTAGAAACAATGATCTTGTGTTTCATGATTACTTTTATCATCTTAAGGATAGTCTAGAATTCCTTCGTGAGATTGTAGAAGAAGATCGCAAAAATAAACCACTTGATAGTGAAGTTAGGTATGCTTGCTTATATGCCAAACGATCTCAGGAGCTTTTAGAATGTTTAAGAGCAACATGCGCAAATAGTCTAGAATGCCTTCATGAGATTGTAAGAAGATCGATAAATAAACCACTTGATAGTGAAGTTAGGTATGCTTGCTTATATGCCTCTCGCTTTTAGAATGTTTAAGAGCAACATGCCCAAGATCCTTTTGTAAGAATGATAAAGTTATTATGCCTTGCTCTATGACCAATGTTAAGAAAGTGAACTTTAATGTGCATTCAAGTAGTTCGGATCCCAAAGCACTTCTAAACACGAAATGCAAAAAGTAGCAAAACCAACTAATGTTCCCATTCCTACTACAGGTAAAAGTGACACCAAAGCAAGCGGTCAAAGCCTCGAAGGCAACACAAAGAATGATAGGACCTTGCAAGCTAGGAATGTTCGGTGGAAGAGTAGAAGATCACCTTAGGAAGAATGAAACTATGTTGAATAAAACAAATCGTGTTGATTCTAGTGTTAGCTCTAAGTATGCTGTAATTAATGCGAATTATGCTACTTTTGGCAAAACATGTAATGATGATTGCTTGGTTTCTGTTACTAATCATGTATGTGGTGTGAATGATTTGATTAATGCTGTTAAATACCCAGTTAAAATTGTTAATGCCAACAATCAAGTTAAGAAGGCTAGAAAGCAAAGGTGGAAGAAGGTTAGAAAACATTGGAAACCCACAGGAAGAAAATTTGGTAATGTAGGTTATCAGTGGATACCTACTGGCCACAAATTTAATCTTAATGAGTTGTGCCCTAAATTATCTAAGTCAATGCCCATTAGGAGATGGATGCCTACCGATAGAACTATTCCTTTAAGAAGTGAACATACTTTGAATAGGTCTACTGCGTACACTAGCACTGCATCTATAGAATGCCTTCGTGAGATTGTAGAAGAAGATCGCATAAATAAACCACTTGATAGTGAAGTTAGGTATGCTTGCTTATATGCCAAACGATCTCAGGAGCTTTTAGAATGTTTTAGAGCAACATGCCCAAGATCCTTTTGTAAGAATGATAAAGTTATTATGCCTTGCTCTATGCCCAATGTTAAGAAAGTGAACTTTAATGTGCATTCAAGTAGTTCAGATCCCAGCACTTCTAAACCTGAAATGCAAAAAGTAGCAAAACCAACTAATGTTCCCATTCCTCTACGGGGTAAAAGTGACACCAAAGCAGCGGTCAAAGCCTCAAGGCAACACAAAGAATGATAGGACCTTGCAAGCTAGGAATGTTCGGTGGAAGAGAGTAGAAGATCACCTTAGGAAGAATGAAACTATGTTGAATAAAGCGAATCGTGTTGATTCTAGTGTTAGCTCTAAGCATCTTTGTAATTAATGCGACTCGCTACTTTTGGCAAAACATGTAATGATGATTGCTTGGTTTCATTACTAATCATGTATGTGGTGTGAATGATTTGATTAATCTTTGTTAAATACCCGTTAAAATTGTTAATGCCAACAATCAAGTTAAGAAGGCTAGAAAGCAAAGGTGGAAGAAGGTTAGAAAACATTGAAAACCCACAGGAAGAAAATTTAGTAATGTAGGTTATCAGTGGATACCTACTGGCCACAAATTTAATCTTAATGAGTTGTACCCTAAATTATCTAAGTCAATGCCCATTAGGAGATGGATGCCTACCGGTAGAACTATTCGTCTAAGAAGTGAACATACTTTGGATAGGTCTCACAGCACTAGCACCGCATCTATCACTAATGATTCCATTGATTCTCGCTTCGATGTGGGTGTTCCAATCATCATTACTAACCAAATGGAACCCATTCTTGAATGGGGATCCCAATTATCCGATTATCCATTCTTGTGCATGTTCAACTGCGGGTCATTCAAATCGTTACGTGGTACTTGGACTCAGCCGTTCCAAGCATATATTGGAGACATTTCATGACTCATGAACCGTGAGTAAATTTATTGGGACCGTTAGATTCGGAAACGACCATTTTGGTGCAATTATGGTTATGGAGATTATGTTGTTGGTGATAGTGTAATCTCCAGGGTATATTATGTTGAAGGTCTTGGTCATAACATGTTTTCTGTTGGTCAATTCTGTGACTCCGATCTAGAGGTGGATTTTAGAAAACATACTTGTTTCGTTAGAGAACTTGATGGTGTGGAACTTTTAAAAGGAACACATGGTACAAACCTATACACCATCTCTATCGAAGATATGATGAAGTCTTCTCCAAACTGTGTGTTGTCAAAGGCTTCGAAAACAAAGTCATGGTTATGGCATCGTCGTCTCAATCACTTGAACTTCGCCACCATTAATGATCTTTCGAGAAAGGACCTAGTAAGAGGCTTACCAGTTAAAGTATGAAAAGGATCATCTTTGTTCAGCATGCCAATTGGGAAAAGCAGGAAATATGCCTACAAACCCAAACCCGCAAACTTAGTTATGGAAGTTCTTCATACTCTTTATATGGATTTGTGCGGACCTATGAGAGTGCAAACAATTAACGGGAAGAAATATGTGTTAGTCGTGGTTGATGACTACTCTTGATTCACTTGGGTTAAGTTCTTGAGGACAAAGGATGAAACTCCAGATGTCATCATTAAACTTATCAAACAGCTGCAGGTTCGACTTAACAAGACTATTAGAATCATCCGAACAGAAAATGGAATTGAGTTTGTAAATAAAGAACTTAGTGAGTTTTATGAAAGTGTTGGAATCAGTCATCAAAGAAGTGTTCCACGAACTCCTCAACAGAACGGTGTAGTTGAAAGATGAAATCGAACTCTTGTGGAAGCCGCAAGAACAATCTTGATTTATTCAAAGGTTCCAACATTTCTGCGGGTGAAGCCATTGCCACCGCATGCTACACCCAAAATCGATCCTAATTCACACAACTCATGGAAAAACTCCATATAAACTTGTCCACAATCGAAAACCCGGTCTATCCTTCCTTCGTGTTTGGTGCTTTGTGTTATCCAACTAATGAGGTCAAGATTTAGGTAAACCGAAAGCTAAAGCGGACATTGGAATGTTTGTAGGATATGCACCAAAGAAAAAGGATACCGAATCTACAACAAAAGAACCCGAAATATCATGGAAACAATTCACGTTACGTTCGATGAGCTGACCGGGAAAATGGCTCCAGGACAATCCAGTTCCGGACCCGCCTCTCAACTTTCATTAAGTAGTCTCATTAGTTCCTCTCTTGTACATAATCCCTCATCTGCAGTTCCATATATACCACCTTCGGAAGAAGATGTGGAGAAATTGTTTAATCCAATGTTTGATGAATACTTTGAATCTCAGGACAACATCCACTCTACTACTTCAACAGAGGCAGCTCCTAATCCATCCAACACAGTCAATCCATCCATCTCTATGTCGTTATCTCACAAAGTGCCTACTGCAGATCATTCTTCATCATCCTCAACTCTTCAATCTTCAAGCGTACATAATGGGAATGTTGCTGCAGTCACAGATAAAGAAAACCCTTTTGCCTCTCCAGAAGATGCACCGTTTGAAAATATTTTTGCCCCTGATCCATCATCAGAACCATCTTCATCAAGGGAAAACAACTCTGCTACCTCAGTTCTTCAACCACAACCACACGATCATCCGTTGGATAATATCATAGGGAATCCCTCTCGTCCGGTATCCACCCGTAAATAGCTTGCAACAGATGCCATATGGTGCTTCTTCAATTCCATATTGTCAAAAGTCGAACCAAAAGATGTCAAAACCGCTATGTTAGAGGACAGTTGGTTCAATGCAATGCAGGAAGAAATTCATGAGTTTGACCGACTTGATGTTTGGGAATTAGTACCCGACTCGAGTGTGCTATGATCATTGCTCTCAAATGGATCTTCAAAGTGAAACTTGATGAGCATGGGGATGTATTAAAGAACAAGGCAAGACTTGTTGCAAAAGGATATTGTCAGAGGAGGTATTGACTTTGAGGAATCATTTGCTCGATTGCGCGTATTGAGGCAATCGTAATCTTCTTAGCTAATCTTTGCTAGTAAGAACATGGTGGTTTATCAAATGGATGTAAAGACCCTTTCTTAATGGAGATCGAAAGAAGTCGTGTACGCCAATCAACCGAAGGTTTTGTGGATCTGAACGTCCTACTCATGTCTATCGCTTAAAGAAGGCTCTATGGTGCGAAACAAGCTCCAAGGGCGTGGTATGATACTATGTCAAAGTTCCTCTTATCTACCGGATTCAACAAAGGCGATGGATCCCACATTGTTCACCGTAAAGTCGGCAAACACTTAATTCACATTCAAATCTATGTAGATGATATTATTTTGCCTCGACCGACCCTACTTGAATGTGACCGTTTTTCAAATGAAATAGGCTCCAAATTTCAAATGTCTATGATGGGACAAATGTCAATTTTCTTGGGATTACAAATTTCACAAAGTCCCGGAGGCATTTTTATCAATCAATCTAAATATGCTAATAAAATTTTATAAAATTTAGATTTGACACCGTTGACACTCCCATGGTGGAGCGTGCCAAACTGGATGAGGACCACTCAGGGATCATGGTAGATCAAATGAAATATCGTAGTATGATTGGATCCTCGATGTACCTCACGACCGATGACCGATATTCATCATTGTATGCATGTGTGCTAGATAGCGAGCTAAGCCTACCAAAAAGCACCTTGAAGCGGTTAAGCGGGTCTTTTGGTATCTCCAAGTACCATCAACATGGGACTTTGGTATCAGAAGGACACCAACATGTCACTAACGACATATCGGATGTAGACCATGCGGTGTCAAGATACACGTCAAGCACATCGGTGGTGCTCAATTCTTGGGAGAAAACTTGTGGTCGGTCTTCAAGAAACAAATGAGTATGTCGATATCCTCTACAGAGGTTGAATACATCGCCATGTCATCTTCGTCAGCTCAAATCCTATGGATGAGATCGACTATCGACTATGGCTTTAACTTTAACAAAATTCCTCCAGATTGTGATAACAAAGTGCTATTGCTCTCTCCTGCAACAACGTTCAACATTCAAGAGCAAAGCACATCGACATTTGACATCATTTCATTCGGAAACAAGTGGAAAAAGGTGTGGTAGAACTCTACTTTGTGAGAACTGAATATCAGCTAGCAGACATCTTTACTAAAGCACTCCCTCGAGAACGTTTCGAGTTTATTCTTCCACGTCTTGGACTCAAGAGTCTTCAACCTGAAACACTCAAACTTCTTCAAGAGGAAGAATAGGTGTAAAGGCATCTATTCATCTATTCTTTGTACATATTTTAAGTCAAAACAAAATACAAAAAAAAAAAAAAAAAAAAAAAAAAACATAAAAATTTAAAAATCAAAAATTTCAAAAATTATTTTCATTTTTTTCTTGTTCTTTTTATTCGATTTCATCTACGGTCTTTGTGTTGTCATTCAAAGAGTGACACGGGTCTTTAGATAAAGTTCGAATGTACATAAATTGTTTTAAAAAAAAATGACATGGAGAAAAAATGGTGGCTTACTGTTATTTCAGACAGTAACCTGTGTTTAAAAAGAAAGAACAGAGTCATGCTTTATCTAATTTTTAAAATCTCATGCTCTGATTCTAAAAATCAAATGTTTGTCGGCAAAAAGACAAATGTTTCATTCACAAATATTTTTCCTTCTAAATATTCTTCTGAAAAATATTTATCATCTAATGAAAACAAATTGCTTTGAAAATAACTTGGACCATATTTTGAAAATCATTTGGGCTTATTCTTTGACAAAATCTCTAACACTCAATCAACAACTCATATCATTGATTGAGGGGAGAATGATTTCATTAACACAAAAAGTTATTTTTAATCAATTGTACGTACTAATATGCGGTGGTCTAAGTTTGAATAATCAAAATGAACATTTTCTTTATCAAATGGATCTAGACCAAGGCTAATGTCATATTTTCAAAAGATACTCAAGCATGTTGAATCATTGGAGTTTAAAGTCTCAGATTTGATCCTTATCGGTTAAATGTTTTCATAAGCAAGTCACAACTCTCCTCACAAGCTTTCAAAAACAATTTAAATCAATAGAGATCACAAATCTCAAATTACTTGAAAATTGTGATCGGGAAAATTTGTGATTTAAATTGGATTTAAACCGATAACTCAATAAATGGTTGTGAAAAGTGTTTAACAAAGCGTCCTTCTACATATGTCAAACGATTTCAAATTTTCCATGCATATGTTAAGGGGAGCATCTTTCTTATACCATAAAGGGATAAACGTGATGATTTGTCTCAAGTGCAAGCTCCATCAAATATGTGATAAACTCTTTTCGAATCTCGAGCACATATTGAGGAGGAGCATTTTAAAGGAAAATAAACCTTCAAGGTACAAATATTCATATGTTTCAACATAATGTACCTTGATTGATTTTCTAATGGTTTCCATATGGCTATATGATCGTGAAAAGTGCTTCAAGAACTCTTTCCTCTTTGTGCAAAACAATTTTAGAATTATATGCACATGTTGAGGGGGAGAAATTCTTTTGAAAACCACATCCTTTTCCAAAAATATCTTTAACTAAGTATGAAAAATACTAATTTTGATCGGGAAAGTGATGTTGATATCTTTTAGAAATTGTTGATCAAAGAATCAAATTTTTCGTTCTTAAATATGAGATTTTCAAGTCCTCTTGCCTCCATGTGCTAAAACCAGTTCAAATATATATGATGCACATGTTGAGGGGGAGCCTTTTCTAAAAATATCATAAACAATTCAGGTACAAAATGTTTTGATCATATATCACAAGTACTTGGATTGATTTTCAAATTGTTTTCAATTGGTTCCAATGGAAGAAGAACAATACCAAAAGACTGACCAAATTTACTTTATGTATGGAGTTATAAGGATGGTTAGGTTAGGTATTCGTTCCTACGATCCCGCCAGTGCCGGAGGGATCTACCCAGGGAAAATCCACTAGATAGTGTAGAACTCCTTAGGTGTGATGAAAAAAGGGAGATAAATGAGAAAGGGAAGAGTGCGGATCGAGACAAGATCGGAAAAACCCAACAAGGTTCTAGTTATGAAGTCTCGGTAATCAAGGGGTTGAAGAATGAAAAGAAATGAAATGAGAAAGGGTGAAAAGAAATAGCCCTCAATAATTAAACCTTAGGGCGTGAAGGGTTCAATTCATATCTTCTTGGTGGTTACCAAGGTAACACCGGTATTGAAGACAAGACGTCATGGACCCGGTGACGACTGCACTAAACTTCCTAAGCTACTCAAGTTCCTCTTAAAAGGACTTGTTTCATTCTCACGGGAACCTACATTATCTATCGACTTTCTTAGAGATTGTTGATATTGAAGAAGACCCTCTCCTAGTCTCCGACATAGGAACCAAATGTGCACAATTGAGTCTAGAGCCACGAGATCATCAATAAATCTCATTAGGACACTTTCAATGAAGACTCTCTGCTTCACACAATGTGGAAAGAGAGAATATATTTTAAGAGTCCCACGCATTATCCTTGTGGTATTGCGAACATCCGAGTGATATGCAAACATATTCACAATGAAGATGGAAAGCCTTCTAGAGCCAACATCAAACAAGCTCTTGGTAGGTGGCATGTGATATCTATCCAATAGATCAACCATGTGACAACTGAACAAAAACAATGGGGCGATTCAAAATTATGATTCAATCCTGGTTCAGGTAATGGATTGACGGATACCTTTGAAAAACCAGTCGTTGTGCGCAAAAATCATTTTTCTATGACACATCGACTGTATATCACATTTTCAAATATCAAAAGGTGTTTATGATTGAAAATTGATTTTTCATATAAAACCTTCGTTGTATTGCGAAAATTCTTTCTGATATGCAATACACGATTGTTGTTCAAATCATTTTTAATCAATCAGTAAATCTCAATTTGCTAATTCACTCACTCCGTGTTGTCTTCTTTGAGACGTTCCGGTTTGAGAACGGCTAGAGCATTGCGAAACCACATCAAGGAGATTCTTAGGAATTCTACGATCACGGCGATGGTTGCAGCGATAAGCGGGGAACCATGAGCCGTGTACTTAATTCACCGAAAGTGATCAAAGACACTTTCTTGCAATTTTATTGCTAATCTGTTGTGGCGTGAACACCCGACGAATGCATCTTTTCACAATTGAGGTGTCAATCCATTGCCGCATGCTCACACAACACATTCACATCTAGAGACATCATGATAAAAGCATCAACAACTCGATATTTTCACTCCATGCTTCTGCTACTGCAAATATCATGATTCAATAAAGCTTCATGACTCGATGAGAAGACATCATGATCCGAATGTGAGCATGTCGGTCCAAATGTCACAACATCACATGATGGAAACAATGCAAAGGAGGAGCCAGAGATATATGGTGGCTGATTGTTAGAAATTAACTTTTCACATACACATCAAACCATAACACAAAGTAGCATATAGATGGAATTCTAGAGAGAGAAGTTAGAGGTTTAGGGAACTTAGTGAGAGAAAGTGAAAGATATTATTATAGCTCCAACTCTACCTTGGGAGGTAGAGTATTTATAGTCTTACACAAATTGCCACACTTTGGGGCATGGATCGTGCATCGGTGGGTAAAGACCCGTCCGTCCTCCACGGTGTTACTTAACTAAATTATCGCTAACTTAAAGAACTACGACTACGAGCTTTCTAACGATTACATATACTTGAGGTGACCGACTCTTTAATATCGAATTTCTAATTCTAACAATCTCCCCAAGGAGGTCACCTCAATAATGCACCAAAATTACATAGAATACAAATAGATATAACATTTAACAATTGATCTTGCATTCTTGATGTAGTCCTTTGCTCCAAGCTCGTAGTCATTGATTCTTCACATTGCATGTTTGGTTATTCCAAGTGGAGGTCTTTACTTGATCCACGTGATTATAAGTTTGAGCCATCTTTGGAGATCATCGGTTGTCAACAATCTCGACACATCCTTTGTGGTGTTGGTATTTTGTGATGTTGTGACTTTGGGACCGACATGCTCACATTCGGATCATGATATCTTCTCATCGAGTAATGGAAGCATTTGTTGAATCATGATATTGGCGGCAGACAGTAGCGAAGCATGGAGTGAAAATATCGAGACATTGATGCACTTATCATGATTTCTTTTGAGATGAATGTGTAGTGTGAGCATGCGGCTATGGATTGACCGCTTCATTCGATCACCGCAAGCGTCGGGTGTACTGTATACAACGATTAGCAATAAATCGCACGGCGTCTTTGATCACTTTCGATGAATTGAGTACACGCCCACGGTACCCGTTGATCGATACAAGTCTTGCTGTGATCGGGTATAATTCCTAAGAATCTCCTTGACGGGGTTTCGCACTGTTCTAGCCGTTCTCAAACCGAACGTCTCAAAGAAGACAACACGGAGTGAGTGAACCAAATAATTTTAAGTTCAGCGATTGATGAAAAGAGATTTGAAAAACAATCGTGTATTGCTCAATAGAAATTGTTTTTGCAATACAACGAAGGTTTTATTGAAAATCAATTATCAATCATAAAACACCTTTGGTTTGAAAAATGAGTACACGGTCGAT
Organism: Chrysanthemum lavandulifolium; assembly: GCA_022545495.1. Taxonomy (NCBI): domain Eukaryota; kingdom Viridiplantae; phylum Streptophyta; class Magnoliopsida; order Asterales; family Asteraceae; genus Chrysanthemum; species Chrysanthemum lavandulifolium. The sequence continues at coordinate 265,793,375 of CM040240.1, forward strand.
GTGCTAACGAAAAGAGTTTTTAAGCACAAAGACCGGTTTTTCAAAGGTATCCGTCAATCCATAACTCGAACCGAGATTGATTCAAGAGATTGAATCGCCCATTGTTTACATTCGGTTGTCACATGGTTGATCTATATAATAGATCTCACATGCCACCTACCAGAGCTTGTTTGATGTTGGCTCGAGAGGCTTTCCATCTTCATTGTGAATATGTAAACACATCACTCGGATGTTCGGCAATACCACAAGGATAATGCGTGGGACTCAAGATATAATCTTTCTTTCCACATTGTGTGAAACAGAGAGTCTTCATTGAAAGTGTCCTAATGAGATTTATTGATGATCTCGTGGCTCTAGACTCAATTTGTGCATATTTGGATCCTATAACGGAGACTAGGGAGAGGTCTCCTTCTTCAATATCAACCATCTCTAAGAGAAAGTCGATAGATAATGTCGGTTCCCGTGAGAATGAAACAAGTCCTTTTAAGAGGAACTTGAGTGGTTTGGAAAGTTGAAGTGCGGTCGTCACTTGGGTCCATGACGTCTTGTCTTCAATACCGATGTTACCATCGATGGTATATGAATTGAACCCGATATCGCCTAAGGTTGAATAAATGGAGGCTATTTGTTTTCACCCTTTTCTCATTCAATTCTTTTAATTCTTCAACCCTGCACCTTACCGAGACTTCATAGCTAGAACCTTGTTGGGTTTATTCGATGCTAGCTCGATCTTAGTCTCGCACTCTTCCTTATCTCATTTTCTCCTTTTATCATCATACCTAAGGACTTCTACACTAACTAGTGGATCGTCTGGGTAGATCCCTCCGGTTCTGGCGGATCATGGGAACCAATACCTAACCTTATCATCCTTATATCACCGTACATAAAGTAAAGTTGGTCGGTCAATTTGGTATTGTTAAATCGCCATTGGATCCAATTGAAAACCATTTGAAAATCAATTCGGATACTTGTGATATATTATCAAAGCATTTTGTACCGAATTGTTTTTGATATTTTAGAACAAGAACTCCCCTCAACATGTGCATCAAGTATTTGAAAATGTTTTGCACGGAGGCAAGAGAAAGAATTAACTTCTTTTGATTACCATTTTCTAAAGGATATCAACATCACTTCCTCAACGGATCACGTGGGTATAGCATTTCGGGAAGGATGAGGTTTCCATAAATTCGCTCCCCCTCAATATGTGCCTCGAGGTTTGAAAAGAGTTTTGCACATACTAGAGGGAACTGCACATAGGATGAATGATCACGTTTCAAATCAAAGGTTTAAAATAGATGCTCCCCACGACATGTGCATTGAAAATTTGAAATCGTTTGTCACATGTGGGCGGGATAGCATGTACATCCGTTTATAACCATTTACCTCATTGTCGGTTTAAATCTAATTTAAATCACACATTCTCCCCGATCACAATTATCAAATCATTTGAGATTTGTGATCTCGTATAGATTTAAATTGATTTTGAAAGCTTTTAAGGAGAATTGTGACTTGATTGTGAAAGTGTTTTAAGCGTACGGATCGGATTTTGAGACTTTAAACTCCATTTATAAAACATGCATGTATATCTTTTGAAAACAATTTAATACCAAATAACTTTTAATTTAATTGAAATCATTCTCCCCTCAATCAATGACGTGGGTTGTTGATTGAGAGATAGAGATTTTGACAAATAAGTCCCGATGATTATCAAAAATAGAGATTGAGTTATTTTTCAAAGCATTTAGTTTTCAGCAGATAGGAGTTTATAGAATCGAGCATAGGATTTGAAAACATGGTAAAACATGGATCTGTTCTTTCTTTAAAACCGGGTTATTGCACGAAAATGACAATAAACCATTTCTCTTTCTCCCAATTTTTTTTTTTTTTTTTTTTTTTTTTTTTTTTTTATGAATTGAACAACATCTAAAGTCCGTGTCATTCTTTGAATGATAGCACAAAGACCGTAGATATAATCGAACCGGAAGAAACATGACAAAAATGACAATATTTTTTTGAAGAATTTTCGAGTTTTTTTTTTTTTTTTTCAAATTTTTATGGATTTTGAAAGTTTTATATTTTCCATTTGATTTTAATGATTTTATAATTTTGTATTTTGTTTTTCGAATAAATATTTACAAGAGATAGATGAAGAAAGACCTTTACTCCTCGTCTTCCTCACGAAGGCGTTTGAGAGTTTCGGTTGAAGGCTTTTCGAGACCAAGTCGTGGAAGAATAAACTCAAAACGTTCTCTTGGAAGAGCTTTGGTGAAGATGTCTCGCTAACCGATATTCGAGACCTCACAAAATATAGTTCCACCACACCTTTTTCCACTTGTTCCCTGATGAAATGATGTCGAATGTCGATATGCTTTGCTCTTGAGTGTTGAGCGTTGTTGCATGAGAGAGCAATAGCACTTTATTATCACGATGACAGAGGATTTTGTTGAATTCAAAGCCATAGTCGGATAATTGAGATCTCATCCATAAGATTTGAGCACAACAAGATGACATGGCTATGTATTCAACCTACGTAGAGGAAATAGAAGTACTCATTTGCTTTTTGAAGACCACCACAAGCTTATCACCCAAAATGAGCACCTCGGGCGTGCCGGACGTGTATCTTGACAACTGCATGATCGGCATCTCGCATAGGCCGTTAGTGACATACCGGTGTCCTTGGTACCATAGTCCCATATTGATGGTTCCTTGGAATACCGAAGACCCGCTTAATCGCTTCAGGTGCTTTTTAGTAGGCTTAGCACGGTATCTAGCACACATGCACACGAGAGAACAAGATGTACGGTCTACTAGCGGTGAGATACATCGGGATCCAATCATACTCCTATATTTTGTTTGGTCAATCATGATCCACGAGAGGTCCTCATCTAGTTTGGTTCGGTCGATCATGGGGGTGTCAACGGTCACTTGAATCAAATCCAAATTTCTTTAAAATCTCATTGCATATTTAGATTGATTTATGAAAATGCCTCCGGACTTTGAGAAATTTGTAATCCCAAGAAAAATGACATTTGTCCCATCATTGACATTTGAAACTTTGAACTCATTTCATTTGAAAACGATCACATTCCATTGGGTCGGTCGAGGCAAAATAATATCATCAACATAAATTTGAACATGAATCAAATGTTTGCTGACTTCCGGTGAACAATGTAGGATCAATCGCTCCTTTGATGAATCCGGTTGATAGAAGAAACTTTGATAGTGTATCATACCATGCCATTGGAGCTTGCTTTAAACCGTAAAGAGCTTTCTTGAAACGATAAGCGTGGTAGGATGCTCTTGATTCACAAATCCTTGAGTTGGGCGGCGTGAGCGACTTCTTTAAGATCTCCGTTTAGAAATGCCGTCTTTACATCCATCGATAAACTACCATGTTCTTACTAGCGACATTTGCGGAAAGATTACGATTGCCTCGATTCGAGCAACTGGAGCAAAAGATTCTTCAAAGTCTATACCCTCCTCTTGACGATATCCTTTAGCAACTAATCGAGCCTTGTTCTTCAACACATCACCATGCTCATCAAGTTTTACTTTGAAGATCCATTTTAGAGCTATAATCATAGCACGATCTGGAGCGGTACTAACTCCCATACATCAAGGCGATCAAACTCATGAATTTCATCTTGCATAGCATTGAACCAACTATCTTCATTCATAGCGGTTTTAACATCTTTTGGTTCGATCTTAGATAGTAATGGAGTTGAAGAAGCACCATAAGGCATCGGTTGCGAGTTGCTTCGGGTTGATCTGAGACGAGAGGGATTTCCAATTATGTTGTCTAATGGATGATCGTGAGTCCATTTTACGAGGTGTTCATGTGGCATTTGTTGAGGAACCGAGGTAGGCGAGTCGATGTCTCACGAAGAAGATGGTTACGATGATGATTCGGGAGTAGCAAATATGTTTTCAAATGGAGCATCTTCGAGGGTAGCAAAGGGATTAACTTCATTATTGATGTCGAAACATTTCCATGATGTACATTTGAAGAATGATGATTTGTTGATGAGGCGATGGATCGGTGCGGTGCTTCTTGGCTTAAAGATATTGAGGCCCGAAGGATTGACTTCATTCAACGGAATATGAGCATCCTCTATTGTAGGGATCGGCACCTCATTAGTAGTAGACTCATCACAGATTCATCAAACATTGGATCAAACAATTTCTTTACATCATCTTCGGATGGAGGTACATATGGCGTTTCTTGAGAGGAGTTTGGAACAAGGATGAACCAATAGAATTTGTTTTGAAGTCGCGGGTCTGGTGGAGTGTCCGAGAGCCATTTGACCGTCGACTCATCAAGCGTAACGTGAATTGTTTCCATGATATTTCGGGTTCTTTTGTTGTAGATTCGGTATCCCTTTTTGTTTGGTGCATATCCTACAAATACTCCAATGTCGACTTTAGCTCTAAGTTTGCCCAAGTCTTGACCCTCATTAGTTGGATAGCACAAGGCACCAAACACACGAAGGAAAGATAGATTAGGTTTCTGTTGTGGACAAGTTCATATGGAGTTTTCCATGAATGGTGTGAATCGGGGAGCGATTTTGTGTGTAACATGCGGTGGCAATTGCTTGACCAGAGAAACATTGGAACCTTTGAATAGATCGGCATTGTTCTAGCGACTTCAAAAAGAGTACAATTTCGTCTTTCAACTACACCGATTACATTGAGGGGTTCGTGGAACACTTCTTTGATGGTGATTCAATGCTTTCATAGAATTCACTAAGTTGTTTGTTGACAAACTCGGTTCCATTATGCATTACGATAATTCGGCAGTTTATTTAGTCTAACTGCGCACTTGTTTGATGAGTTTGATGATGATATCGGAGTTTCATCCTTTGTCCTTAAGAACTTGACCCGGTGAATCTAGAATAATCATCAACCACAACTAACACATATTTCTTCCCAAAGATATTCGCACCCTCATTGGTCCACATAAATCCATATGAATCATATGAAGAACTTACGTGACGAGTTAGTAGGTTTGGGTTTATGGGCATACTTCTGCTTTTTCCCAATTGGCATCTTGAACAAAGATGATCCTTTTCATACTTTAGTCTAGGTAAACCTACAACTAAGTCCTTTACGGAAAGATGGTTGATGGTGCCGAAGTTCAAGTGATTGAGGCAGCGATGCCATAACCATGACTTTGTTTTGAAGCCTTTGATAACAAGCAGTTGGTGAAGCTCTCATCATGTCATCGATAGAGATAGTGTAAAGGTTTGAGCCACGAGTTCCTTTCAGCAGTTCCTTACCATTAAGATCTCTAACAAAGCGGTATGTTTTCTTAAGGCTACTTCTAGATCGAAATCACGAATTGACCAGCAGAGAATGCATTATGACCTAAACCTTCCATAATACACTCGGAGATGACACTATCACCAACAACATAATCTCCATAACCTATAATAGCACCAAAATGATCATTACCAAATCTAACGATCCGATGAATTTGCTCATGAAGTTCATGAGCCGTGACCGGTCTCGGTCATATCTTGGAGCGACTGAGTCCGGTACCATGAGCGATTTGAGCGATCTGCGGTTGAACACGGACAAGAATGGATAAGCGGATAGTTGGGATCCCATGCAAGAATGGGTTCCATTTGGTTAGTAACAGCAGTTGGAACACCCACATCGAAATAGAAGCATTCATATCGAGACGGTGAGGTAATGGAATCATTATGAGTAGATGCAATACTAGTGTCTGTATTAGTCTGTTCTGATGTGACCACTTCTTAAGGGAATAGTTCTACCAAGAGGCATCCATTTTCTAGTGGGCATTATCGATTGGTCTTATGACCAACGGTATCAATAAAAACCTATTCTTTGAATGTTCTTCTGTGGGTTTCCATTGTTTTCTAACTTTCTTTCGCTTTTGCCTTTTAGCCTTTTTAGCATGAATTTTAGCATTAACAATATTAGCTGGACAATTAACATCATTAGGCAAAACATTGACATCACATCCATGATTAGAAAGCGAATTCAAGCAATCATCGGTACAAGTTTTGCAAATAGCATCGAATTCGAATTAATTACGATGCGCCTATGGCTAATACTAGAATCAACACGATTCGTTTTATTCGATTCAAACTTAAGGTTCCTAGATTGTTCTTCTACTTTCTTCGATTGCACATTCTTAGCTTGAGAGGTCCTATCATTCGTTGTATTGTCTTGAGACTTTGACTGCTCCCTTTAATGTCACCGATTACTCTGTGGGGGAATGAGAACATTAGTTTGTTTTACTACTCTTTGCACCACTTGTTTAGATGTCTTTGGGATCGAGCTACATGCGGTGTACTAAGGCTCACTTTCTTAACACTAGAGTCTTGGGATTAGCACTCTAGAAGGCGCATTTGAGTTCACTTTCCTAGCATTGACATATCTAGAATCAACTACTCGATGGTACACTACTCCTCACATTCAAAACATTGGGAGTCGATTGCATATCATATTTGGCCTTAGGCATTGAGCATGGAATCAAAGGGTTAACTCTCTCACTAATGTCTTTGGGCATATAGTGATCAAACATTCTAAGATTTCTTGAGATCGTTTAGCATATGAGCATGCATGTCCAATTGCATTATCATGAGGTTTCTCAGCTTATCTCTTCAACAATCTCACGCAGGCATTCTAAGCAATCCTTAAGGGATGAGAAATATGTTTGAATGGCAAGTTTGTTGTTCCTTAGGTGAGGGGACATATGTCATGAGATAAAGCGATTTATTGCGAGGTGAACCTTAGATACAACATTCTCCTCATTGATCATTGGCATTTTCCTTTTACACGACTCTTGATTCTCGATTTCCTTTTGCAATGAAGTTATTTGTTCGTTGTTTTTGTTACGAGTGACTTTAATTGATTCAAACAACTCATTGAAATGACGTTTAACCTTTTCATTTTCTTCTAGAAAACTTTCGTTTTCCTTTTGTAAAGCATTTACTAGGTTTTGAAGATGAAACGTTTGAGAATTACGAGAATCTAAATAAGGAGGCATTTGGGAGCTGTCATATTGTTCGTTTGGCCCTTTAATTGAGAGATTTGGGCTTTCAACTTTACGATCGTGTTGCGAGCTTGAATCATTCATCACGTTTGTTAATTTGAAAAGCGCATCAAACTACGGAGCATCGAAGATGTCTTGATATTTGAAGTTTTGACATTTTCTTTGAGATGTTGATATTTTAGTTGTAAATTAAAATACTCAACTTCTAGTTTAGAAAATGTTTAACCAGCGTGTCGTGATCATCGGTTCAATTTTCTCGTTTAGTTTAGAATTAGTTTTTCAAGCTCAATGACACGATCATGGGAGACTTTCGGGCCATGAGATAATTCATGAAATTTGGAAGCATTAATAGAGCAATTTGAAGCGATGAAAAACACATCTTGAGCAACACATTCGGTAATAAGATTCTCATTTAATGTATGCATGTTCTTTCTCTCAATCTCATTATATTTTAGTGCACGCTCATAATCACTAACTTCAAAGCAACCATTGCATCAAATTCCTTTTCCATACCATTAATATCGCCTTCTACCCCTTTTAAGACTCTCAAAGTGATCTTTTAGAAGTTTAAAGAAGGCATGACCTCGTTAAATAACATTCTTTCATTTGTTCAAAACCTCTTTCACCTTGATTATACCGATGGGAGTGATCCTTTTCTTGCAAGTTTTCTCAAAATCAACAAATAGTTGGAATATAACGTATTGGCTAATTAATGTCTTGCTTTTAGTGGCAATTGTTCTAGGTACAAGATGCATAGGTGTATTAGGAGGATACACAGTTGCTCTAGGCATTTTCAAAGGGAGGGTTTGTTTCTACAATATTTTCGACTTTACCTTATCTAAATCCATTTTCGAAGACTTGTTCGGGAGTCGACAAAGTCTCGAGGCTTAAACTTGTTCAAGGAAATCGGTTTTCCTTCTTGTAATCATGAGGAGAGAAGATTATGTTTTTCTCTTTGCATTTGGGATCATTTTGCTTCTTATTCATCTTTTCCCTAGTGATTTCATTTAATATCTTATCTTCCTCGATTACACTCAGCGCAACTAGGTTTACGCCTAGGTTTAAGGACTTCATTACCATCATAAATTACCTTATGAGCATTTCTAGCCTTTTAATTACTTCGGATTTGGTTCCTCTACAAGGGAATGCTATGCTTATCGCTTAAGACACGATGTTTCGTGATCATGTGAAGCGATCTGAATGGTGTTTCCTTGCATATACGACTTGTTTTCAAGTTTGTTTTCAAAGTTTTGATTAGAAAAATCTCTCAAGAGTTTTGATTCCTTTGCATTAAATTCTTGCTTAAGCATTTTCACATTTTCTTGAAGTTCTTGTTTTGCTTATTTGTTTTAGAAAGTTTTTCTTGCAAGGAATTTAATTCTTGTTTCAATACTTCTTCTAAACTTACTTTTCTAATTCTTGTACTCACTTGGACATCCATTTCACGCTCACGGTGGTCAACTCAAATTTAGCACGTTGTTCATAAATTGCAACACGTTCCTTATAGGCATTTAGTTCGAAATTATGGAATCATCGGGGAGCACATGCGGTGTATTCATCAAAGACATAGTCATTGTTGATGCGAAGATGCATCACTTGGTACAACTTCACTTTCACTTTGTTTCACGTATTGATCGTATGGGACAATATTGATATTACCCATATTTTCAATATTTGATTCAATAGTTTCGAGTTGGTTGTACTTTGTCATGCATCTGTTGCACATCGACATCATCGTATAGCTTTAATACCTACGAGATGAGTTTGTCCTTGGATGGGCGACTTGTGGTGAAGAAGAGATCTTGGGAGAAACCATTGGAGAGATGCTAGCCATAAATATTGTGTGTGCGATGGGTCCATCATCTACATCAGTCGTATGCATCACGATCGGCGACTTGAAAGGCGTTCGATGATTGTGACCTATCTCCGAATAAGTTGCTCATCCACATCGCATCATAGGTCTTGGCATTGCCTCGAGAAGAAAAAGCAATTCCTCTTCATCAACGCAGCACCATTGTCTGAGCTTGTGCGGTAACATCTTATCTCGAAATAATCGGCGTGCATGGGCGCTTTGGAGATGTGCGTTCCTTGCAATGTGTCCTCACCACCACGGTTATAGCATTTGATCGGCTTAGCTTGACCTTGATTACCATTCCTTCCTCGATTCGATTGCCCACATATCCTCTACCGGCACCACCCTTCCACGATCATATTGTCTTTCTGAGGCGGTTGCACCACAATCCTTCCATCTTTAACGGTGGCTTGATTATGTGGGTTAGATGCGATTCGAGGTTGTTGTTGGTTTGTGGGAGAGAATTCATGTTTTGACTAATGGTAGAGCTAGTTGATCAATGATGTTACCAGCGCGTGCATCGGCATCGACTTGTTTGAACATAGGATCGGGAATGAGTTTGTGATTACCATTACCCAAGGGTATGACTTGTGATGCTTTGGTTGTGATTCCAATGTTTGAGTAGAAAGTTGTTGAGTCATTAGATGAACTTGTCTCTCCACGGTTGGTTTTAAGCGATTGAGAATCAATTTTCAAACATAGCATGTCTCTCATTACGAAGGAGGAAGGCATAGAGTTGCTCATAGTTTGTATTCTTGATCCTTTAGTGAGCTTTACAATTGTGACAAACTTGTGCCATTCGGGATTCATGTTGTTCACAAACTTTGAGTTGAGTGAATGTTAGGCATAGTCATTCGATGTTCCTCATGTCATTCACTAACTTATGAAATCTCACATAGTACTCATAGACACTCTCATCCGGTTTCATCTTGAAGTGCTCAAATTAAGTCATAGAGTTGGGATTCTCATCTTCCATAGTTAGTTACGAACACGAGAGAGCATCTTAACATTATCCCAAACCGCCTTTGCTTCGATGTTATGATTGATCGACTTGTAGATGTCTTTAGGAAGACCTTGAAGAACAATGTTTGAAGCCACGATATCCGCATCAAATCTCTTTTCTCCTTATCATCAAGCTCATCATACATCTTAGGTCTCATCCATACCGTATATAGGAGTACCATCTTCATTAGTATCAAGTATGTCTCTAGTTGTTTCAACTCGATATGGTCCTTCATCAATGGATTTAGAATATTGACACCATTTTCCTTTCCAAGGCAATACTGATCGATTCGTTGAGCCCAAGAGTCGTGTCGATTACATCGAGCATGGGTGGGCGAGTATCGAACCAATTGCTTGTACATCCTCGACAGCGATGGAGATGATAGTGGGGACGTTGGTAGACATGTTAACAGTTATCACGGATTTTATAACTCAATGATTAAACCGGAAATAGATTCTTTCACGGGATTTTACTAAATCAAGAGAAACCGTAAACAATCACTCAAGTCGCTAGATGATAAAGCTCTAAGTCGCTAGGAACTAATTCGCTAGACAGCCCAAGTCACTAGAATCCCAAGTCGCTAATGAGCGACCAAATCGCTAAGTAGTAACTCGCTACTGAACCAAGTCGCTAACCAAATTTTGGCGTGATTAAGCTACTCAGTCGCCAACAATGCAAGTCGCTAAAGAGCAACTCGCTCTGGACCAAATCGCTACCATGAAGTCGCTACCCGTGGTGGAGAGTCCACTACTTGTACTTTAAGTCGCTAGAGCTAACTCGCTAGATTTAACACCGTAACTCGCTACAATTTAGTGAAGCAAGTCGCTCGAAGAAAACTTATCCGTGAACTAACTCGCTACCATGAAAACCATATAAACATCACTTTTCAATCCAAAACAATCCAACCAAGATGATTCAAGCTTACCAAATGAAAACCTAAACACTTTTGATGATTCTAAACACAAAAGTACCAACAAAATTCAACCTTTAACACACGAAATCAACCAAATGATGCAAAAACCACTAAACCTTTTCAAACTCAAAACCACCTAAAACCACTATAAATCCAAAGATGTGCAAGATATGATCAAACCATGGCTCTTGATACCAATTGTTAGAAATTAACTTTTCACATACATCAAACCATAACACAAAGTAGCATATAGATGGAATTCTAGAGAGAAGTTAGAGGTTTAGGGAACTTAGTGAGAGAAAGTGAAGATATTATTATAAGCTCGACTCTCTACCTTGGGAGGTAGAGTATTTATAGTCTTACAAATCGCCACACTTTGGGGTGTGGATCAGGCATACAGTGGGTAAAGACCCGTCCGTCCTCCACGGTGTTACTTAACTAAATTACTGGTTAACTTAAAAGAACTACGACTACGAGCTTTCTAACGATTACATATACTTGAGGTGACCGACTCTTTAATATCGGGAATTTCTAATTCCTAACACTGATGATCTCAAAGCTGGCTCAACAATTATCAACACGTGGATCATATAAAGACCTCCACCTGAAGTTTCAAACATGCGGAACATGAAGAATCTAAGACTACGAACTACAGGGCGAAGAACATAATCAAGAAACCAAGAACAATCAAAATGTAATATCTGTTTGTATTCAATGTAATTTGAGGTGACCTCCCTTAGGGGGAGATTGTTAGGATTTAGAAAATCCATGACTTAAAGAGTCGGTCACCTCAAGAATATGTATTCGTTAGAAAGCTCGTAGTCGTAGTTATGTTATGTTAATAAGTAGTATAATATGTAACACCGTGAGAGACGGACGGTCTTTACCCACCTGTATGCACGATCCACAACCCGTAGGAGGCGTATCTTGTAAGACACTATAAATACCCTCTACCTCCCAAGGTAGAGGGTTGGAGCTTCAATACCATTTTTCTTTGTTTCACATAGTTCCCAACTCTCTTCTCTTTCTCTCTCCAAATACTTTCATACGCCTCTTATATGATTTGTGTTATGTGTTTATGAAATCCAATATCTAATAGTAGTTTCACGTATCCTACGGATTTCATAATTGTGGATGATATTAGTACGGCCATAGATCCTAGCTTGTCCCACGTTATTCTAGGAAAGCCTTTCATAGAGAACACTGGGATGACTTATGATCCGTCGTTAGGAATAGTGAGATTCAAGGATGAGACCGATGACATAGCTTACCAAATGTCGTTTAAGATTGAGAAATTTTCATCATTATCCAATGATGAAAAAGAACTTAAGCTATCGGTCTACTATAAGAATGAGGAGGATAAGGAGAAGGGAGTAGATTATGTGATGGATAAGATTTTTGGGTTCTATAAGGATTGCTTGAAACTAGGACCGGAATATAGAACCGATTGGGGAGAAGATGACTTCTTAGAAAGGTACATAATAGGGCACTACTATAACATGGAAAACCCCAATAGAAACCATCATGAGGAAGAAGGTGACGGTAATGAAGTCACGTAAGGGCACGACTTCAAGTCTAGCTACAAGACTCATAAATAAAGAAAAGCGCTTCGTGGGAGGCAACCCATGCTTATATGTTTGCTTGTTTGTGTGTCATATATCTTGTCATTAGTTGTTTATTCTCATGTTTGAATTTGTGAAAATGCTTTATTTTGTCTTTAACCTCGTCTTAATTACATATAAAGGTATTTTACAAAAAGGATAAGTGTAGGGAAGATTACACACGTTTTTAAAAGAACGTGAACATGAAAGTTACAATTATTGAAAAGATATATATGTGTGTTTGTTATAGACAAATGCTTGTATCGAGTCATAATGGATGTTTTGCGAGAATTTTTCTAGATTTTAAAGGTGTAATTTTTCCGAATTTTTCGAAAACGCAGAGACAGGTTTACGTCGGGGATAACTTTGAAGGCGTCGGACTCGCTACTGATGCGTCGGGAGGAGCAGAAACCACCTATCTAACTTTCTCTCGTTTCTGTACTACTTACAAAATTTTTGGAATTTCTCGGTCTTAATTTTCCGAAAACTTGTAAACATTCATTCCACAAGCATTATATCCTAGTTTAGTTGAGTCATATATAGTTTTACCACGATTTTACGCGAAGGTTTCGTCTATTTTCTTAAAGTGTGCGGGTTTTATTTATCAAGAAGAAACATAAGATTGGAGGAGCTTTTCACGCATACATTCTTCTTGGAGAAGAATTTAACCACTACTTCACACCGATCCTACCGAGCTAATCGGGGAGTATTAGTTTCTTTATCTTTTAATTACCTTCCATTATCATAACTTTGATACTTCGGGAACATTGGGGACAATGTTCGGTTTAAGTGTAGGGAGGAGAATAAAACGGGAACTTTGAAACTATGCTTATCCTTGATTATTTGTCTTGTCCAATTTCCTTTGTGTAATAAACCATGAGAAATATCAGTTAGGGTAATTTTGGCACCAAATTTAAAATTTTTCATGACATGTAGGAGTGGGCCATTAGTCTTAATAAAGCATCTCATGGATAGGAAGTTATATGACTAGCACAAAACCCTTTACCACTCAAATTCCACCCCAAAAATGTGAGGTTCGCCCCTAGATTTGTAGGAATTAAAGCATCCACCTTTAATGCTTCGAGAGTGTACCGGTAGTATAATAGATTCTAGAACTTGTTTTGTGATGCATCCCGAGATCGCTAGTGAGACTACACTTGTGTAGTTAGGAATAACCAAATGATAAGAGGCATTAGGATAACCCTTGTTTGATACCCGTATTATAATTACTTCTTCCATATCGGTTGAGTAATTCCCCCAAACCTTTGCCATGTACTCATCTTTAGTACACGATAACCCTAGTTAACCCCTCAGAGCCTATCCTTTTCGCGGTTCTCGTGATGTTTGGTTTTACGGAATATCAATGAAGAGCATTGTTTACAATCCACCCCAAATGTACACCCAAATCGCCTTAGCCTACCTTGTATGCACTCACTTTTAGTGCATTATTGTTATCATACTAAACCCTTAGTTCAATTATCTAGTTACTTGCATAAGTTGCTAAGTCGAGTCATATCCTTTGTATACAGTTTTGGGACGATTGGGACTCATTTGAAAAGTTAAATTTTATGGAGTGACGGGAAAGAACGTTAAATTAAAATTCCCTTTATTTACGTAATAATGTACTCCAAGTGTTTTGATCTTTTCAATTCGGGTCAAAATAGTGTTAGAGTAATAAAAACTCAAGTGTAGGGATGTGCCTATAAATCCCCTATATTTTGATGTTATCGTAGAGGATGGTAGAGTAAAAGTGTAAAAAAAAAAAAAAAAAAAAAAATGGTGAAAAAAAAATGAAAAAACATACGGGCTACCATCCTACATCTATCTTTAAATTTATGTTTGTTTGTTTCAAAGTTATCTAGAGTTTAGAGTGTCGAGTCTTGTCTTAGCAACGCCATTCTTCTCATGCTTGTAACATAAAGATTTTTGACTTGCCACTACTAAATCGCCTATCCAACCAAACCCTTTGTTTCCCTACCGTAAGCTTAACGTTCCAACACTTTAAAAGACCTCTTAGATAGTTTTTCCTAGGTGCTTACGCCAAAGCGATGGAGGTTTGATCTAGTCTCAAGCCTATGGTAATCTATGTACTAGGACTGGTTAACGAGTGTTTATCTTTCATTTCCAATTTGATATATTTCATATACACCCGATAGATGAGAGTATCCAAACACCACTTGTGAGGTGCTAGTATATAATTTCCGTGCTTGTTAGGACTTTCGTGGGGCTTATACTTGTTGTGAATTGTTCTAAACCAATACTTCATGCCCCCTAATTTATAAATTGATTGGCCAAAAGCACATTTGCTTGAGGACAAGCAAATACCAAGTGTAGGGATATTTGATAAGGATTTAAAATGTACACTTTTGAGGGGTCATTTAAGCCCTTAATCGACTACTTTTATATCCGATCTTGCTTAATTTCGTTCCTTTTCACTTTTTAGGTCTCTTGAAGGCAAAATCTTTGGAATGATGCTTATTTGGACGAAAAGGCGTGAATATGTGAAGAAAATGGCTAAAGTCAAGATCAAGTCACTCAAGTCTTTGGAATTGCACCGACGGCGTCCACAGGATAAAGGCGTGCCGTCCCTCTATTGCGAAGGCTCGAGTGAATTGCTATTTTGTACCGACGTCGAGGCTTTAAAGTAGAGCGTCCACGACTCGGACGACCTAGATCCGAGATCGACGGCGTCGAAAGTTGAAGGCGACGGCGTCACAACCATAAAGTGGCGCCGTCCCAAAGTTGAATTGGCCAAGACGAAACCCTAATGGCGGCGATCCGACGGCGTCACAATTAAAGAGTGAAGTCGTCGCAGTTGTAACTCTATATATATAATTCGATTTTCAGACTTTTTGGGAGGTGGAATTGTGGAGTAAAAATCCTAAACGACTTTGGTTTGTCTTGGGCAGTATCTTAGGGTTCTCATACCCTATTTTACAACAATATATATAATTTACTTCATTGATTTCATTATGTCTTCGATTGTATGTGTGTATGCTTGCATGTTCACCATGTCCGGCTAATTTACTTGTGTGTTTGCTTAGATCTATGAAACCTAGTTATTGAATATTGATTCGTTGTCTCTTATCTTAATTGTAATTGACTTAGGATTGCAATAGGCCATCGTTGTGTTTTTAATGCTTGAGTAATCTTTGTGAACATTAGTTTATAATCGCCTAGAGTTATTGTAGGCTAAAAATCCAAAGATAACCTTAGAGTTAGTTTATAAATCCTAGAGATTTTGTAGGCAATAACCTTAAGGTATTCTCAAAGAGTTAGGGAGAAAAGCATACCCTATGACCTTAAAAGACACAACGCGTTAAGAATAAGGACGTGACAATTCAACCATCAATAAAAGATCATCATACGAGCACACATCAAATAAACATAACTACCCGTAGTAATAGATAATTAGAATAGTAGAGTAATCGGTAGAGAATACCACCCCCCAAACCAATTGCCCCGAGATTTTACCCTTAGCTTTCTAAAAAAACATATAAAAGATAAAAAGAATCATCCTCAACCCCACCTTAGCGTAATACACTTCTTGCTAGCATTCCTATTCCTTGAGAACGATATCAATACAGAGGCTTACCCAATACTACACTACAACGACTAGGTTCAACTTTGCTGGGTGTTGAAAAACTTGCTCGACAAAAGGAAGTTCCTTTGACCCGAGCGCGCCGTGCGGCGCATCAATGTGTTTAACATATTAAAGTACACAATAATACGGGCAATCTCAGAATATTTAAAAAAAATTATAGTTTTAGCAATATGACATAAAGTTGAGTCAAGTTATAAATAAATGACATATTGGCGTTAGTTACGCATATATATCTCTTCATATATTCTTAACTCATATCTCTTTTGGTCATTTACGAACATAACCTAAATTAAATACTTGATTTAATCAACTTATTAAATATAAGTTAACACAGATGCTTATCATAGGCTTATAAGTTTATGTTATATAAGTCATAAGCCGTTTATATAAGATAGAAGGGTACCCGCGCAATACGACGGTGGGTACCTGGTGACTATTTTTGTGGCGAGCAAATATTTTTCAGGGGTCCGGTGGTGGAGGGGTCTTGTGGTGGCGGCAATGACGGTGGTGGCGAAAGTAAGTGAACCGAGGAAGAACATGTCAGTGGTTGTGTGTGTTTTTTATGTGTTTGGTGTGTGATAGACTTAGCGGGATTGGGTTTGTTGTTGTTGTTGTTGGTGTGTGATAGACTTATGTGCAATATGTATACTTAAGGTTGGGGCAATGCTCGATTTTAATGGGCTTTTACAAGTTTTTAATGGGTTGTTACAAGTCTTCATATGGTTTAAATAAGATGCATCAATATTGGAGGATGTTATAAATGAGAATTTAAGACATTAATTATGTGTTTGATGAATTTTTATGCTTAGCAAAAGTAAATTCCTTTTTATAAGAATGTTTTTGGTCTTAAAAATTTTAAGACTACTATATTTAGATATAAAGGAGTATAGATAAGCATAATTAATTTATAAGGCTAGCCAAACACCTCTTAAATTGACATTGTTGATGGTTCATGATAAGTAATTTCAAAACATAATTTAGAGGTTGGTTTGAAGTAAAAGTGACAAGTTGAAGGTAATTATGAGAAAAGCTTTTCCTTTAGATTTATTTAACAACAAAAGTATACTCAAAGTACAAAGTCACACCGTCTCAGGTGATACTGATTTAAGGGACTATTATATTCAATTTTGAATCCTAGCATTTCTTATTTATTTTTTGGTATAACAAGCAAGTGAGTTTAAGAAACATATACAAATAACCTCAAGCCTACACATTATTTAAGAAGGATAATAGAATTTTGCTATAAAGAGTTATATTTAATAGTTAAAATCATGAAATGAGTAGTGATATATTTAGTTTGTTGGGCTAAGTTAAGGTGAGCGGTTGTACAAACAATTTTTGCATGTCAAAATTAGAAAGTATTTTCTTTTTATATAAACTAAAGCGAGTATTAAAGTTTTAGGTTTTGCTAAAGACAACTATAAAGATTGTGGTTAAGAGACATTATTTTGTTACAATTGTTTGTAAGATTACAATTCAACCGATCATGATCAAGTGTGAGATGTGTACGTATTCACTATTTCCTGAATTGTCTCCACTGTTTTCAGGAGTATCATCCAATCAGAAGCATTCATATATGTAGTATTGTAATAAGAAAAAATTGCATAACCACAAGTATTAAAACTGTTGTTAGCAAAACCTTAAATTTTTTGAGAAAAGTAATAATTTACAATAAAATTGGAAAAAGTAGCAACGTTGTAGAATAAAAGGAGTACAAGTCACACATTAGCACTACAATTAGCTAGCAATAATTGTTCTGAAAAAAATATGTAATTTATGTCAATTCATAATCTTTACTACTATCTGTCTCTTGTCCTCGTTTTTTATAGGCCTATAGTGTATGTCCAACCTTTAACTTATTAAGCTTACAAACTTATATGCATCGACATATAAATTGCAAAATGGATACAATAGCTAAATGACCGATGAAATCGCGAAATGTAAGAGTATCTTATAAAGAGGATCGTTTGATACGAATTAGTTTAATTAGGAATGTTATAATGAAGGATGCACGAGGTTTGATTTTCTGAACAATTGGTTTTGGTTACAATATTAATCGACTATGCAATAGTTGGTGATGGTATTCGTTCGTAGGTATAAATGGAAAATTACTTAAGTTTCAATGCTATGTTCTAATCCCTTATGCATCCATACTTATCGTTCTTGTTTATTACTCCGTAGTATGCATAATGGTTACTAATTCAATCGTCGGAGCTTCATATCTACGGTCTTCTACAATTCTACAAAGTTGATAACGAGTTTTCTTTTGCATTTAGGGTCAGTTGATGAAGCACCACTTACATATCTAGGAAATATATATACATATATATAGAGTTAAGATCGAATAAGAATATTACTTAAAATAAGAAGGAATAAGAAGAACTATAGCTATAATCAAGGATCTTGACGACCAAATTAGATGCATGCATATAATCTTAGATCGTTATAACGCACCATATTGTGTTTTCTAAACTTTAATCGGATGCATATACGTATATTGATACATTTCATGATTTTCCTTGTTTTTTGTTCCTCTACACGTGTCGAAATCATGAAAATCAATTTGCACCATCTATACATCAAATTAACTTTCGAACTCAAGATGTTGCATCTATATGAATGAAATGCATCTAATGCAAGTCTTTTCATCTTAAATGCGTGATTTTGGTCACCACCACTTCTTATTTTAATTTCTTACCACCTGGATCACTATTTTATATATATATATATATATATATATATATATATATATATATATATATATATATATATATATATATATGTGTGTGTGTGTGTGTGTGTGTGTGTGTGTGTGTAAAGTCAACAATTATTATAAAAGCTACGAAATGAATTTTATAATAATTGTTGTCTTTCTAAAAAATATTTCCTAGATACATAGGTGCATGATAAAGATAAGTTATTGATACCCTAAAATGATCGTAATACTCTCTCTTAATAAAAGTTTTATTTTTAGTTTTTTTTATATTATAAAACTACGAAAAAGAAAGTACGAAACATAAAGTTTGACATCATATACGGAATATAAACTGACTACCAAATAATAATTAACTAAATCTGATGTTTGTTTGATTAAAACATCAAGAATGTTCAATCAAATCAAGTGTGTTTGTAACACTTTAATTTAAATTTATTCATTGGTGTTCTTATAAAAGGCAATCCTAAGATTATGGGATAAGAAAATAGAAACAAAAAGGATACTGAAAGATTATGAAAGTTCTAATTGGCCATAAACGTGATGTATGTCAAGTACCAAATCTTACTCAACTTCCAATGTAAATCTTTGATTATATGCTCTTGTCTCTCACTTTTGTGCATGTTTTTTTAAAGATTATAAACCCACCAAAAAAATCTTTTTAAAAGAAGAGACCAACTAAGCCAGGTAAACCATGTGAGAAGACTGCTTTTATCCTAATACAAAAAACAACGTAACTAGTTCAATTTGCATTTATGTTCAAAGAATAAGTTCAATTGCATTGTGATTTGCACCATCAAATAATGTCCGTACATTCCATCTTTTAATCAACATTTTGGTTCGAAAGAACACATTTTGAATTTGGTTAATGAAAGAAAAAGAAGAATACAACAGTCTTTTCTAGATAAAAGTAAAACATACTTAGAGTGTGTTTGGTTCAAACTAGGGAAAGGGAAAGTCAATGATAATGGTGAGAAAAAAAAAGAGAAATAAAAGCATTCTTCTCAATTTATTGGTAATGGTCCGTTACCCACTATTGAGTAATGGGTCATTGCATTATACACTATCAAGCAACTTTTTTCATTATCTTTCCTATTCCTTACTCCCCATAACCCCCTACCAAGCATGCCCTTAGTTTACACAAACTATAAATCTTTAATTCCGCAAAACGTGTAGATTGACGGAAACACCCTGAAGTATCGTGGCATGCCAAAACCTAGGGGTGGCTGTTCTTGACACCGCACGATAACCGACACGAACCCGACACAAAGTTAAATATGTTTGGGTTGAGAATAAATAGGTTTGGGTAAAAAAACAAGTCAACTCGAGTAATTTGTTTAATAAACGGGTCGTGTTTGAGTTAAGTAAATTTTAAATAGATCACCCGTGAACCCGTTTAAGTATACAAACATACAAAAATAAAATTTATAACTTGGATTTTATGTTGATTTGGATTTAAATATATTTTGTTGTGTACTTAATATCAACTTAATAACGATTATTACTTGGATATTATTAAAATTGCTATATAGTTGTTTATATGTTGTTTTATCCTTTTTTTTAAATTGTTATATTATTTTTGGATTTAAACTAGCTGAAACGATAAACCATCAACCTTCTTCGCCGCTCGAACTATTTATTTAAACATGTTAAACGGATAAAAAACAGGTTACACATGTTATCCCAATGCGGGTTAGAGTTGAGTTTCTTAACATGATTAATAAACAAGTCGAGTAAAGATCGTTATTAAAATGTGTATGTATGCATACATTGCTTTTTAGTTTCCTTTAGAAAGAATATGCATTGGGACTAAAGCTTGTTTGAATGCAATGAAATGTGAATAGTAGTGATCAATAACTTGTTACAAAAACTCTCTTTGGTTGTGTAAGCTTTTTAGCTTTAAAGATCAAGCATCAAACTTTATGGCTTTATGCTATACTTGTGACGGATGCCTAAAGGCCCATAGGCTAATACCTACAATAACAACACTATGCAACAAGCCCATTTCGTATATTGTACCTTAACCTAACATCAAGCTACACAACCTAACATATTCCTTTAGCATCTATAAAAGTTAGAACTTGGTTTATTACTATTGAGTATGTACTTTTTTCCCATATCATGGATGAAACTTTATTGGTATTAGTATAATGTTTTAGATTGTAGGATTACTTAAGCTTGTAATCTATAGTTTATAAAGTGTATAATGAATGTAAATAGATTGTATCAAATGTTTTACTTGCCTGGTTTACTAGATTTAACATATGGGTTTTTGAGTTTGATGAATGTTTGTTTGCATAACACATATATGTATAAAGAATATTTGCAACGATTTACATATACCGAAACTTTAGTGATAAGTTGCAGTATTGTTTTCTAATGGTGATTGTCATATGAAACTAGTCGTACCAGAAACCATTTTGATGAATTAGAAAGCGTTTGATAACTAGAAATTAACGGGGTCGCGCGATTGCATACCCCTACAACAAATTATGACATAGGTTCAACCACTTGGGCTAACCTTGGGTGGTACCGCACCAAAGTGCAATGGCGCTCACCAACCTAGGCCATGGACCCTCTTGATCGCCCATTGACCCTGTCCAGGTAAGTGGTTATTCAATTAGCATCGTTCCCTGTTTATAGATAATATCATCTTTAATCTATCACCTTCCAACCGATGTGGGACAAAATCCTTTAAAACATACATATACAATGGAAACAGACTTGGCGACTGCATAGGTTAAGTATGTGAAAAGTAAATCGACTGTTTGTTAGAAGATCAGAACTGGAACCAAACATATAAGTTTCACGTTATACACTAATCCATTTTAAACAATTAGCCCATTTTTAAAAACGTTTGATAAGTAGAGTTTAGGTGATTTAGAAAATGTTTGCAACTAGTAATTAACGGGGCCGCGCGAACGCATGCCCCTACAACAAATTATGACATAGGATCAACCACTTGGGCTGACCTTAGGCGGCACCGCACCAAAGTGCAATGGTGCTCACCAACCTAGGCCATGGACCTTCTTGATCGTCCATTGACCCTGTCCAGGTAAGTGATTATTCTATTTGCATCCTTCCCTATTTATAGATAATATCATATCTAATATATCACCTTCCAAACCGATGTGGGACAATATTCTTTGAAACATACATGCGTAATAGCAACCGATGTGGGACAAAATTCCATAACAGGTGTTGTTTAGGATAAGAACTGGAACCAAACAGATTGCGTTTTACATTTCACACTAATCCCTTGTCACATTTGAACAATTTTCTTTCAACAAAGTGTTACATCATTTAAATGTACAGTTATAATCCTGTGATAAAATTCTGCTTATTTATAGTGGATAATTAGTATCGAATATTTGCAAATAGATGAAAATAAAGCTGCATTACCTCCAGTGCCTCAAATAACTTCTTCCCGGTAGATAATTCCTGGAAAAACATAATGTGGCAACTGGGATCAATGAATCACTTTCTGATGTGTTAGTATGTATATGTATTCTAGAAGCTAAATATGGGTATCAAATAGTACGTGAAATCAAGTCTAGTTAAATAACCATCTCATTCTCACCTGATCGATCCTTAAAGCTACGATCAAGTTGATGCAGCTACATAATGGGTCCTTAGTGTATCAATGGCTTTCTCCACTGATTGCTTAAGTTCAGGAATGGTTGTTTTGCACACTGGATTTTAGCGTCGACAAGAAGCTTAAATAAGTTAGGGGGTGTTTGGGTGTGCCTTTTAATATTGATTGCAATTTTGACACTCAATTAATCAGAAGCATATCTATTGGATTATAGCAATTTCAAGTGGCAATATCACTAGAAAATACGGGAAGCTTGGATTGATTTGAATATGAGCTGCAAGTTATTAAGATTAAATGAGAGTTAGGCCGTAAAACATACATCGAGTAGCTCGGGCTTGTGCTTCTGCTACCACATCCATATATGATGCCTGGAACAAACAATCTTGTGAGACATTTAAGTTTGAATACTAAAGAAAGGTTGAAAAGTGACTGCAAAACATACCTCCATCATGTCACAAGTTTCACTGATGTTGTCAATCATCTTCTTGAAATCCTTTTCAGCTTCAACCATTGATTGTTCGCATGCTTGGTTTTGAGCCTGCAAAAATAGCAACAGGGGAGATAGATTTTAAGACAAATAGATACTAGAACACTAGAGGTCATGGATGGTAACAAAAATTCTGCTCATTACTTGTACTTGGCGATTAGGGACCAGTTAGTATGTATAATCTGACCAAAAGTACAGGGAAGAAACTAGTTCTGATTCTGTAGTTTTCTACAGAACATCATACTACAATCTATTCATTTACGATACTTTTCAAACTCTATGGTAAAGTATGCAGAAGTTCAGTTACTACTTACTAGGATGTTAAAAGGATAGATCGCAATTTCATAACTTAAATTGGTACAAAATGGCAATATTAAAAACATGTGGCCCATAGACGGAAATGAATCAGCATATAACTACTGAAAATCATTCTTTCTTGCAACATGTCAAGTACAATGGTTACTTGTGTTTCCTCATTCAAATCATAGCTTTAATAACAAACAACATGTCACAAATCCACTTAAAGCCTACATCAAGTGGAGAACAAATCAACACAACTTTATGTATATGTAGTGCCTAAATCAAGCTACAAAAAATCGCATGAATGACTCTTTTGCATTCAGATATCACATCGAAAATATGTTTGTTTTGTTCTTCAGACAGAAATACATGATCCAAAGAAGCTTTTGAACATGATCTCTGGTTGTATATACAAAAATTCACATAAAAACGTTGTTGACGATTTCTTTAGAACACTATATCAATTAACCTATATATTTATTTACACATGAATACATTAAAAAAGAAAGATCAAGAGCTCATATAACGAAAAAGAAATTACAATCTCTAACTGCATATAAACATTAGGATTCAAATTCCATAAAAGTAAATCACAAAATGGAAACATTTTAGATAACTGAGAAACTTTACAAGTATAAACCACCTTTTCTACTGCAAATTACATCAGAGGCAATCTACAACACGAATATACATCGATAAGCAATATGAAGCTTTTATAGAGCTTAGTTTGCATCAATAAGCAGATGATTGACTTTTTCACTACTACGATCTATATGAGAAAATATCTACCAGCATAAACAAAAATTCCGGTGACTTTTTCACTTGTACTGTTTGAGTGTATATATACAAGATTACATCAAAGAACACTCACTTAATCACTTAAAGAAACAGCATAGGCACTGCTTGCTTATAAACAACTAATTTCCCACACGTGGTCAAGTGAGACAAACCAAAAAACTACAAGCAGAAATCACCTAATCTACAGCTAAACTGATCATAACTATATGTGATTATACAAGCATAGTTAACATTTCCTAAAACCTAATCTATATCAGCAATCTGATTATCAGGCATTTAGACAACTAAAATTGATACCACAAAATCATCTACAAACAGAAACTTAACATTTTCCGCACACCTACACATATAACAATAAACATCCAATTCTGTACACAACAATAAGTATGTAAACCTAAATTTAAAGTATCCAGATCAGATCAATACGATTAACAATATCCACAAATATAAATTAACATTTTCCGCACATATTCTGTTCATTCATATTTCCTATAAGTCTATAAGTATATTGATCATAAGTAACTCTCAATGTGAATATACAACACAATAATCTATCAGATACTGAATTAACAATTTCACAACTAAACTTAAACAGCATCTACATGCGGAAACTAAGATATTCCGTACAAATTCTGTTCATTCGCATTAACATTCACCTAAGTACATAAATATATAAAACTCATTTTAGTTTATCGATTTCAGATCGATACAAGCACAACTTAACAGTATCAATACACAGATAGATATAAACATTCAATCAAATATATTACGTTAAGTATATACAAATGATCTAAACCTGATATCGAGATCATATCAATACGATAAACAATAAGCAACTAAAAGTACATAACAACAAGCAACTAAAAGTATCAAAAACTAATTTACATCATAGAGATGAGGTAGACACTTAACTACTTCCGTACGAATCTCATCGCTTCACAAATAACTAGTATAAACTTTCAATCGATATGATAAAATCATAGCTAACTACGTACAGCTAATCTAAACCTGATATCGCTATCTATCAATATGATAAATAAAAGCATCTACCGATAAATCAAATATATAACAATAAGTAACTACAAATTATATAACAATTAATACATTTAATAACTCACTTTAAACCGTTTTTGTAAACGAATGTGTGAAGCATCCATATCCTTAAGTAAATCAGCATAACAGCTATCGATGTTTCGCTTAATCGAGTCGATATGTAACGATGTCGTTTTCTTCAGATCTGTGATTGTGGCGCGTGTCTTGTTGAGTGATGGTGATGATGATGACGTCAGCGGTTCGGTTTTGATGATTGGTGATGATTTTCGGTTTGATTTCTTCATTTTTTGTGTTTGGTTCTGGAGGTGAATCCGTGAATGTGGTTTGAATTTTTGGTGTGTTTATCGGCGGGAATGGGCTAAGTTTTAAATAGAGTTGTAAATTTGTGAAAATTATAAAAAATGGGCTTTTATGGGCTAAGTTTTAAAAGATTTACGGGCCCGTTTGGTTTGTAGATGGGTTTAGGATTAAGATTTGGATTTGGATTTGGTTTAAAATTTGGGTTTGGATTTGACATATGAGACAGAAAATATATTAAAGAATTGATAAATTATTATTTTTAAAAGATTTGAAATAAAATAAATTAATTTTAAATAAATAAATAAAGATACATCCACACAAAAACATTGGTCTACTTTCTTCAAATCCCACCTTTTTTCGGACTTATCAGTAATGGTGGTCAATGACTCTCACACCCAATTTCAAAAGTCTCATCTTTAGCCAAACGTTGGTTTTATCCGTACGTCCTCAAACCTAATCAATCCCTAAACCAAACGGGCCCTCACGATATTTAGCCTCATACTTTTTGAAATAGGCATATATGACTTCTTCTACAAGTTAAATGAGCATTAATGTATATATATTTTCTCTCAATTGAAAACATTCGAATTGTTTTAGCTAAAAATTATAAATATAAAACATTTAATCTTGAAAATATAAATGTAGTGTTACGTTTGGTAAAAAAAATTCGGCGCTTTTGGTTTTTGTAGGCGTTTTGTGTAACGTGAAACTGTTTAGTTCACGTCCGTTTACATGTATCCGTTTGGACTCGTGGTCCCCCCCGCCTTGACCTGTCTGTTTTCTTACCTCTACTTTTAAACATAGTCGAGTTACAAATAACACAACTATAAATTTATAAGCTTTTTTATTTTCACAAAGATGTTTGTCAATTAGTTAGAGCTGAATTCTATTATTGTAAAATGACATGAAAATTTATGAAATTATGTTTCTTTTATTGTAAAATGACATGAAAAATTATGAAATTACGTTTAATGTATTAGTTTCTAATCTTCCATTTAAGTAAAAGAACAAATCAGTTTCCTAAATTAGTTTTTAGTTTTCAGTTTTCACTTTTTTGTTTGTCCTTTATATATAGATATAGATACGAAATACTTTTAAGTAATTTGGCAATTTACAAGCTATGCTTATTTAGAAAAGATCATTTTCATTAATTTGAGCTTATGAAGTTTATCGTTTTCATAGAAGCTTTTAATACTTTTGTGATAAACAACTATTTTTGTAATCAGGCTTATTTTAAAGTTCAAATTCTAATAAGCTCACACAAGCTACTTCTCAAACACAGTCATAAAAAGTGTATTGGCCGATAATGAACATGACCGGATCATCGAGACCGCGCTCATTGATATGCAATTATACAATATGACCCTAGTACATGTAAAAGTCAGTGTTTTTATTGCATTTTTAAATAAGGTGACGGGTTGAAAACCGGTTGGGAATATCAACTAGAACTGGCATGCTTGCTAAACGGGTTATGTGAGCTCTGTTGACCGTACTAATCCGTTTAACATCAATCCTAACTTGTTAGTTACGTGCTGAGTATTTTCACCGCTATTTGATACGATAATGTCAACTAGGTGTAAGTGAATCAAGCTAACTGAGATTGTTTAGTAAACGAGCTTAAGCATACTCAAGAGACAAATGAGCTTTTAGAACTAAATTAAAAGTTAACTATTCGTGCACTAGTGTCTGAAATAGAACTAAATTTGAATTCCACAGTTTATGTAATATGATCGGACGGACTTATTTGAGTAGTCGTATAAAGCCAGATTTTTATTCTAAACTTCAAAACTGTTGACAAACAAATAGAAAAAGCTCCAATAAGGTATCGAGAGGGCTCTCACAGTCAGGTGCGAAGTAATTAGCCCTATTTGTAAAGTCGCTCTATTCCTATTTAGGGAGAACAACGACGATGCGGCAGGGTTGGAAACAAGTCGGGCTGCTCGTGAAAGCTTGGGTTCGGATCGGTAAAAAGCTCGAACAAGTCGAGCCTAAGTTTGGGCTCATTTAATAAACGAGCTCGAGCCCGAGCTTTATATATAAAGATCGATTATCGCGAGCCTAAACTAGCCATACAATTATAGACGTATATGTATTGTCTATACATATAACTACGTATAAACGAGCTTAAAAGAGATAAACGAGCTCGAGCCTAGTATAATTAACAAGTTGAGTTTCGTTTGAGCTTTATTTACTTTCACACGTCATATAAATTATACGAGCTCGAGCTTGTGAAAATTTTCACGAGCCGAGCTCGAGCTCAAAATATGAGGCTCGAAACGAGCTCGAGCCTTTTATAAAAAGAACGAGTCGAGCTCGAGCTCTGACAGGCTGGGCCTCGGCCTCGGCTCGGCTCGTTTCCACCCCTAAGTGGCTAAGTTGATGCTTGTCCCGTTATAACAACCACTAACCTAACTAAGACTGCAAAGCGTCGTAATTTTATAAAGCAGCTCAAATATAAAGAAGGAAAAGAGCCCAAATCATGTATCTTTTGATCATTTGAATATATTGTCGTTGACAATCAAATTTAAAATCACAATTGGACACCCACAACGCCTGGCACATAAAAACCCGCTAATCAAGACTCCAAAGAGCCAAACTTTTATTAAGCAACTTGGGCTCAACTTCTATTAAAGTTGGAGTTAGAGCATAAAAGACGAGCTGGTTCGACTTGAGCTCTGATCAACCGTTTCGAGCCTTATGTAACATATGGAAGAATTTTGTTAATACTTTTTACTATTTATATATGAATCTGATAATCAATTAAAATAGATTGGATTGTCAGCATTGTTGTGCTACTCGATCAGATATGATATATTAAGACCCGAGCGATTGATATGCTCATTACACAACATGACCCTAGTTCCAGTGTTTGGTCCACAAAAGCCCCTAAGTTTCAACATTAACTTGGGATGTAGTCTTTCATTAATCTGTTCTGGTGACACAACCCACAAACATAGATCATGAAAAGAGCATTCCTCTTAACAGCTAGCTAAAATACTTGATCCCTAATGAGTTCCTGTACTTAAAACGATATACCATAGCCAATTTTACAACTAGAACCCGGAATTCACTAGAGCCAAGACATGATTTAAAGTGTTTGACCTTCTACAATGAAACAGTTACCCCATAAAGTCAACACAACTATGCTTCCAAGGATGTCCCTCAATATTAAGAATCTGTTTTAGCGTATCACCGCCATTCTCCCTAGTCCCTATTTATTAAAGTATAAGGATGACAGGCTGATACCAGAAGACAAAACAACATCCAAAACAATGTTGTATTCTATGCTTATAAACTTACCTGTATAACAAAAAGTCGAACTGCTGATGTGAAATTGAAGTAAATTGCATAATTGCCAATTCACAAATCAAAGTATCGAACCCTCGAATAACTTCTGAATTTTCCTACCCAAAATCTAACATAACACATGGTACGTTATGTAGACATAAAAAAAAATCTGCACAGCATTCCTAACCCCAAACATAACAAGCTGGTTTACCTACCTTCTAGACAAAACAGAAACATAAACTATACCTTTTCTTTTCATCAATCCAATAATCCAAACATACTTCCGGCATTCTTAACCCAATTCCCACAACTCTCGGGCTTCAAGTGCAACCAAAGTTTCCTATAATCGGCACTTTGACCAAATAACAAAAGTGCAGTGTCGTACATTGGGTCTTGTGCTACCCATCCAATTTTGTCCAACTTTTCAATGCAAGCGCCCATATCATCTTCTTTATTTTTCTCCATCATCATTCTCGTAAGTTTAGTAACATTTTCTTCAAGTATCTCCAACTTTTTAAAGCAAGCACCAACATCATCTTCTTTATTTGTCTCCATCATTTTCGTCATTTTAGAAACATCTTCTTCAAGTGTCTCCAACTTTTTATAGCCCACATCAATTTCTTTATTTTTCTCCATCATCATTCTCGTCATTTTAGAAACATCTTCCTCAAGTGTCTCCAATTTTTTGAAGCAAGCACCAACATCATCTTCTTTATTTTTCTCCATCATTTTCGTCATTTTAGAAACATCTTCTTCAAGTGTCTCCAACCTTTTAAAGCCCAAATCAACTGTTTTCATCGTCAATTTAGTCATATTAGAAACATCTTCTACAACTTTTGAGATATTATCATTGCTTGATCGACGTTTTCGTTTTTTGCTTTGATTTAGGGAATGAGAAGAGCACTTTTGTGTTGTAGCTGAGGGTTCTTCTGCAGGATGGCTATTATCAACATCTTCATTAGTATCAGGCTTAGAATGATCATGATCTATAATTGTAGGTTTAGATCTATCACGTACAGGCGTCTCATTACTTGATTGATGCTTTCTTTTTCTGCTTTGAGTTTCGGAACACTTTTCTGTTGAAGTCGCAGATCCTTGTGCATGACTAACATCAACATGATCCTCATCTGGAATTGGGGGTGTAGATCTTTCAACTAAAGGGATATCATTACGAGGGAATGGCTCTTGAGTAACAATGATATCACATTTGCTATGAATCACATTCAAGTCATTAATTAAAAGAACCCTGCACAAAATACCTGGACATCACTATTGTTTGGATTTTCTTATTAGAGACAAAAATATATATATATATTAAATAAGTGATATGAAATAATCAACTCTGTGAAAGTCACAATAATACTAAAAAGAACATGATAATTTGATAAAGAAATCTCAATCATATGCACTTATTATCTCATAGGAGTATATCTTAGCAACTAAAAATACCAAATAATGTGGTGGTAAGACACCTAACCTCCCAACACGAGGTCTAGGGTCAAACCTCATTTGGTATACATGACGGGCAAAACACCCTCTTATAATATTTAAATAATTAAAAAGAAGATATAAACATAATAAGACGTAATACCTGATATTACCATAAGTAGAAAACTTAGTGAGTTGAAACTTTGTCAATTGAACAATGGAACCTTTCTGCAACTTCTTTGATACAAAAATGTCATCAGCAATGCATCCGAAGTGTCTAGAAGAACCATCAGATAACACAATCTTTCTGTAACATTTCTTGTCATTTGTAGAACTTATTCCACCACTTAAGATATTAGTCACTTGAACCACCGGGTTCAGATCAGTTGAGCTACATTTATCTGTCATTATCTTGGTTATTGCTCCCGGAGTAAGATTAACACCCATCATTGTATCCGTATTATTTTGAGTTATAGAATGAGAAGAGCCCTTTTGTGTCGAGGTCGATGGATTTTGTATGGAAGTTGGTTCTTCAACATGATGTAAATTAGAATGAATCTGATCCTCGTCTGGAATTGTGGGTGCATTTCTTTCAACTAAAGGAGTCTCATTATCAGGGAGTTGTTTTGGACCACCAGTGATGCCACATGTGCTATGAATCACAGTTAGGTCAAAAACTAGAATAGCGATGCACATAATGAGTGAAAGATAAGCAGACATCAGTATGCATGAGAATGACCAAGGCACAAAAGCAGGGACGGAACCGGGGTGGGTCCCAGGACACCCGTGAAATTTTGCGGCGTAGTGTTAATTTTTGTAGAAGACCTCGATTTTTCTTATTATGCACCTGGTCCATAAAAATTGTGTTTCTAAGTATGTATAAATTTTCATAAATGCACCTGGTCAAATTGTGTTCCGTCCCTAGACAAAAGTGCACACAATAGCAAATTTTAACTCATGCTACAAGTATATATCTAAGCAAGTTAATAGAAAATGGTTATTATGTAAGATGGTTGTGTCTTTATTTGGAGGGCCGCATATTTTAATAGCGATCAATTAAAGATATAAATATAACACGTACCTTCTCATTTCCATAATATTAGGATCCTTAAACAACTGAAACTTAGTCAACTGAGCAATGGAACCTATCTGCAACTGCTTTGATCTAATCATCTCATCAGCAATAAAACCAACCTGCTCAGAAGAACCATCAGATAACAGAACCGCGTACCATTGCTTGCCATTTATAGAACACATCAGACGACTATCTTGTTTGATAAAACTCAGTTGAAGCACCGGTTTCAGATCAATATTTCCGGTCATTATCTTTGTTATTGCTCCTGGAGTTAGATTTACATGATCCTGTTTTTGTTTTGATGTTGGGGGTTCTTCTACGTGACGACTATGATCAATATTTTCATTTAGAGAATCAACATGACCCTTTTTTTGTTTTGAAGTTGGGATTTCTTCAATATGGAATTTTTTTGGATCACCAATGATGTTGCATGTGGTACGAAGCAAATTAAGGTCGAAAACAAGTATCTTTATTTGGAGGACACATGTTTTACCAATTGATTTTTTTTCTTTACAAAACCTATTACTAATAATATAGTTCTTGGTCACCTGATACTTAGTCAATTGAACAAGGGAACCTTTCTGCAACTTGTTTGATATAAGAATGTCATCAGCAACAAAGCCAGCCTGCCTAGAAGAACCATCAGATAACATAGCCACGTACCATTGCTTGTTATTGCTCCTGAAGTAAGATTTACACATCCCTCTAGCAATATCAATCACTTGAACCACCGGTTTCAGATCATTCTCTGTACATTCACCGGTCAATATCTTCGTTATTGCTCCTGGAGTAAGATTTACAGCCATTGTCTTGATTTTGATTGAATGAAATGTAAAATTAATGTTTATTTTCTCAAGAAAGCTAGGATAGAAGATATTACCGGGGAAGTAAAAGCTTTGGGTTTTCTTTGGGCTAAAAATAGAGCTAAGGTCCCATCTTTGTCATGGGATAATTGGTGTAAATTTGTGATTATGTAATTGTTTCGGTTTTGTTGTTTGGCGCCCCGTTTTGTGGGTTGGCCGTTTTCTAATGAAGTATACTTTTCAAAAAAAAAAAAAAATGTTTATTTTCTAAATTGAAAAAAGCCCCTAGAAAACTGAGAGAGATGACTTTACACTGTCATTTTGACTACAATTCCCAGGAAAATGTTACTTTTAACTACCTTTTGTATAAACAGTTACTAAAATGGACCCTTGTTTTTCCTTTTGTTATCTTTTTAGAAAGGTAACTTTCCCGCAACCTCTTTGTTGATGTGACATGATACAGCTAGGCAAAAAGTCTTTAGTGTCCGCTTGGTCTGTAGATGGGTTTTGTATTTGGATTAAGATTTAGGGTGCGTTTGGTTTGTCGTTATGAATCATAATGGGCGTGGGTGTTGATAATAGAAGGTATGAAGAAACCACTCACACACATAATATATGAGGAAACATTCGCATTTGGGTATCATCATTCCATTGTGATGACCCCATAACCAACCAAACAACATTAATGACTTTCAAAGTTATAGATCCATACCCATACACTCCAACCAAATGGGCCTTTTTGATGTAGATTATATTATAATATAATTATATTATTATTATATATAAATTTGATGTCAGGAGAGAAAATATAAAGTTATAATTTTTATAATATTCACTCTTTATTATCTAAAAAAGAAAGTTATCTTTTGAGGCATAAAAATAAATAAAATAAATTGATACTAATTAGTTACATTTAAATTAAAAAGAATTAATAAAGTGAATAAGACAAATAAAAAGAAGAACAAATGACACAAAAAATAGTCATGCACGAATTCAACGATAAATAGTAAGAAATATACCAATTTTACCAGATTCACTAAGTGCCCGTTTGGTTTGAAGATGGGTTTAGAATTTAAATTTAGAGAGAGAAATATTATTATACGATTGATATATTGTTCTAAATTAAAAAGAAAATTGTAACTTTACATTAAAATATTAATTAGATAGTAAAAATGAAAAAAAAAATGTGAGAGGATGGATAGAGGGCCCTACAATGATGAGACAATATTTTCAAAAACCCATCATTATATATAGGATTATCAGATTATCATATGCCAAATATGAAGGTATGAAACCCAACTTTGGGCCCTATGGATTCAAACCAAACAACTAATTTCTATCATCCTTAAATCCGATCCCTAACCATCAAGCAAATATTTTTCGTTCGTTAAGAGTGCAATAATTTCAACTAGAAGCATAAATGGGTCGAGCTACTTTTAGTTATGCTCCAAGAATGAACGAGTTTTTAGAACTAACTTTTAGAAGAAATGCGTTAGTTGTGTAGTGTGTTTGATAAAATTCAAAATCTTCTTGTAGATCATATAACAAGACATGAAAACAAAGACTTTATTGATTGGTCACTGACAGGGTATCGCGCGTTGCGTCGGCAGATACCGTATAACACAATTTTTGGCAAATCATATTTTTTTTTTAATTTTATGTTTTCTTACAATGACTTTAAGGAAACCGATAATTTCAGGTTTGAGTAATTTTAGGCAATATCAAACTAATTGGTAAGATACTAATTATAGAGTAGTCGTGCGATGTTAAAGAAATTTAGAAGCGTTAGTTAGTCATATTATGGAGGTATGAGGTCAAATTATGTCACAAATATATAAAATACAATATCATTTCATTATATTTATACGATATAAAATCTACACATCTTAATCAATAAATATGATACTATTTTTTTTAAATTAATTGCACCATATCGAGTTTTAAAAAATATTTGCATCATGTTAAGATAAATGTATTACTTATACTCTATTTATTTATTCATGTCGAAAAAAGAATGTACTACCTTAAAACTTACTCCTATTTAATGATTAGTTAAATGATAAGATTAATGATTGTCTTGTGTAGGTTGAAAACAAAATTTACTTAGTGGGCCATGGGTATACTGTTAATGGGCTTAACAAATTCGCAATTAAAATATCCAGTTTAAGTATCTTCGAAATTTCTTTACTTTCCATATTCATATGATATTCATCCGCATTGTCAACTCGATGCAAAAAAAATAAAAATAAAAATAAAAATAAAAATAAACTAAAATTTGGTTAACATGTTTATAAAATCCCAACGAAACATCTTTTTCAAGTGTCTCCAACTTTTTATATAACACGCGAACGTCATTATTTATATCCACCATAATTTTCATAACATCGGAGATATCTTTTCCAAATATGGTGATGGCATCACCGCTTGATTGAAATTTTCGGTTTTTGCTTTGAGTTGGAGAATGAGAATAGCACTTTTGTGTTGAGGTCAATGGACTTTGTATGAAAGTTTGGGGTTCTTCAACATGATGTGAATTAGCATGATCCTAGTCTAAAATTGTGGGTGTAGTTCTTTCAACTAAAGGGGTTTCATTATTAGGGAGTAGTCTTGGCTCACCTATCATATTAGATTCGTGACGCAATACAATTATGTCGGAAACTATAATTTCTCTGCACAAAATAAGTTGAAGATAAGCAAACATCAGTATGCACGCGATTGACCTTGGCACAAAAGTGCACACAACACCAAAATTTAACTCATACTACAAGAATAAAACCAACCAGAAAAAAGAACCATCAGATAACCAAACCCAGTACAATTTCTTGCCATTTATGTAGCGCATCAGATCACTATCATTATAAATCACTTGAAGCACTGTTTTAGATCCTTCGAGGTACATTTACCGGTCGATAACTTCGATGGTGCTCCTGAAGTAAGATTTACATCCATTATTTTGTGAATTATGGTAATTTAATATAGGGTTTTTTGCCTTAAAAAATGAAGAAAAAATTACACGTTTGGTCCCCATAGTTTGCTTAGATTTCATGTTTAGTGCTTAAGACGTTTTAATTACACCAGAGATACCTATTTTTGAAACCTTGCACTCATTTAGGCCTTATTTTGGATGAACCGTTAGTTTATCCGTTAAGTGTTTGCACCGTTAGTCCTTCCGTTAAGATTTTTTGCACTGTTAGTCCTCATTTTTTAAAATGAATTAAAAACTCGTTTTTATTCGTTTTTCGTCCATCTTTTTTACGTTTCGTCCGTTTTTTGTTACGTTTTTGTTCTTTTTTTAAGTGTTCGTCCATTTTTGTCCATTTTTTCACGTTTTCGTCCATTTTTTTACGTTTTCGTCTGTATTTTTACGTTTTCGTATGTTTTTTTAGCTTTTTTGTATGTTTTTTTTACAATTTCGTCCGTTTTTAAACATTTTCATCTGTTTTTTTTTTACGTTTTTGTCCCGTTTTTTACGTTTTCATCTATTTTTTTACGTTTTCGTTTGTTTTTATATGTTTTTATCCGTTTTATTACGTTTTTATCTGGTTTTTTACGATTTCTTCCCTTTTTTTTACGTTTTCGTCCATTTTATACGTTTCTGTCCGTTTTTTACGTTTTCATCCGTTTTTAATCGTTTTTATCTATTTTTTACGTTTTTGTTTGGTTTTATACGTTTTGTCCATTTTTACATTTTTGTCCATTTTTTACGTTTTAGTCTGTTTTTTACGTGTTCGTCCTTTTTTTATGTATTCGTCCGTTTTTTTAGTTTTTCGTCCGTATTCTAACGTTTTTGTTCTTTTTTTAAGTTTTCGTCCGTTTTTAAACGTTTTCATCTTTTTTTTTGCGTTTTCGTTTGTTTTTATATGTTCTAGTCGTTGGCCATTTTTTACGCTTTCGTTTGTTTTTTACGTTTTCATCCTTTTTTATGTAAAAAAAATGGACGAACACGAAAAAAACTGACGAAAACGGATAAAAATGGACGAAAACGTAAAAAGAGATAGATATAAACGTAAAAAGCAGACGAAAACGTAAAAAAGATGAAAACGTTTAAAAACGGACGAAAACGTAAAAAATGACTAAAACGGACAAAAACGAAAAAAAATGGATAAAAATGGACGAAAACGTAAAAAAAGGACTAAAACGTATAAAAACAAACAAAAACGTAGAAAATAAAGATTAAAACGTTTAAAAATGGATGAAAACGTAAAAAAAAAAGAGACAAAACGTAAAAAAAGATGAAAACGTAAAAATACGGACGAACTCGTAAAAATGGACGAAAATGTAAAAAAGGATGAAAACATTAAAAGAAACACAGATGAAAACATTAAAAAAAAACAAAAAACAAAAAACAAAAAACAAAAACGTAAAAAATGGACAAAAACGTAAAAACGGACGAAAACGTAAAAAAATGACGAAAACGTATGAAACGAAAAACGTAAAAAGCAGGGCAAACGTAAAATGGACGAAAACGTAAAAAAATGGATGAGAACGTTTAAAAACGGACGAAAACGTAAAAAGAACGACAAAAACGTATAAATCAAGCGAAAACGTAAAAAAAAGATGAAATGTAAAAAAAGGACGAAAACGTAAAAAAAGGGACAAAAACGTAAAAAACATATGAAAACGTTTAAAAGCGGACGAAAATGTAAAAAAAGCGGGCAAAAACGAAAAAAAATGACGAAAACGTAAAAATACGGACGAAAACGTTAAAAATGGACGAAAGCTTGAAAAAGACGAAAGCTTGAAAAAAGGACGAAAATGTAAAAAAATGGACGAAAACGTAATAAAAACGGACGAAAACGTAATAAAAAACGGACGAAAACGTAAAAAAGAGGACGAAAAGGAATAAAAACGAGTTTTTAATTCATTTAAAAAAATGAGGACTAACAGTGCAAAAAATCTTAACGGAAGGACTAACGATGCAAACACTTAACAGATAAACTAACGGTTCATCCAAAATAGGGACTATGTAACACCCCAACCCGGAAAGGGTAGAAGTGCCACATTCTGGTGTCATATCAGAACATACAAATGAAATCTTTACAAACGGAAACCTTAAAAATGAAGTATCAAAACATATACACAATTGACTGACAAGAAAATACAATATCCAGAAAGAATTAAAATCCCAAAACAAAAGTTCTTCAAAATAAGTCCAAATAAAAAGATAACTAGGGTTGGTCCACTCGGATAATCCAACTCTCACCATCAAAGCCCATCTTCCAACCTAAAACCCGCCGCAGAAAAGAAATGCGGTGAGCTTAAAAAGCCCAAGAGCAGATGTAACAAAACGAAAGATAAATAAAATCAAATGCAAAATGAAACAAAGGGACGGATAACAAAGTCGCAGTGAAATGAGAACAATGAGTCAATGAAGATCCCGCAGAACACAATTATATAGATATCCAAAGCACGATAACAAGGAGAACGAAGCAAAGCAAAGCATCGATGACATATAAACAAGCACATACAAACCGGACATACAAGAATCGAAACATAAGCAAGCATAGCGAGGCGTTGCATCCACACAACATATATGTCATACAATCAATTCAGAAATCGAAGACATACAAGCCAAACAGATATCTACAGAAAACGGAAGCAATTAATTAATAAGTGAGCATGACAATTCACACGGTCAAAACCCTTAGTTGAAAACATAACCAGATTATCATAACGGAAGTACTAACAAGATCAACACATGGCAATCACACGTAATAAGTATGAATATAGTATAAACGATATAATTAAATGAATTAAAGACATAGCGAGGCAACTAAACAAATTAACAAGCCGGGCGTCACAAGTTGAACCATTTACCTAATCAAACCGTAGCATAGACGCGAAATGTAAACATGGCGGGTAAACAATAAGTAGATAAGGACACAACGAATAGTCATAGTCCACGGAATTAATCGAACGGTACACATAACAAATGAGACAAAACTAACGATTACACATTAGCATGGTCACCGGACAATTCGTAGGTCACATAACGGTGAGATCACATATCATCGGATGAAAACAGTAACTCGGATAACCGTATATTAATCATATCGCAGCAGAGAAATCGGTAGTCACATAACACATGAAAAGCATAATCAAATCCAATAACATATAATAAC
This sequence comes from Chrysanthemum lavandulifolium, assembly GCA_022545495.1. Classification (NCBI taxonomy): domain Eukaryota; kingdom Viridiplantae; phylum Streptophyta; class Magnoliopsida; order Asterales; family Asteraceae; genus Chrysanthemum; species Chrysanthemum lavandulifolium. The sequence continues at coordinate 265,831,331 of CM040240.1, forward strand.
CCGTGCGTGAATGGAACGATAGTCCGAAATAACGGAATGAAAGTGTGATGATCAATGAAAAGGAGTATCTATATCTTGGTAAGAGTGAGTCATATAAAGGGTGCTGTAATGAACAATTAATACTGATTATGGTGCGTTGAAATCTGAAAGTACAAGATAGGCATATCAAAAGTGTAAGGGTTGTCGAAATCTACCACGAGCCGGAACATATCATATCATATCATATCATATCATATCATAAGTAACCATTGTATTCGGAGGGTTGACCTCGGAATACCATATATAATAGGAGGAGACCTCGGTAACCAATGGAGTAGCTAGCTCCCGATCGTGAAGACGCGTATTGCACCGACATCATTCACCGGACAAATCATATCATATCGGATAACGAGCGGATCTAGGATGCATCCATACGCCCCACCTCACATATACAAAATATGATCCACCACCGAAGGGCGTGGCGTAACATCACTCATCGCCCTAGAGTCATGCCGAGGTGCATCATCGACACGGCCATGTTACCTTCATGGCTAGGGAAACATATTTGGCTCGGGTATCAAACCAAGGGTCAAAGCATAATCATATCATAAGGATTCATATCAAAGTTCATATCAAAGTTCCATAACATAAGTTCATAATCAAAAGTTCATATCAATGGCTCATAATCGAAAGGTTCGTAGTCATAAGGTTCACAATCGAAGGTTCATAATCGAAAGGTTCATAATCGAGTTCATAACAAAAGGGTGCATAGCGAGTCATAGGGAAGTCCTAAATAGAAGGCTCGAGCAAAGTATAACAGTTCAAAGCTAATATCGAAAGATGTAAACGAATCATGATAAACCTTAAGAGAAAATGTCGAATATCCGTACCTTAGCAACGTAATGAAAACAAACGGAAAAGTAACACCGAAAGCAACGTCGTATCTTCGTCAACGAATCTACACGAATTGATATCATATATTACTTATATACTCATTTTATAAGTTTCTTATGCATGTATAAGTGTTTTACTTATTGATATAATCTTTTTATCTTTCATTTTCTTAACTTCATATCTGGACCAGAATTTAGCGATTTTTATAAAATACTTACTTAGCTCAAATAAAATCAAGGAAATTCCTAGGGGTTCCCATATGAGTTAAAAGACTCTCCAAAAATTAGGGGTTCTAATTCCAAGTAAAATGTCCTATAGAAAATCACAAGACCGCACTGCCCGAAAAGTGGTCGAAAATACACCTTAAAAGTTTACGCTTATTGGACTGTTTAACATCTTGGAAAATTCCCAAAACTCCCGAAATTCATTCATATCCTAAATGTCACTCTTGTAAAGGAGAGCTCCCAATTCATTATGGTTTGAAAATGAAAAATCAAACAATCCAACTAAATTTCATACCCGTTTTCTCGCCTTTGACACTTGATCTTGTAAAATTTAAAATACGACTTAGACAACTCCAAATTCGACCAAACCACTTGGAAAACTTAACTAAGACATAAAATAAACTTTTCCAATAAAACCCAGATTATTTCACTTATAAAATTCGATCTATGACACACACAAATTCGACATATGATGCTGTCCAGTTTAGGGTCCATTAAAACCATTATAATCACATGTTTTACCTACCCAAACACACCCATGACCCATGAAAGCCATATGACCTGTTTTAATAGTATCTTAACATGCCCTTACTCACCCAAGTCGATTAAAACAGCCCCACCTTAATTATTTTGAAACCAACAACCTCATTCAAAGTTTTTGCTCTTTTCTTTTCAAATCTTTTCGTAATGATTTTATACTGACGTTATCATTTTATGTGATCCTTTATTTGTATATATGATCATATGCATGGAGAAACCACACGACAACAACCAAGAGACAATGAAAAGAAAGGAGACGAGATAAGGAATGTTTTACCCTTGTAGCGTGACAAGAAAAGAACCAAGAGACCACGAAAACAAGGCCACGACCTAGCCATCCCAAACCCCTCGACGAAGCAAACCAAACAGCCTCCTTTGCCCCTTAAACCCACGACAACACCCCTTGATGGCCTTAGAATTCCATGACCAGAGCACCATCACGACGACAAGAAGACCATGCCTTGAATCAACGACTCACGTCCATAGCAGCATCATCCACGCCATCATTGGCCTGCTTGTTGTCAAATGGAAGGAAAGGAGAAGATTCAAGCCGTCACTTTTTGGTTGAAGAGGAAAATTAGGGTTTGCTTTGTGTTCACATATGGAGCGTATAACAAAAAAAAAGAAGGGGGAACACCGGTTCTTGCATTAGACGAGCCAAAGGAAGGAGTATGGGCCAAGTCCAATCTCCAACTTATTACATAGATGGGCCTTTACTTTTAAGTTAATAAGTTTTTTATAACTTATGAAATTTCGACTCGTGTAACATATAGGCGCGTAATATGCATAGACGTGAAGTGTCAGAAAATTTCATTTATTTTGTACATTAGGTTTTACAACTCTAACCTTTAAGAGTTAGGTTACATTTCACGTTTAAGGAGCTTGATGAATTTTACGTATTTTATAAATATTAAATAGAGGGCAAAATAGTCATTTTACATGCTTGAGATTTTTAGGGTTTTACAGACTAAATGAGTGCAAGGTTTGAAAAATAGGTATCTCTGGTGTAAATAAAATGACTTAGGGACTAAAGATAAAATCTGAGCAAACCGCAGAGACCAAACGTGTAAATTTTTCAAAAATGAAATTCATAAGTGAGGGAAATAAAAGATAGACGCCGCCAAAATTAAAAATGTTAATATTAACTACCTAATGTATGTACACTTGTTACAATACACCCTTTTCTTTATCTTTGAATAAATTACACAGTTGGTCCTTCAAGTCGTATAAAAGTTGCAAATTTAGTCCTTTTTCGAAAAGAATTGCGTCAAGAGTCCTTAATATCTTCATTTCATAACTCCATTAGTCCCTAGAACCATAAACATAATATTTATTACTATTTTACCTCTCAATTTATATTCAAACACCTTTTACTTTACACATGAACTTATTTCTTTACTACATCAAAATCCAAACACTTCTTTTCTTTAATCTATTTTTAATGACACTAAAACACACACTAATAAACCAAAATTCTTCATCTTCATTCAATCATTTTTCAAAACTCATCAACACTCACCTTCATTGTTTAAAACACACTAACAACTATGTGAGATAAATTTATATGTTTATTTACGTGTTGTTGCTTTATTATTTGTTGATGGATTATATGTTACGCCCCCAAAACGGAAATTTTTAAAACTTTTTACAATAACATGTGCGACACGACTCACATTACGTTTTACAAATATCTTTTAGAATAGACCACAGAAGAAAGAAAAATTCAGAAGTTTTTATTTTTAATTTGATTTGTAAGAAGGACTTAGTTAATTCATTCAGACGGGCATACGCCGTCACCAACATTACGTGACGCCGTCCGCCTTCAAAAATGTCAGATTAATAAACCAAAACTTTTAAGCCTGACGGCTCAGAACACTTTAAACCCGACGGCGTCAGGTTCTATACGCGACGCCGTCGCTCTTGAAGTGCGACACCGTCTGAGACCAAACATAGTATGACGGCTCAGAACCTTTTTAACCAGACGGGATCACCCAGTTGGCGACGCCGTCTGGAGCCCAAACCTGCACATTTTGTGCAGATTTACTGCACTTAGACCCAACAAAAGTTACTTATCACTTTGAACATTACCTCAAAACGAGTAAACAACTTGTAACTCATATAAAAGCAATTACCACTAATTATCCCAACACTTTAACCTTCAAACAAGTAATTGACTTTACGCCAAACATCATTTCTAACTCCTTCACCCATAGTTACAAGAACTTGACACATTGACTTAATGTTTTAGACAACACAAACGTAAGTACAACTACTAACGGAAAAAGACCAAGACACTTGAAAATATACCAAAACGTGACTTGACTCTTCGGGGCTTCCAGTTGTATATTAATGAATCCAGTTCAGTTGTGATATGGACCCATACAAGACAACCTATAGCCCTATATAATCGTGCTTAGCTTAATGCCTAAAAGCCCAAGGTGCATTCCTCCAAACATGGACTAAAGTACTTTACAAATATGGACTAAAGTACCAAGTACACTGAATTGGATATCACGCTGATAGAATGGATCAAGTCAGAACACAGCTTGAGCACTACTGTATATAAATATCAGGTCTATAAACAATCCCATTCCACAAAATGATCATAACCTTTTGAGTTCCAGCATCCTATACATGAACATTCATAACAAGGTGCATTCCTCCAAACATGATTCAAGTTTATGAGCCTCGGGATAATTAAGTTCGATGGTCAGCTGGCTCGAAAATAAAGTCCCTAATGACTTCCCATTAAAATCATATACTACAGCAGATTTCATAGCAAGAACTGGAATTCACCAATGGAAAGATTAGTATAAGACACGGACAGAGCTTTCTAGCAAGTTTCATCATTACAATTCCTAACTAATCAAAACATCTACCAACTGCAGCATTCCTAGCCCAAAAAACAACATAAGTGCATGATTCAGCTTATAGACGAAACAACAACAAAACATCATCGGATGACATAAACATGAACTAAACTTATCTTTGAATCAACCCAGTAGTCCAAACTTACTTCCAGCATTCTTAACCCATTTCCCACAACTTTCCGGCTTCAAAAGCAACCAAAGTTTCCTATAATCAACACTTTCACCAAAAAGCAAAAGTGCAGTGTCATACAATGGATCTTCTGTTCCCCAACCAATATTCTCCAACTTCTCAAAGCAAGCACCCATGCCATCGTCTTCATTATTTTTCTCATTCATCATTCTCATCATTTTAGAAACATCCTTTGCAACTGCCATAATTTTATCCTTTTTCTCCATCATCATTCTCGCAATTTTAGAGATATCTTTTGCAACTGCTGAGATGTTATCATCGCTTGATTGGCTCTTTTGTTTTTTGTATTGAATTAGAGAATGAGAAGAGCACATTCGTGTTGAAGCCGATGGTTTTAGTTTTGAAGCTGCAGCTTCTTCTAGATGATGGCTATCATCAACATCTTCATTCAGATCAGGCTCAGCACGGTCATGATCTGAAATTGTGAGTACAGATTTTTCAATGTTTGGGGTCTCGTTATGAGGGATTAGTGTTGGATCACCAATTATGTCACATTTGCTACAAATCACATTCAGGTCGCAAACAAATATATATCTGCACATAATAATTAGAAGATACGCAGACATCACTTTCCGAATCACCAAGGCACAAAACCACCAACATTTTATTTCATAGGCCATAGCATTTTGTGCACGTAACCAAAATATTTGGTTGGGTAAGAATTTTACCACCAAATGACATAGTGTTAAGGCATGTAACCTCTTCGCCAGAGGTCTAGCGTTTAAACCATATTAGGGTTAAAGATTTCTACGGTCACTCTACTATGCATTTATGTTCAATATAGTCATTCTACTGTTTTATTTTCACCAACATCATTATACTCGCAAAACCAGCTATTTGAGTAAATTGCGTTATGTGGTCATGTTCAATTTAGTCATTATACACGTTTTGTTCACTAAAATCATTATACTAAAAAATCCAGCTCTTTGAGTCACTCTACTTTTAGTAAATATTCAGTTAGGTAACTTTGGTGAATGGCGACCGAAATATTTTTTTGACCGGCTAGTCTCTTGCAAGTGTCGCATGTTAACTCCATGCCGAATTAAAAATAATGTTACATTAAATTACATAACTAACTCAATGTAAAGGTGATCAACTGAGTGGACTTCTACCACCACATCCGAATCATCACGACAACAACTAAACACCGCAACTACTACTACATATTTATTATAGCCGGTTACCATCATAACCTTAGCACCCGAGCCTCACCACTACGTTGTTCATCACCTTTGCAAAGAGTTGTCATAAAAATTTAATGAGATGTTATTTTTTATTCCGCGTAAAGTTAACATGACTATGAGTTAGTGTTGGGCCAATTCAGAGCCCATTGGCCTCTGACTTAGATTTGAACATAAAATATCCCAAGTATAAATAAAGTCTTTGAATGAATGTACTCAAGGAGTCATTTTCAGAGTTTCAACGGAGACTAAGAAAGTCTCACCACTTCCTTATGCGGAACTCGGTAAGTGAAGCCCGAACATGAAAGAAGATGGTGGAGTCAATGAGTGATGACAATAACTCACTGACTTCCCTTGATCTCCTCAACAATCAATTATGAAATTAGATATTTAGGAAAAATATATAAGTAGTTGAAACTTGAAATTTTAGGGGAACTTTCTTAAGATAAGTAAAAAAACATTTACCATATAAAGTTAAAGAAAGTACAAGAGTTGGTAGAAAGGGGCAAACATTTATCAACATTGTTTCCTAAAGTGTGATTGAACACATTCCAAGAAGCATTTAATGCAAGTGTACTACACTATTAAATGCTTGACACGTCACTATTAGCCCACGGGTATTCACCTCGATCTTTGCCTAAATAAAAAAATGTTGTAAAAGAATAAATGTTATCTGTTACATTAATGGGATACACATTCAAAAGAGCATTTACTCCTCCAAAAGAACTAAGTCCATGAACTTGTCATTAGCATAGTTCTTTCTAAGAAACTAACTTTTGTTTGTGTTTTAGTTAAGTGAGCAGATTGTTGGTTTGTGGGAGTTAAAAAACACGTAAACGACTAGAAGTGTGTGAGCCTATGGGGCACACACGTTAAGCACTGATGCGTGATGAGCGATAATTACTTGAATATATAGACCCGTTTATGCATGCACTTGACCCGATCCTTTTATACGACCATGGGTTGTTTTAGTTTTTCACTTGGGTAGGTTTTGGTGAGCCTTGGGCCTAGACACCATAAAGACGATCGGGCAAAGGAGGGTGGTTGGGTTTGTTGCTTGTCGACCAAGTTTAAAGCCCATGATGGGTTGGTCTCGTGAGCTATAAAAACAAATTCATCCATGCTTCATTGTAATGCGACAGATTGATAATATCCCTAACCGAATATTAATTATTCGTTTCCTATCTCACTTTGACGCATAAGAATGAAAAGGATATTATTGTTTTGTTCTTTTCTGACCTGCGAATATCAAAAGAAAATCACATGCATGCTTGCTCATGATAGTGTACATGTATTACTTGTATGCATGTATTCCATGCATGCAAATCTATACATATTACTCTTCTTTTGTTTACTGCGATAGGTTTTATTCAATAAAAGGGTTTGTTTCGTTTGACGCAAGAAGGAAAGGACAAAAGCATAGTTGTTTCTTTTGTTCGTGGTATTCAAGTATTCAAGGGGTTGATTGGTAAACGTTCTCGACTAGCTTCTTATCGAACGTACTTGTGTTAAAGTGTTTGTGTGTGATACTCGTAGAGGCATCTATTTTAGGTGCTGAGTTTCGTAAGGTTTCTTGTTCCGTTACTAAAGACCAATTGCCAAGCAAGGTTAGGGTTTCTTTTATCCCTTTTATTAATTAATTATTGTATTAATTAATAGTTTATTAATTACGTGTTTAACCTAATTGCGATTACTAGATCCTTATCCGCTGCGTACTCGTAGAGGTTAATGGTTAACTTGTTCTAAAATCCCAACAGTGGCATCACGAGCCAACTCGTTTTTGCGATTATGGGTTACACGTTTCTGATATTAATAAACATGTTTTAAAAGGGCTGCATGAAACCTAGTTTAGTTATTTTATTTTATTTTAATTTTGACAATTACATGCATACTTGTCAATTTTTAATAAATAATAACTAGTAACACACAAATTAAAATTATATTGATAATTATAATTAATTTGTTAGTTAGAATTTAATTTACATGTGAATTATAATTACCTTGTTAATTAAAATTAAATTGTTAATTAAGAATTACATGTTAAATTAAAATTACTTGCTAATTAGAATTAAAAGTTAGTTTGTATTTATTAATTGTTAATTAGAATTATTGTGATAATTAGAATTACATATTGATTTAAATACATAAATTGCGTAATTACTTGTTAATTGAGATTGTCATGCTATTTTATGTGTTTTCCGGCCACAAAACCCGCTCAATTGCTTTTGCGATGTATGGGGCGAATTAGGTATTGTATCCTAGTCGGTCTTATGGTTCTCCGTTTGGGGAAGACTCGCAAGAGAACTCGGAACAATATGTGGTTATATATATTGATGTTTATGTTTGTATGTTTGTAATTCCTATATATGCATTATTACTTGCTTTGACACCTAATTGTATGCAATATGGAATAATACATATCGTAACCATAACATTAATATTGGTCTTTATTTACACGCCTAAATAACATGCTCATTGTAACCTGCTATTTGATTCGTGGAAAATCGTTTTGTAAAATAAAGCCGACCTAATATATGAAACACGTTTTAAGAATTTAAAAACTAGACACTATGGACACTTGGGATGTACGGCTCACCCACTAGAACAAACTCAAAGGGTTTAAAGAAGTGCGCATGATCGCCTTGAAAGGATATCTAAGGTTATGCTTGACGCTTACGGTCCTCTGCCTCCCCGTGCGTTCGATTGGACTCTCGTGAACCATGATGATCACTACGGTGTCATTACCAAAGTTTTTAAAATTAGTGTTACAAAGTTGTTTTGCATGCTTCTTTGTACACGACTTTTACCACATTTTATGTGCATACCTATTTGTTAATATTAAGTCTATGCCACCCACTATGAACACGTGCACTTGGATTGACTTCTGCGGTCGGACCTAAGGGCCTTTCAACCCATGGTAATTATTTCTCCTTTGGTCGGACCTCCGGTTATTTTACGTTCATACTTGGTCGACTTATATCGAGTTAACTGGTCGGACCTCGGACCGAGGCATAAGATGAGAACTAAACATGCTTTTGACATTATTACTTGATACTAATGCCTTAAGCAGCCTCTCATAAATCTAAGAGTTGCATTATGCAATTAACGCTCTTAACTTACCTCTTGTCCCATTTTTTTTATACATTTGGTCGGACCTATGGTAATTAATGGGGTTGCAAGTTGGATCTTAGTCTTATTAGTAATTAATTGGGTAGTTAATTCTTTAAGAATGTAATTATCGAAAATACTAGATTTGAACTTTTATGTTACGATTGATTGTGTTATTGCAACATAATTCGTAAACAAATTTGTTTTCTTTGAAAGACAAACTTAGTCTCTTTTCTAGTAAGAAGAGTGAGACTCATACCTATCTTTTCTCCTTAGTTGACAAACTAAGATAGGATTCGAAAATTGATAAACTCTTATATGATCTTTCATTACCCTTTTAAGTGGTCTAGATTAATTGAAAGATAGAATATTTTGTGTAATGGAAACATTGTGTTTAGAGCTACCAAAATAAATAACATCTGCACTTGTCACGATGTATGAGTTTAAACCAAAAGAGTAAAGGAATTACTAGCATAGTTGCTAGGTAATCTTCTTGAACTCTTATTATTCCTAAAGTGCTAATTACCCTTGGGGCTATGTGAGCGATAAAGGAGGAATTGCATGCTAAAGATTCAAGTTAATTGAATAAAAGAATGGCTAGTCCATTGTCTACATAAGTAAAACTTCATATACTCTTTCGATACCTAAGTACATGTTACTTGTAGGCAATTGAAGAGAATAAGAAAGTATATAAAATTGCTATATGCTTTCTCTTTGAAATGTAACACTTACAATGTTGACAAATCCGGTGGGAGGTTGCATTTATGAGTGAAATATCATTCATGTAATGTTGTCAATTTCGGTGGGAGCTACGGGTTTATTCCTTGATAATCACCCATATCATTTCAAACTAGCTTTGAAATAATCCATTACTTTCGAATATGAACAACCATTGCTTAAGGAAAATTGCATTTTATTTTATAAGATAACACGTTGCCTTCCTGTTGTCGCTTCCTGAACTGTTATCTATAGAATGATAATCCACAATTCCTTATTACAGGTTATGGTTCTAAACTACTTATGGTATATATATGACATTAATCATATCGTTTAAACAATCAATCACGTGTTGTTTGTTTTCATAATATGATGTTGTACCTTTCACAAGTGGGAGAAATCTCAAAGTGTGTGCAAGGAACAACAACATTATTGGTATCTCTTGACCGCAAGGTAAAGGAAACTAATAATTCTACTAGGACTTAAACACGTTAGATGTTTAATGACCTACTACATGTAAATAAGAATTCTACTAGGACTTAAACACATGAGATGTTTATTGCCTACTACATTCTAATAATGATTCTACTAGGGCGTGAACACGCTAGATGTTTGTTGCCTACTACATTCAAATGTCATAATATAGTGTAAAGATACTTCAACATTTGACTACATGTTTTAGTCAACATAATTATGGTTATATGATAATGATCATAATTACGAGTATATAATTAACTTGAAATTACTATAGAACTCGGGTTTATGTTCATGATTACTTTTGTTAGTATAATTATGCTTACATGTTAAGACATAATTATAAAGTCCTTAATTTGTCAATGATTTATAACATAAAGTATGTATAGTAAAAGTGTTATGTCTTCTAGTTAACACATAAACATAAGGCATTTGAATTATTCAAAGACTTATAATGTATTATTGAAATGTTACATTTTCTTGTTAACACATGAACATATAATCCTTGAACAGTTCTATCTTCTTGTGAACACGTGAACATAAGGTTCTTGCATTGTTCAATGAATATACATTATTGCATGCACATGGTTCGTAAATACTTTATATGCAATTTGGCTCGACCCAATTGACAAGTATTTGGTCCAAAGAGAATTAAGTTATCTATAGAATTCTGATATAGTTTCACAATTCTAATAACTCATAGGATACCACTTCAATATGGTATGTCTAATGTGTTGGATCAAACCTTATTCATAAAGTTTGGTTCCTGATAGCTTTAATTGCTCTACCTCAAAACATATCAAGGTTAGAAATTGCGTATGTCATGGATACACTCAATATAGTTCAAACCTAGAAGGTATTCAAGACAACACATAACGAAAACCCTAATTTATTAGGGATTTGAGGTTTACCACTCAAACCAATTGAATCATAAACCCTATTGGATTTTGTTTTTCTACACTTCTAGCTTGAAGATTGTAGTTTTGGTGTTCTTCCTAGCTTGACGAAACACAAAACTGTTGCTAGAACTTTTGGTTAAAGAGTGATACTAAATTAGAGTTTTTCTATAAACCCTAATTTGAGTTGATGGAAGGAATTCCATTATGTCTTGATTTAAGTTCTGAATTTGTTAAAACTTATGAAGCATTTTATTAACAAATCTTGAGATGAGAACTTAAAATGTATTTTGTGGTTTCCCAATAAAGAACAACTTATTGTTTCTTAAATACTTAGTATTTAGAGAATTGTCTCTACTTACAAAAGTAAGTGGGAGTATATTCATATCTCAAAGTTTTTGAGAACAAAATACTTAAACCTTCTAAAATCCACTTATTAATGTCATACTAAGGTTAAACATGAAAATGTTGACCGAAGTATAATGATTACTCTCATTCATAAATCCGAAAGGATGCCTCATCACTTGAGTGATATTTTATATCAATCTTGAGGGATATAAGTTAGAAGATTATTGTAAATCGACTAACTACTAAAATATATGATCACATCTTGAATCGATAAATGTTTTAGAACTATGAATGATAAGATGAAGTCCTTAAAAGGGCTAATCGAGTTTTTGAGCTTGATTGTTATTTTGCCTAACAGTTAACCTATGAGGTTGGAATGAGTTTCTTTTGAAGAAAGACTCACAAGGACAAAATTGTATACATATTAATGTTTGACATTTAATAAGAAGTTTTTAATCATACTTAATCAATTGACTGTGATTAAATTTTCTTATATAATACATGCATTAATTATATAAAGATATTTAATTGTCATACATGTGATTTGTATGTGGAATATGACAATTAAGATTTTTAACTTTTCTTTTTGATTACCTTTAGCGAGGACGGTGTGTAATCAAAAGAGTTATGAATCTATATAATCTTTATGTAGCATACAATATTTATGCAATCCAAGTTTGGATTGAATCGTGCATCTAAGAGCTGAGATCTTGAATTTAATTACATTATGATTCTGATTAAATTAAGACAACTCTTGAGTACATCTGACATTGAGTGGGAGCATTGTGTTTTTCCTTAAAATTTACATGTTGAAGATATCATTCTATTTAAGCTAGATATTGATCCTTAAGCTTGGAATGAAACTTCACTTGGAATTTAGGGAATAAAACTAACAACCTTGGAATAGATGTTTATATGGAATAAACAAATGCGAAAAATTAAGTCTGACACAAATGCAATATATCATTCGAGCAAGTCTTAAATGATATATTTCACTTGGAGTAATTTATTACATGGATGGAAACCTTATGTTGTTTTAACTAAGGATTCATCATGTATATATTATATTGTGTATAAGACTAGTTGTTGCTTTTGTATAAGAACAAAATGAGTGACAATAACAATATCTAATTGAGAGAGTTTAGATTATTGTTAATAAAGATGTTTACAATTATAAAGCATAGTGTTGTATAAGTACAAATGATGCTAGAGGATTATTTATACTAGTTGTAGTAGGATTTTATAATTTATGAAAAATCGCTAACTAGTTGTGCTCAACATAGAGCATTGTTGCATTACACATTAAAGAATGAGAATACTTTACACTTTTAGAAAGCTGTAAAGGCATTTGTCGATATGTTGTTGATTTCTAATACCTCATGCAAGGTAAGCGACATCTCCATACTATAATTCTTGCAATAGTATGAGCATATGAGATAAGACACTCATCTTATATTTCAAATCACTCACTATATGTGATATTTGAAATAAGTATTGAAAAGTTTACTCGGATAATCTGTTTAGTTTTCTTGTAAAGAAAGGTTGATAATGTTGGAAACATTAGGGTTCAACTTACTAAATGAGTTTCATGCATATCTGTTTTAGTATTTGGATAATTGGGATTGAAAGACAATTTTACTTTATGATGAATAAAGATACTTGGTATTTGTTATTCATTCATATAATAATTGTTATCCTGTATTTGCATGTTTAATCCTTGAATAATTTTATTATTCTAAATATGTCCATTGTCGGTTAACAATATGGGAATATTGTTATGTAAAACAAATGTGAGTGTTGGTTATATTCTAACGAGAATTGATTGTTCCCACCAAACTCATATGTATTCACTAGAGATGCATATTGGATTCCCCAACTTTCAAAAATTTACTTTTGGATCCTTGTCATAAGTAAAATATTGAAAATGGTTTGTTATCTTCATCCTTAGACTTGAGATACAAGCAAGTTACATTATGTGTGGATATCACTTTTGTAAGTATATGCAAAGCGCTATCCGAACAAGGTAGTTATAAAAGCTATATTTCGGAGTGATGTGAGCGACATCCACAACACTTGTAGTCAATAAAATTTGTTACTCCACTTGATATGTGCGAGAAAGATACCATGGCCTCTCCAGTTAATCGAGATAAGCTATCGGCGGACCCAAAGGTAATACAAGATGATTCTTGATTGCATTTGGTATATCGAATTCAAATCTATAACGAGATTCTAAATGGTTAAACTATATGGAATGATTTGAGATCCATAATCCATGGTTTAACGGTATCTATAACAAAGGATGATTAGAGCAAGACATTGAATGACCATGCTCTTGAGAAACTTTTACGAAACTATTCTCTCGGACACTTTTAGTTAAAAGCGAGTGAGGCGTTTGCTAAGCGTTTCGTCGTTAGTTTTGTGTGCCATTCGACACTCCAACTCCCAGTGGGGCTGTTGGTTTGTGGGAGTTAAAAACACGTAGCGACTAGAAGTGTGTGAGCCTATGGGGGCACACACGTTAAACACGAGAGTGCGTGATGAGCGTATAATTACTTGAATATATAGACCCGTTTATGCATGCACTTGACCCGATCCTTTATCGACCATGGGTTGTTTTAGTTTTCACTTGGGTAGGTTTTGGTGAGCCTTGGGCCTAGACACCATAAAGGCGATCGGGCAAAGGAGGGTGGTTGGTTTGTTGCTTGTCGACCAAGTTTAAAGCCCATGATGGGTTGGTCTCGTGAGCTATAAAACAAATTCATCCATGCTTCATTGTAATCGACGATTGATAATATCTCCAAAAGAACTAAGTCCATGAACTTGTCATTAGCAAACATACATGTATTACTTGTTCTTTCTAAGAAACTAACTTTTGTTTGTGTTTTAGTTAAGTGAGCAGATCACCAAATATTGTCATTCAACTTAGATTGTTATTCCGCAGACAAACTTAGTAAATTCGTAATTCATTTCTAACAAAAATATAAACGTTGAAGATACTTATGTAAATCTTCACTAACTTTTTATATTTGTTAAATGTTTTATACTTTGCTAAGCAATAAGCATGGAAGTTAGTTGGTTAACTTTGTTAATCTTTGTAACAGACTAAACGGGAAAATATGTTAATCTTTACAATAACATGTCAAAAAAATATTTTCTAAAAGTGGAGTAATTCAGATAGTTTGTTTTGTGAGTATAATGATTTTAGGGAACATAAAAATAGTACGGTGACTAAATTGGACGTAAACACTAAATTAGATATAAATGCATAGTCTAGTGACTCAAATAGCTGGTTTTGTGAGTATAATGATTTTTGTGAATATGAAAATACTTAAGTGACTAAAGTGAAAATTAACTGAACATAAACACACTGTATAGCGACCCTAAAAAGCTTTAACCGAAAATCAAATGGCTTATGCTAAAGTGTTTGACATTAATCTTCGTGGTCAAATTAGGTAGGTGTTTATAGTAGTTGTTCATAAGTTTAGTTTGAAGCACAAAAGGTACGTTTGTTTGTCGCCTTTTATAGGCCGAGATGTGGGACTCACCCGCTTCCTTTGCACTTAATTGTTTTTTGGTGTAACAAATTTACCACGGTTCAAACCCTTTACCCCAACAAAAAAGCTTTAACCGAGCCTCATTAGGTACACAAGTGGGTGGCCATGGAAAGGGAGAGGGTAAAAAACGACCACATGAATACCTCGGTTAGGTCGTGTACATATGAGTAAAAAAAACTCTCAAGAGGGAAAACCTTATGCGTTTCATCGTTTGCGCGAGTTAATACCTAATAATAATACGTACCTGATTTCACCTGTAGTGCAAGACTTAGTCAACTGAAATTTGGTCAACTGAACAATGGAACCTATTTGCAAATTCTTTGATATAAAGATCTCATCAGCAATGTGACCAAACTGCCAAAAAGAACCATCAGATAACACAACCAAGTACCATTGACTTTCATCTTTACTACGCCTAGAACCACTATAAAAATCAATCAGCTGAAGCACCGGTTTTAGATCATTCTCTGTACAATTACCGGTCACTATCTTCGTTATTGCTCCTGAAGTAAGATTTATACCGGTTTCAGAGATATCTTTTCCAAATACGGAGATGGCATTATTGCTTGATAGACATTTTTGTTTTTTGTTTTGAGTTGGAGAAGGAGAAGAGCACTTTTGTGTTGTGGTCGATGGATTTTGTATGGAAGTTGGGGGTTCTTCTACATGATGGTGGCTATCATCAATATCTTCATTCAGAAGAGAATCAACATGATCCTGTTTTTGTTTTGAAGTTGGGGGTTCTTCAACATGATGTGAATTAGCATGATCCTCGTCTGGAATTGTAGGTGTAGTTTCTACAACTAAAGGGGTCTCATTACGAGGATATAGTTTTGCATCACCAATGATGTCACATTTGCTTCGAAGCAAATTACAAGATAAGCAGACATCAGCATCCAAATTATCACACAACACTAAAATATTGCATTGCACAAAAAGTGAGCTTATGAAACATAAGCCGAAAATCACATAAGACTTAAATATAACACAGGTTGGAAATGTATATATTTATAAATACGTAAATGTCCGGATTCGAACTCGTGACCATGGGATTGCACACATTAGCGAATGAGAATTAAAGTTAAATAATTAATGTTAATGTTTACGATTAATTATTGCACATTAAGTCCGTTTAACGATCGTTAAGTATTTAACGGAAAAATGACTAACGACCGTTAAATGTAAAGAGAAAGGACTAGTAATGAAAAATCTTAAAATGGAAAAGATTTGGGTCCCTTGGGCTTGCATGATGGCCGGCCATAGGGGGGTTATCACAACCCAAATCCCTAACTTGTTCCCTAAGATTTCCATCTACTATATAAACAAACCTAGGGTTTAGGGTTTTTCATACTTTGTGCATTGAATTAACCCTAGATCTTGCCTCTCCTTTTCTCTTGCTCCTATTCGGCCGAACCCTCCTCCAAGGGGTGTTTTGGTTTTGTTTTTTCATAAAACAATGACTTGTGTTAGATCTAGCAATCGCTTGATTCGTTGGTTAATTCGTGTGTACAAAACTGTGGTAGTTAGACACTATTCTTACACCTAATTGGTTTGAGTTGTAAAACGGTAAGGGACAACTCTTTAAACCACTTCATATGTTTTGTTCAAAAGAGATCTTACATTTGCAAGATGTACGTTACGCTTTTAATTCAGTTAATTATTTATTTGTTATGATCTTAAGTCTTCCGATGTGTACTCTGTGGTGTCTACATGTTTTATTGTTATTCACGTATCTTAAACTCAACAGTGGCATCACGAGCCTTGTATAACAAGTAATTAATTACTGAAACACATAATTAAAATAAACATGATTGTGTTATTATTTGTATGCGTAGATCTAGGGTTTGCAAAACCTAAACCCTAACTTTTTAGGGGGGCGTTTTTTTGGTGCCCTAATTAGGGTTTTGTAAACTTAAGTTTTAATTGGATTAGAAACCCTAGGATGCATGCAATTTTATGTGTATTGCGTAACTCTGTTATAATTACATTAATTGTTAAGTGTTATTTATGTCCATGATAATTACATGCATGTTTTATCATGGATCTGCTTTTATTGTATGTCTTTCTTATTAAGTGATATACTCTAAATATTATGATAGATCTAAAATTGGGGAAGACCTCAATCGTTATTAATTTAATCAATTATGTCAAACGGGTGAAAATCTTAATTAAACATATACATATTGACAGATCTAGAATTGATTATTAATATGATTTATCAAAAGGTTTGCATGTGGCTATTTGATATGCATGACTTATTTATTATGTTGTGCATTCATTGTTTATTTGTTTATTTTTAAATACTTGCTTGTTTTGCTATGTGTAACAAGGGTATTTTTACAAGAAAAATAAACTGACCTAAACAATGGTGAAACATGTAATTTTAAGCATAGTAATCATAATCGTTTAATTGATTGATTTTTGCACAAAATAGTTAGAACGGCTCACCCATTAATGACAAACTGTGTGATGGGTACAAGGAGGGAACGCATTAAATTGTGACGCCCTAAAGATGAGGGTTTTAATATGCTTCATGCGACCGATTCTCCGCTCGTTTGTGCGTCTTAATGGAGCTACCAAGTATTCCTATATGTGCATTAAATCTTAAGGGTGAATTACTTTAATTTCTACGCACCGGTTTGTGGTAATTATCCGAATAACTTGGGTCTTATGACTCATGCGGTAGTAGGATATAGTGGTAATTAAGGGATTCTTTAATTGGTTATCCAATACCTCAATTAAAGTTTGATGATGAAAAGCTTATACATTAAAACAAGATATATAAATGTTTTAATAAAACTATGCTACGAAGATGAATGCATGACATCTTTGTACATATTTGATTTGACATCAAAATTATTACCCTTTAAATTTAAGTTATATGCCATCCGGTAAACGGAAACACCTAAGATTACCTTTTATTTGCGTGAGAACGTGACTTAGATCGTAATCAAAGGGTAAAATGTCCACGTGTCGTGAGAACGGGCATGGACGATTTTGCAGTTTCTTAAGTTGGACAACTTAATTGAGTTAGGCGGTGAGAACTGGCAACTCAAGGCATAAGATGGGATAAAACATGTTTACATGGCAATTGAAATTGGCTATATGTAAATCCCATAAATCTAGGAATTGCAATTGATATTGGCAATTGAGCAAAAGCTCTACCACTTTGTATAAGGTTCATTACTAGCAGATCAACTGACGTGATGAGATTATGACAATTTGGATCCTAGTTTTCAATAATAATTAATTGGTTATATGAATATGAACCTTGGGTATTTAATTGTTTATTGAAAAGGAAAATTATCAAAATACTAATTATGGTTTTTTGAACTTTTTCTGTAGATGGCTCATCAACCTGATAATACTATGAGCTTAATGAGTTATGCTTTCAAAGATATGATTGGAAGAGACAAGCTGACTGGCCCTAATTTCAATGATTGGCATCGTGCACTTAGGATCGTCCTTCGTGTTGCCAAAAGACTTGATATTTTGACTACACCTCTGCCTGATGCTCCTCTCGACACGACAACTACTCTTGAACAAGAGGCATATCGTGTTGAATATGAGAAGCACAATGATGTGGCGTGTCTAATGCTTTCGGGGATGTCTGCTCAATTGCAAAAACAATTTGAGCACTACCGCCTATGAGCATGCTAGATGAACTCAAACGTATGTTTGAGAAGCCACCAACAATGAACTGTATGAACTAATTGAAAAGGTTCACAATGCAAGCGGGAGGTTGGCAACTGTCTCCGACCACGTCCTTGAGATGAAACATCACTTGGACCAATTGGAGAAGCTCATTGTGGTTACTCGAATGATGTATGTGTCGGCCTCATCAATCACTCCTTAATCGAGAACGATTTGGTGATTTTGTCCGAAATTTTAACATGCATTGCACGGGAAGGCAATGAATGAGTTACATGCAATGCTTGTAGACTTGAGAAGAGATTGCCAAGAAGGATCCTACACTGTTGTACTAGCAATACAGGTGGTAGGGTGAATAAGCCAAAGTCGCAAGCGAGATAAGAAAGGAAAGGAAAAGGAAAGGGAAACAAGTTGTCATCCCACCACTCCTAAGAAGAACCACCGCAAAGAAAAGGAGAATCCAAGAAGGATTTAACTTGCCACCACTGCAACTCACCAGCCCTTTGGAAGCGGAACTATCCAGTTTATCTGAATGAGTGCCTTCAGAATAAAAATAAGATGGTGCCTAGCTCATCAGGTATTTTTATGTTTGAATTATTTTCTTTTCCTCATAAGCAAAATTCCTGGATATATGATACAGGATGTGGTACTCACATCTGTAATACATCACAGGGACTTAGAGGAGCAAGGAAGCTCACCTGTGGAGAGAGATACTTGTACGTTGAAAATGGAAAGCGTGCAGTTGTCGAAGACATAGGAACTTTTGATTTAGTGTTGCCTTCGGGCTTAATTTTGGAACTAAATAATTGTCATTATGCACCCTCCATTGTTAGGGGTGTTATTTCAGTTTCTTTGTTAAAAGATATTGGTTTTGTCCACACTTTTACCAGTTATGGAATTTCAGTTTCTTTAAATAATGTTTTTTACTTTAATGCAATTCCTATGCTTGGTGTGTTTGAAATTGATATGGATGGTTGTGTATCCAATGAAAGTAATTCGTTGTATAGCAATAAGAAGAGCAAGTCGAACTGTGACTCTTCTTATCTTTGGCATTGTCGCCTTGCCCATATAGGCAAGAAACACATGGAAAAGCTGCAACACGATGGGCTTTTACAAACGGTTGATGATGAATCATTTGACAAATGCGAGTCTTGCATAGCTGGGAAGATGATAAGGAAACCTTTTTCAACACAAGTGGAAAGGGCTTCTGATCTACTTGGATTGATACACACTGATGTGTGTGGTCCACTTAGACATGTGTCAAAGCGTGGTGCTACCTACTTCTTAACCTTTACGGATGATTTCGATCGTTATGGTTATGTTTATTTAATTAAACATAAACATGAAGTCTTTGAAACATTTAAGGTTTTCAAAAGTGAAGTAGAATTACAACTCGGTAAGAAGATTAAAGCTCTTAGATTCGATAGAGGTGGTGAGTATATAAGTCAAGAGTTCAAAGATTACTTAGTTGAGTGTGGAATTATCCAATGAGATCACATCTCCTTATACTCCACAACAAAATGGTGTATCTGAAAGGAGAAATTGTAGTTTACTTGACATGGTACGATCAATGTTTGAACTTACGACTCTTCCTTTTACTTTTGGGATTATGCCCTTGAAACGCTATTCGCATTTTGAATATGGTTCCAAAAAGAAGGTTGTTAAAACTCCATATGAAATATGGACGGGAAAAACTCCCAACTTTTCATACTTAAAGGTGCAGGGATATGAGGCGTTTGTTAAGCGTGACTTACCGATAAGCTCCAAGCGGATCTGTTAAGTGTATCTTTGTAGGATACCCTAAGGAAACTATGGGTTACTACTTTTACTACCCATCCGAGAACAAAGTCATCGTGGCTAGGTATGGAGATTTCCTTGAAAGGAATCTCATATCTCAAGAACTCGATGGGAGAGTATATGATCGGAATATGATCAAGAAGATACAACACCTTACGAAAATACTAGCCAACTTCAAGAAGAGCACGAAAGCTTAGGTGCTCCTCCCGAAGTTGTTCCCATTCGTGAGTCCGAAAGGACTATACGTGCACCGACCGTCTATGTCTTAACGTGAGGTGGAGGAAAATATAGTTGGGGATCTCAATGAACACGCCAACTATAAGGTCGCCATGGTGATCACGAAAGGATAAATGGCAGATTGCTATGAATGGGGAAATGCAATCCATGAAAGATAATGATGTCTGGAATTAAGTTGACCTTCCTCCCAATGCTAAAATCGTTGGAAGTAAGTCGATCTTCAAAAAGAAAACTGACATGGATGGCAATGTACACACCTACAAGGCTCGTCTAGTGGCAAAAGGTTTTACTCAAACCTATGGCATTGACTACGAGGAGACATTCTCTCCTGTAGCGGACATAAGAGCTATTAGGATTCTCATAGCTATAGATGCACACTATGACTATGAGATTTGGCAAATGGATGTCAAAACCACTATTCTGAATGTCGTCTAGATGAAGACATCTATATGGCACAGCAGGAGGGGTTTGTGAATCCATTATTTCCTAACCGTGTATGCAAGCTTAAGAGGTCCATTTATGGACTGAAGCAAGCATCAAGGCAATGGAATAAAAGATTCGATGGATAAATTAAATGTTTTGGATTTACTCAGAATCTTGATGAGCCGTGTGTATATCACAAAGCTAGTGGGAGTCATGTTACTTTCCTTGTTCTGTATGTCGATGACATATTAATCATGGGAAATCATATACCAAGTCTGAAAGAGGTGAAAGCCTATCTTGGTAAATGTTTCTCGATGAAGGACTTAGGGAAGCGAGATACATACTCGGAATCAAGATCTCTGAGGGATAGATCAAGGCGGCTAATTGGTTTAAGCCAAAGTGCTTACATTGACAAAATATTGAAGAGATTCAATATGCAAATTCCAAGAAGGATTTTCTTGATGCAAGTAAATCATGGTTTGAGCAGCCAAGGTCGTGCTTCAACACCGCAGAGGTGGCGCGTATGAAGAAAGTTCCTTATGCTTGGTGTAGGATCTATCATGTATGCGGTGAGATGCACAAGGCCCGATGTGGCGTTTGCTCAAAACTTGACGATCGGTATCAACGAATCCGGGTGAAATTCATCGATCATTGTTAAACATATTCTCAAGTACCTTAGGGCTACAAGAGATATGTTCATAGTGTATGGGGAAATCCAAAAGTAGAACGTGTGTTACGAGTTATCGCGATGCATCTCGAAAGTGTGACAAAGATGATACGAAGTCTCGACGGGTTACATATTTGTCATCAATGGAGGTGTGGTGGATTGGAAGAGTAAGAAATAGACAACACTTGCGTTGTGCCGCTACTGAAAGTGAGTACATAGCGGCGCGAGGTGCCATGGAAGCTGTTTTGATAAGGAAGTTTATTTGGGGCTTGGTGTTATGCCTTGATTGAAAATCCTATTAAAGTATATTGTGACAATTCTGCAAATAACTTTTGCCCATGAACACAGAGTCATGAAGGGCACCAGACACTATCCTAGACAATATCACTATGTTCGAGAACAAGTCGAGATGGGTGAAATTGAGTTGCTCAAAGTTCACACAGATGATAACCTAGCAGATCCTTTAACGAAGGCCTTACCTGATGAAAAACCTTAATCATTTGTCTGATAAGTTTGGACTTCGTTTAGCTAGTAGTTTCATGCCCATCTGTGACTAAGTATTTTAGATAAAAGGATATTGTAAACATTATTATTGAAATGAAATGAAGTATTTTGTTATGTTTATTATTCATTTATTATGATGTTATCCTATATTTGCATGTTTAAATCCTTGAATAGCTTAAGTTATTCTAAATAGTCCATTGTCAATCAATAACATGGGAATGATATTGAATTAAGACAAATCTGAGTATTAGTTAGAATATACTTGAAAGTATATTGATGCGTAGCATGACTAATTCGGATGATATTCAATGAATTGAGTATAGGACTTATCCCACCTACATGATGATACTTTATGGATCTTTGTCATTAAGTATATCATGAATATTTATCCTATGACTTGAGATACCGAGATATGTCATGGATGTAGTGCATTTTGTGAAACAATCTAACGCTATACGTAATCGGTAGTTATAAGGGGTTTTTTTCGAAGTGTTGCGAAATTTATGATTTACGCTCGTAGTCAAACGGATTTGTTTCCTTCAAATTTATTTTGAAGTATAATCTTATTGGGCCCTCGTAGGGTTGTTAAGATGTTTGCATGGCCATGCCCAAGGTCTTCTAGAATATGTTCAGAAGATTTGGTAATCTTGATCAATCACATAAAGCGAGAAACAGAATAGTTAATTAAGAAATGAGTGAGATCCATATTCTTATTAACATGGTGTTAGAAACAAAGGATGAATATGATGATGAATCATCAAAATTTGGTTTTTCTCTAGAAAATCATACACGAGTTGTACCGGGGGCATTGGCGTGTTGCTAGACGCTAACCAATGTTATTTCACGTTTTGTAAACATATCCAAGTGGGAGCTGTTGGAAATGTATATATTTATAAATACGTAAATGTCCGGATTCGAACTCGTGACCATGGGATTGCACACATTAGCGAATGAGAATTAAAGTTAAATAATTAATGTTAATGTTTACGATTAATTATTGCACATTAAGTCCGTTTAACGATCGTTAAGTATTTAACGGAAAAATGACTAACGACCGTTAAATGTAAAGAGAAAGGACTAGTAATGAAAAATCTTAAAATGGAAAAGATTTGGGTCCCTTGGGCTTGCATGATGGCCGGCCATAGGGGGTTATCACAACCAAAATCCCTAACTTGTTCCCCTAAGATTTCCATCTACTATATAAACAAACCTAGGGTTTAGGGTTTTTCATACTTTGTGCATTGAATTAACCCTAGATCTCGCCTCTCCTTTTCTCTTGCTCCTATTCGGCTGAACCCTCCTCCAAGGGGTGTTTTGGTTTTTTTTTTTCATAAAACAAGGACTTGTGTTAGATCTAGCAATCGCTTGATTCGTTGGTTAATTCGTGTGTACAAAGCGTGGTAGTAAGCACTATTCTTACACCTAATTGGTTTGAGTTGTAAAGCGGTAAGGGACAACTCTTTAAACCACTTCATATGTTTTGTTCAAAAGAGATCTGACATTTGCAAGAGGTACGTTACGCTTTTAATTCAGTTAATTATTTATTTGTTATGATCTTAAGTCTTCCGCTGTGTACTCTGTGGTGTCTACATGTTTTATTATTATTCATGTATCTTAAACTCAACAACACATACCTTTTACAAGTAATTTCACCCTTACCATAAGAAAGCTAACTAAAACTTGGTGAATTGAACAATGGAACCTTGCTGTAACTTGTTTGCTATAAAAATCTCAAAAGGAATGACACCATATTGCCAAAAAGAACCATCAGATAACGCAACCCGGTACAATTGCTTGCCACTTATAGTACGTTTCAGACGACTATCAATAATCACTTGAAACTTAAGAAAACAGGCGAGTAATGTAAAAAACAGACAAAAACGTAAAAAACGGGCGAAAACGTAAAAAAAATGGCGAAAATGAAAAAAACTGACGAAGCGTAAAAAACCTAAAATACGGACGAAACGTAAAAGAGATGTAAACTATTGAGAAAGAGATGTAAGGTTTGTGAAAGAAGAGGTAATAAGTGAAAGATAATGTCTGAAATTTAGAAGAGAAAATAAGTGAAAAAAAGCACTTATGTCTGCAAAAAAACAAACATAAACCTCTGCCCTCCTGCAGACAAAAGAAAGGAAAAGAAGAAAAAAGTGTTTATTGGAAAAAAAAAACCGACACCTTATTTATAAAAAATAAAGAATGTCTGCAACGATTTACTTTTACCAAAATTTGGTGATAAGTAAGTTGCATATATAATAAAAATGTTTGATAAGCACAGTTTAGGTGAACTAGAAAACGTTTGATAACTAGTAAATAACAGGGCCGCGCGAACGCATACCCCTACAACAAATTATGACATAGGTTCAACCACTTGGGCTGACCTTAGGCGGCACCGCACCAAAGTGCAATGGTGCTCACCAACTTAGGCCATGGACCTTCTTGATCGTCCATTGACCCTGTCCAGGTAAGTGATTATTCTATTTGCATCCTTCCCTATTTATGATAATATTATCTCTCATATATCACCTTCCAAACCGATGTGGGACAATATTCTTTGAACCAAACATACGGAATAGCAACAGATGTGGGACAAAATTCCAAACCAGGTTTTTGTTTTTTGTTTTGAGTTGGAGAAGGAGAAGAGTACTTTTGTGTTGTGGTCGATGGATTTTGTATGGAAGTTGAGGGTTCTTCTACATGATGGTGGCTATCATCAATATCTTCATTCAGAAGAGAATCAGCATGATCCTGTTTTTGTTTTGAAGTTGGGGGTTCTTCAACATGATGTGAATTAGCATGATCCTCGTCTGGAATTGTAGGTGTAGTTTCTACAACTAAAGGGGTCTCATTACGAGGATATAGTTTTGCATCACCAATGATGTCACATTTGCTTCGAAGCAAATTATAGTCCCAAACCCATATTGCACTGCACAAATTGATTACAAGATAAGCAGACATCAGCATCCAAATGATCACACTACACTAAAATATTGCATTGCACAAAAAGTGAGCTTATGAAACATAAGCCGAAAATCACATAAGACTTAAATATAACACATACCTTTTACAAGTAATTGCACCCTTACCATAAGAAAGCTGATCAGTCAACTGAAACTTAGTCAATTGAACAATGGAACCTTGCTGTAACTTGTTTGCTATAAAAATCTCAAAAGGAATGACACCATATTGCCAAAAAGAACCATCAGATAACGCAACCCGGTACAATTGCTTGCCACTTATAGTACGTTTCAGACGACTATCAATAATCACTTGAAGCACCGGTTTTAGATCCTTCGAGGTACATTTACTGGTAACTATCTTCGTTATTGCTCCTGAAGTAAGATTTATACCGGTTTCACAGATATCTTTTCCAAATCCTGAGATGATATCATCGCTTGATTGAAGTTTTGGTTTTTTGTTTTGAGTTGGAGAATGAGAAGAGCACTTTTGTGTTGAGGTCGACGGCTTTTGTTCTAATGTTGGGGGTTCTTCAACATGATGTGAATTAGCATGTTTCTGATCCTCGTCTGGAATTGTGGGTGTAGTTCTTTCAACTAAAGGGGTCTCATTATCAGGGAGTCGTTTCGGATCACCAATGATGACACATTTGCTATGAATCACAGTTAGGTCCAAACCTAGAATACCGCTGCACAAAATGAGTGGAAGACAAGCAGATATCAGTATGCATGCGAATGATCAAGTCACAAAAGTGCACACTAAGACCAAAATTTAAATATCTAAGCAAGTTAATAGAAAATGGTTACCACTATGTAAGATGTCCCCAAAGTATATAGATGAGAGATTTTCGGGACATCTTACCGGTTCCACTTGGCAACCTTTGTATTTGGAGGCAGTGGTGTAGCTAAGCCAACGGAGCCTGTGCAAAAGCTTATACGATAACTATATACATTGGTCGAAAATATATTATACCAGCTATTGAAACAAAAAACATAGTATTTTGATGATCTATCGATTTAAAAATATATATACGACATAAGATTGTACAACGTTAACAGTTTTTATTGGAGGTGAATTTTGAGGCCCTAGATATATACGTAACGGGGTATATATTTTGAGGCCCTTAAAAATTTTGAGGCCCTGTACAATAGCATAACTCGCACACCCTCATATACGGCTATGTTTTTTAGGCCCTGTACAATAGCATAACTCGCACACCCTCAGGCCTCAGATATGGCTATAGCATAACTCGCACACCCTCAGATACGCCTCTGTTTGGAGAGTCACATGTGTTAACAATTAAAGGTATATAAATATAACACATACCTATTACTAAGAATTGCACCATTAGTATTATAAAGCTTGATCACGTGAAACTTAGTCAACTGAACAATGGAACCTTTCTGCAACTTGTTTGATATAACCGAACCATACTGCCAAAAAGAGCCATCTGATAACCAAACCAAGTACCATTGCTTGCCATTTATAGAACATTTCAGAAGACTATCAATATGAATCACTTGAAGCACCGGTTTTAGTAGATCATTCGAGGTACGTTTACCGGTCAATATCTTTGATATTGCTCCTGAAGTAAGATTTACAGCCATGGTTTTGATTTTGATGGAATGGAATGAAAATTTGGTGTTTTTTTCTAAATAAAAAAGTTCTAGAATAGTGAGACAATTTGTTGTCAACTGTGAAATGGGTTGACTTTGTACTGTGGTTTTAAGTTGGGTCATTAGTTTCATACACATTTTGACTTTAAAATACACACTTTAACTACTTTAATACCTATAATAGGTCAAAGGTACAACTAAATACACTAAAAAGTTAACATTGATAATTGGGCAAATATCATTTGCTCGTAAATAGTGACAGACATAATTAAG
The DNA here is from genome assembly GCA_022545495.1 of Chrysanthemum lavandulifolium. NCBI lineage: Eukaryota > Viridiplantae > Streptophyta > Magnoliopsida > Asterales > Asteraceae > Chrysanthemum > Chrysanthemum lavandulifolium. The sequence goes on from CM040240.1 coordinate 265,858,429, forward strand.
TTGGACTCTTAAATGAAGTCATAGGCTTAGCTTCTTGAAACACCAATCTTATATTTATAACTTCGTGTTTTTTTTGTTTTTTTTTTTTTTTATTAATTATATTTACAACTTTTTTTAAAAACGCGTGTTTAAAAACGTGCATATATTTTAAAAATAATAAGAAAAGAAATTTTTTCAAGAAAATTAAATTTTTAGTTAATTACAAATTGTCGTTAGTATAAGGACTAACGTTGAAATAATAAAATAAACGGTCGTTCACTTAATCGACTCCAGCATGTCACCGATACACTCTAACTAAAACAAGTTGTGAATTTTTTTTTCATCAAAATTAAAAAAAATGTTTTCACAAAAGTTTTATGCACCAACATACCCGATCTTGTGAAATGTTTTTGGAATTTTTGGAGAATTTTTATAAATAAAAAAAAAACTTTTTATTCTTTTTACGGATATTTGTCTTTTTATTTTAACTTTACCCTATATAAAAAAATTTAATTAGAAATTAAACTAAAAGTAAAGACAAAATAAATTATAAGATGTATTAATTTCAAAGCTAGAGAAAAAAATAAAAAGATGTATTAAAATAATATTAAAAAAAAAGTAATCATTATTTAATAATATGTTATAGTCAAAAGATAATCATTAATACACACTTTTGACCTATAAATGTGTATGGTTCAAGTCAAAAGTGTGTATGAATCAAAAGACCCTTTAAGTTTTAACTTTTAACAACAATTCCCAAGAAACAAACTATAGGATTTGCGACGGGCATTAAAGTGGTTTGATGAAAATGTTACTTTTAAGGCCGGGCACACTTGTGACCCAGGTCACCAGTTGTCACATCAACTTTCTCTCTGGTGACCAGACACAATCAAGTTGTTAGAGTCGATGACCAAGTTTAAAAAAAAAAAAAAAAAAAAAAAAGATGTGTGTAGATTTTGAAATCGGTTGAAATTACAACCGATATCCATATTTTTTTGCAACGACCGATTTGATGACCCAATGTCCACACTTATGTAGACCGATTTGGAAATTCGTCAAGTGAATTTATGGTTGACCGACTGATCTTATATGCTCCACTGCGTCCAGCTTAAGTTTTGACAATAATGTTGTTTATAAAGTTGCTAAAGTGGACCCTTGTATTTCTTCTTTTGATCTCTTTTTTATTAAAAAAATAATTTGCATTCTCAACTTTTTTTTAGTGGGATACACAAATCATTGGTTGTATATAATGTGTAAATCAAAAATTTATGTGTCCAAAATAACATGTTGGTGAAGGGTAGTACTAGAAAATTTTCTAAATGAGGGCAGAGCCGTTCTGTGAATTTTAGAGGCCCTGTGCCATCCTAAAAACTTAGGCCTAGTTGAAAACATAAGAGAATTTATATAATCTGCGTAAAAGTAAAAATCTCGAAATTATGTTTTGTAAGCAGAGACTTTAAAGCAAATTTGTTTGACAAATTTATGTGTGTTGCATTGATAATATTAGACCACCAAAAAAACTTTTCATCACTTAAGAAACACACTGGACCATTCTGAATGGTTTTATGAAGACTGGGTAGAAAATGTTAATTTATGAACCCATTTGTACTTATTTAGAAATAATTTTGGTCAATTAGGGTAAAACATTAAAACCTATAAACTTAGGGTGCAAAATGAAAATAGTCTGAATATGTTATCTTCCTCAGCCGCATGACACCCATAACTCTGTTCTCAACCTTTTTTTTTTGGGTAAAGGGTTTGTACCCGGTGAAGTATATTGAAACAATAAATATGAGTTTCGAACAAAGAAGAGTGGTGATGAGCCACTCTTAAGGAAATAAAAACCACCGTGTTTGAACATGCTCAAACACAACGACCAAAAACGAAACTAGAGCCACACACATAGATAACTAATGAACTACAATGACTCCAGACAACCTCGACATAATTACTCATGCAATGACAGCTTCCAAATTATCTTCATGTTTTCTACACGAGCTTTTTTCTTGAATTTGATGGACGCTAGCTTAGACCTCACCATGTCAACAATAATGTTCATTACCTCTTCAGCCTTTCTTGCTTTCTTCCCATGGAGCCTTTGATTCCGCTCTTGCCATACATAATAAGCCTTTGATTCCGCTCTTCCCATGGAGCCTCTGTTCTCAACCTTTTCCTATAGATCTCTTGTAACTAGCCAACTAATCGATGTATACCTTATATCTCGTCAAAAATCATTGTATGTTAGGTTCAAGAATACATTTTAATCTATTTTACTTGAAAAAACCCGAATTAACAACCATTTCTGTTTAAATTCTTGGGGCCTCTCGAAACTTGGGAGGCCCTGTGCGGTTGATTACCATGCACATGCTCAAATTCGGTCATGAATGAGAGCAAAGCTTAAGCGTGTATGTCGAATCTAAATGTTAACCTAACAATATCTAAAGAAAAAGACAAGAAAGAAGACATGATAAAACATGGGTAAGGAAAAAAAAATTGGTAGAAGGAAAAAAAGAGAAAAGATATGAACAAATCAGTTGCCAATACTCAAACAGAGAACCTCTGTGTAAAAATTAAACAAGAACCACTACGCTAGAGATGAATTGATAGTTTATTTTCCATCTTTCACATGTATATAACAATTGGGTGGGTACAAACAGCAATCAAGTGGGCACACCAACATTCTAAAAAGGGAGCGCTTCCTGATTTGAGTCTATGTGGCGGTCGGTTAATACTAAATGTGGCAAAATAGGTGGGTCGGGTTGGATTGGGTCACGAATCTAAATGGATTTGGGTCTAAACGGTCTAGATTTAGACAAGTCTTTCAAAAATATGGGTCTAAATGGGTTCGGGTCTAGATGGGGTTTTGGTCGTTTTAAAAAGAAAAAAAAATGAGTAAATATTGAAAAAGTTTAAAAAAGTAAAAAAAAAAAAAAAACTGGCCCACTATATCCGTCTAAACCCGTTGGATAATTATTTTATAATTTCACACTCTATCAGTTAAACGATTAAATTCGTCTATAATATTTAGGGAGACCGTACTAGACCCATCATCGGATAGAGATTTACCCAAATAGACACATGTTTAACCAATAAGTCTCAAATTTATGCATTTAGTTCAAACACTACGAATTAGTCGGCTAAAAGGCCCAAAAAAATGAAAATTTCTAGAACAGACATTTCAAAACCATTTCACTAATTTCAACCATAGAAGTTTGGTTACGAAACAAGACATAGCGAGCAAAACAAGTTTGCTCGCTATTTTATTTGCTCTCCATGGCATTTTGGTGCCATTTTGCTCGTGACACGTGTAACTGGCAAGCAAAATACTTTGCTCTCCATCCATTTTGCTCTCCATTCCATTGTATAAAATAAGAATATGCTTCCGATATCGGTTTAGAGGTGGACCTTTCTAATAGACATAAAGAGTATATGTCTATTTTCATGTGGTGGTCTTTTCCCCTTTATTTTTGTTTACTTTTTTAGTTTTTATTTTGTCCTCTCCTTGATGGGCCTGGTGTTTTTTGGTGTATTTTTTTTTACTTCTGTCCTTTGAGAGTTCTTTATATATCCTTTCTGCTTTAAAAAAAAAAAAAAGAATATGCTTGTGACACATGTAAGTGGCAAGCAAAATACATTTCTCTCCATTCATTTTGCTTTCCATCCATTTAAAAGCATGTTTATTGTTAGGGTTTAAGAAAGCAAAACTGTTATGACATCTTATCTAGAATGTACTAATTTATCTCAAAAAATCTAGTTTTATAATTCTCATTTATCACAAATGTACCATATGCATTGTATAAATCATAGGACTATCAAACTAAGAATTACAAAACACTAGAGATCAAGGAAAAAAATAAGGTTTTCTCAAGAGAAGTTTTCGGTGTGTATTGTTAATGGTAATTGTGGTAGTAATGTTCTTTTGTTAAAAAAAAAGAAGTAGGTACAACGGTTTCAAAGAATGTTTGCAATAAGTTTGGTTTAAATGTCACCTAAGTGATTCGTTTATCATACAGAATTCAACCTGGCAACCAAGTGTATGAATTTTCCCCCCTTCATGTTGTGATCCATGTGGCTATAAAGTTGGATAATACTAGTCACTACTATCCATGTGCTTCCTAGTTCTCATACGAGTAATTTAATCAACATAATTTAAATAAACTAAAAATGTAGCGAGCAAAAGAGATACACGAGCAAACAATTTTGTTTGTCGTGTATTTTTAACAAAAGTGGCAAGCAAAGAGAGATATTAGCAAACAATTTTGCTCGCCATATAGATATTCGTAAAGTAAAAAAAAATAGTGTCAATTATCATCATGGAGGTTTGAGACAAGGAGATCCCCTGTCTCCTTTCTTGTTCATTATCATCATGGAGGGTCTTCATTTGCCACTTTCAGAATCCGTTCAAAATGGTTTAATTCGTGGTATTAATATTGGTACTTCAGATTTAAACCTCAGCCACTTATTCTTCGACGATGATGTCATAATTACCACGGACTGGAGTGCACATGATTTGAACAACATTGTCTACATATTCTAGGTTTTCTTTCTTGCTTCAGGTTTGAAAATCAATATTCATAAGTCAACTATTTATGGAGTTGGAGTATCTTCTCATGAAGTGCATATTATGGCTTCTAATACGGGTTGTAAAGCGGGTTCGTTCCCTTTTACTTGCCTTGGCCTTCCTATCGGTTCTAACATGTCCCAATCAAATTTATGAGTGTGTCAATCATTTCTCATTGTGAAATGTGTTGTTTGTAAAGTTGGATAAAAAAAAGTGTAGATTGGCAGAGACAACTCAACCCTATGTAGTGTGTATCATAATAGTACCCATCAACCATATCTAGCACATGTTGTTTGTAAAGTTGCTAAAATGAACCCATGTATTTTTCATTTTGTTCATTTTTTACCCAAGATTTTAGCACTAAATCTAGAATATAAGTTGTTAGTTTTGTAGTGTGTTTGATAAAAGATAAACTGAGTTCTTATAACTTATGTAACGAGACATGAGAAGAAAGACTCATCTCAGTAGTCAAATAAAGCCAACTTTATTACTTAAGCTTTATTGTTGTTAGACGGAAAAAAAATCCATATTCAGGTTAATCGGAGAATTATAGCTTGAGACTTGGGTTATGATAGTTTATAGCTTAATAGCTTATAAAAACTTTCATAAAGTTGTGTTATGATAGTTTATAGCTTAATAGCTTATAGAAACTTTCATAAAGCTCGTGTGACAAAACAAAGCTCATAAAAGTGAGTTGGTCCGTAAGTGTTGCTGAAACTGAATTACAAAGCTTATATAAAAAATGGAGTTAGATTTTTTATTTTAAAACATATTTAGATAAGTAGTTAAGAGTTAAAACTTATGAATGCAAAAATTACATAAAATATAAAACTTTTTTTATTAAGGAAATTTTTTAAATGACCCATAACCACTATCTATTTATGAAACAAGATGTCTCATAACTTATTTTTTACCAAAATGAACTTTTGAATTTCATCCGTTAGATTCATTTAAGGTTTCGCGACGGTATTTTTAAAAAACGCGGCTTATTCCATGTATTGACAAAGTAAAACGCGACCAAAATTTGCAAAGCAAAACTGACCTATATATGTAGTAAAACGCGACCTAGATATGTAATGCCACCACCTTTTTAATTATCCATTTCTTTGTTCCTTAAATCGTGACCGTTCATTTAGTATCTATCTAAGATCAAAATGGTCTTGTAAAACTTTTGTTAATATTTGTATGCAAGGTGACGTGACTCAGGCACTCAGCAACGAACTTTTTGTTCACTTTGAGTTTCACATGATCAATTGGTTTTGTCAGTGTAAATGTATTTTGGCTCATTTTGATAAAATTAATAAGGGCTAATAACCTTTTAAAGCACTGTACTTGTCAAAAATGGCGATTACGTAAGCGAACTAAAAATAACTCTTTAGACATTAAAGTTGACATTTACTTTTTTTAAGTATTATGGCCATATTATGGCCATTTTACCCTTCAAAAATATTTAAAAAAAAGAAATTCAAAAAAATTACATAAATTTCAAAAAAAGTATTTCAAAAAATTCAAAAATTTTGGAAAAAAAATTGCGAAAAAAAAGTATTTCGAAAAAAATTTAGAAAGGGTAAAATGGTCATAATATGGTCATAATACTTAAAGAAAGACAAAAATGTCAACTTTAATGTCTAAAAAAATTATTTTTTTAGTTCACTACGCAAAACTGTAATTCTTGACAAGTATAGTGCTTTAAAAGGTTATTAACCCAATTAATAAATATAGTTTACTTTTGTAAAGAAAGTGTCAATATGGTTCATTTTAGTAATTGAGTTTTTATTTAAAGTTATTTTCAATGAGCTTGACCTTGTGCCTTTTAAAAGCTTTTTCCAAAATTATTATTAACCTGTAGTAAAACAAAACTTACATATAACTTACTTACGTGAGTAAAATTTGATAGGTTTACACGGACGAAAGTGTGAGTTTTATTTCATCAAAGTATCTAACATAGTCTTCGATGCAATGACATATAGATGAACTAGGCCGTTGGGTTAGAAGGTCCAGTTGTATATCAACGAACCCAGTCCAGTTTGTCATATGGAGTTATGGAACCATTAACCATATAAGACAGCCCATTTAATCGTGCTTGATGCCTTAATAAGCCCAAACTGCATACCAATGAACCCAGTGCAGTTGTCACATGGACCTAGGGGTGTTCACGGATGGGGTAATATCCACGGTAATCGAAAATCGAAACCGAACCAAACCGAAAATAACTGAATCGAATTTGTAACCAAACCGAATTGGTCAAAACCAAACCGAATTGGTCAAAACCAAACCGAACCGAACTAAATATTTGGTTAACGGTTTGGATATGGTTTTAGCAATGAAAACCGAAAACCGAATTCATATAAAATATATATATTTTCTATATATATATGAAAAAAAAATCACTAAAACTCTCTTTTTGTATAAATATAACATGATTTTAACTTGAAAAAAATATTTTGTGCTAAAAATATATATAATTAAATTAAAAAAATAATTAAAATTATGTAATTCGAGTTATTCGGTTCGGTTTTCGGTTATAGGGTTCGGTTTTCTGTTCGGTTGAATCAAATTTGAATTCGGTTCGGTTCGGTTTTCGATTATACACAGAAATTTTTTTTAACCAAACAAACTAAACCGAATAACCCGATAACCGAACCGATGAACACCCCTACATGAACCATACAAAAAAGCGCATATAGTTGTGCTTAATGCCTTAATAAGGTCCACATCTCGTCAATTTGAGAAGAGTTCATTATAAGACGAGATAATCGAGGGGTTGATAGTTTCAATAAAATTAATTTGTTATGATGTTAAAAGGGAGAAAATTTTAATGTAGATTAAACATTTTCTAAAAATCTAATGCATCAATTTTGACTATTTATTTTTTTATCAAAAGAAAAAAAGTAAACTTTCACTATTTAAAAAAAATTAAATATCATGTAAACCGTTAATCGTTACGCAAAACGAATCACACAATCGAGACGAGAATTAAATCATTTTGCAATAAAGGAACTTTTTTATATACTTTCGACGAATTTTTTTTTTTTTTTTTTTTTTTTCGATTCCGTCTGAAAAAATTACATTTGATTTGTATCACAAATCACATATAATTTTTTCTGACGTAAATAGAAAAAAAAAATCGAAAAAAAGTTCTTTGAAAGTATATCGAAGTGTTCGTCTACTGAAAGATTAAAAAATACTCGTCGCGGTGGTGTATTTTTTCTTTCATTTGACAATTTTACCGTTTGTAAGATATTTTATTTTAAAAAAGAGGTGGAAAGTGGGGTTGTTATATTTTGATGAAAAAATAAGTGACTAGAATTAGTTTATTAGATTTTTAGATAATTTTGATTTTGCATTAATCTCAACTCTGTTAAAAGGTGGTTGGTAAATTTAAATCTAAACCATATTGTTTTGCCTTACATTGGCACTTTGATTTCAAGAAAATTCATTAATAGTAGGGGTGAAAACGAGCTGAGTCGTTCGTGAAAAGCTCGGGATTGGATCGGTAAAAAGCTCGAACGAGCCGAACCTATACGAGCTCGAGCCCGAGTTCGAACTTAAATTTGGGCTCGTTCAATAATCGAGCTCGAGCTTTATATATAAAGCTCGATTAGGCTCGCGAGCCTAAACAAGCCCTAGAATTATATTCATATATATATTTTCTATATATATACGAGCTTAAAAAACTAAACGAGCTCGAGCCTAGTGTGATTAACGAGCTTTATTTCTTTCAACATATTATAAAGAAAAAATTACACGTTTGGTCCCTATGGTATACCCCAAATAACAACTTTAGTCCTTAAGTCGTTTTTATTACACCGCAGATACCTATTTTTGAAATCTTGCACGCATTTAGTCCCTATTTTGGATGGGCGTTAGTTAAGTCAGTTAAGTATTTTGCTTTGTTAGTCCTTCGTTTAAAAATTTTGCACCGTTAGTCCTTATTTTTTAAAATATAGTTTTCCCCAGTTAGTCCTTCCATTAATAATAGTATTTGCCCTTTTTTTTTTTACATTTTTGTCCGTTTTTATCCGTTTTCCCCAATTTTTTTCGTTTTTCGTCCGTTTTTGTCCGTTTTAGTCAGTTTTTTTATCCGTATTTTTACGTTTTTATCCGTTTTCGTCCGATTTTTTTACGTTTTCGCCCATTTTTTACGTTTTTGTCTGTTTTTATCCGTTTTTTGCTTTTTTTCTTTTTTTCCTTTTGCGCTCGCTTTTTTTTTTTTTTTTTAATGTTTTGTCTGCTTTTTTCTTTTGCGTTCGTTTTTATCCTTTTTTACGTTTTTGTCTGCTTTTATCCGTTTTTTCACAAAAATTTCCAAAAAAAATTGGAATTTTTCACAAATTTGAAAAAATTTCCAAAAATTTTGAAAAATAATTTGGAAAAAATATTTTCGAAAAAATTAAAATTTTGAATAAAAATTAAAAAAAATTGAATAAAAAATATTTTCAAATATTTAAAAATATATTTTTATTCAAATTTTTAATTTAAAAAAATATTTCGAAAATATTTTTAATTTTTAAAAAATATATTTGAAAATATTTTTTATTCAATTTTTTTAAATTATTTATTCAATTTTTTTTTTTTTTCGAAAATATTTTTTGCAATTTTATTTTGGAATTTTTGTAAAAAAACGAACGAAACGGATAAAACAGACAAAAACGGATAAAAACGAACGAAAAGGAAAAAACGACAAAACGTAAAAACGGATAAAAACGAACGCAAAAGGAAAAAAACAGACAAAACGGATAAAAACGAACAAAACGGATAAAACCGACAAAACGTAAAAATGAGCAAAACGTAAAAACGGACGAAACGGATAGAAACGTAAAAAGAGATAAAAAGCGACAAAAGGGATAAAAAGACAAAAACGAAAAAACGAAAAAAAGGGAAAACGGATAAAACGGACAAAATATAAAAAATGGGCAATAACTATTATTAACGGAGGGACTAACGGGAAAACTATATTTTAAAAATAAGGACTAACGGTGCAAAATTTTTTAACAAAGGACTAGCAGCGCAAAATACTTAACGGACTTAACTAACGCCCATCCAAAATAGGGACTAAATGCGTGCAAGGTTTCAAAAATAGGTATCTGTGGTGTAATAAAAACGACTTAGGGACTAAAGTTGTTATTTGGGGTATACCATAGGGACCAAACGTGTAATTTTTTCTATTATAAAAGTTAGTCGAGCTCAAGCTTTTGAAAATTTTCACGAGCCGAGCTCAAGCTCAAAATATGAGGCTTGAAACGAGCTCGAGCTTTACATATATAAACAAGCCGAGCTGGAGCTCTGGCAGGCTCAGGCTCTGGTCGACTCATTTCCACCCCTTAGTCTTACATTACATGGGCACTTTTGAGCCTAACTTTCATTTTGTCATTTTAAGCTGTCATAGTGACACAATCCCTGGAAATAGATAACGGAGTGGCATTCCTCCAAACAGACTTTACAGCAAGAACTAGGAATGCATCAGGATCATGCAAGTCTTGATGTCATGGTTGCTGGTTGATAAACCAAATTGTAGTATAATTTTGTTTTTTCTTCCTTCTAAAGTAAGCTATATGATATACTAAAGAAAAAAACATTCAAGCGAATTTGATCATTGCAAATCATACATCATGAAAAGAATTTAAGAACAGCATGTGCATCCTTCCTAATCCAAGAACATAGCAAAGTGGCTCAATTTCTAGATGAAACAAAAACATAACATCGCTTCACAAAATAACAGAATATACCTTTTCTATTAATCAACCCAATAGTCCAAACTTACTTACAGCATTCTTAACCCATTTCCCACCAACTTTCCCGCTTCAAATGCAACCAACGTTTCCTATAATCAGCACTTTCAACAGAAAGCGATAGTTCAGGGACTCATCTGTATTTTCTCTCTAACAGTACAGGGACCAAAAGTGTCATTTCTGTGTTAATTTTGATAAGTCAGTTAGTATAAGGAAAAGACCCAAACATGTATCGTTGGATCATTTTCCTTTGAATATATTGTTGTTGACAAGCAAATTTAAAACCACAATTGGACACCCACAACGCCTGTCACGTAAAAACCCCGCTAATCAAGACTCCAAAGAATCAACCTTTTATTAAGCAACTCGAGCTCAGCTTCTATTAAAGTTGGAGTTTGAGCATAAAAAACGAGCTGGCACAACCGTTTCGAGCCTTATGTAAATTGAGAATTTTGTTATAACTTTTATTATTCTATATGAATTTGATAATCGAATATATTAGATTCGATTGTCAAGATTTTTGTGCTACTTGATCAGATATGATCAGATTCTATATTAAGACACAACCCCACAACTAGATCAGGAAAAGAGCATTCCTCCAAACAGCTAGCTTAAAAAAACTGATCCCTAATGAGTTACTGTTATACCATATACCATAGTAAATTTTACAGCTAGAACCCGGAATTCACTAGACCAGGCATGATTTGAAGTGTCTGACCTTCCACATTCCAAAAGTTACCCCAAAAAGTCAACACAATTAGTCTTCAAAGCATGTACTTAAGGGATACGGATAATACAACATTGTTGTAGTCTATGCTTATAAGTTCACCCCATTCTTCCTAGTTTAAGGGATACGGATAATAGGGTGAAACCAGAAAACACAACGATAAAATCCAAAACAATGTTGTAGTCTATGCTTATAAGTTCACCCATATAACAGCAATCGAACTGCTGATATGACATTGAAGTTGATTGCATAACTGCTGATTCATGAATCAAATATTAAGAATCTGTTTTAAAGTATCAACACCATTCTTTCCGCTGTTAAATGCATAATATATAAAAACAGAAAAAAAGCTTTTTACCAAAAAATTAGCATTGCACGTTGTACTTCACGTAGACATATATTAATAGTTCTACACAGCATTCTTAACCCAAAAGATGACAACGTGGTTCACCTACCTTATAGACAAAACAAATTCTAGACCAAACAGATACATAACATCAGATGACACAAACATAAACTTTACCTTTTATTTTCCTCAATCCAGTAACCCAAATATACTTCCAGCAATTTTTACCCACTTCCCACAACGCTCCGGCTTCAAGTGCAACCAAAGTTTCCTGTAATCAGCACCTTTTAGAAACAACAAAAGTGCAGTGTCATATATTGGTTCTTCTGGTCCCCATCCCATTTTATCCAACTTTTCAATGCAAGCACCCATATCATCTTCTTTATTTTTATACATCATCATTTTCGCCATTTTAGAAACATCTTCTTCAAGTGTCTCCAACTTTTTGAAGCAAGAACCAACCTCATCTTCCTTGATTTTCTCCATCATCATTCTCGTCAGTTTAGAAACATCTTCCTTAAGTTCCTCCAACTTTTTAAAGCAAGCATCAACACCATCTTCTTTATTTTTCTCCGTCATCGTTCTCGCAATTTTAGAGATATCTTTTAGAACGGCTGAGATGTTATCATTGCTTAATTGGGGTTTTCGTTTTTTGTTTTGAGTTAAACGAGAATAGCACTTTTGTGTTGAACCCGAAGGCTTTTGTTTTGAAGTAGGGGGTTCTTCTACATGATGGCTATCATCAGTATCTTCATTCAGATGAGAATCAACATGATCCTCGTCCGGAATTGTGGGTGCAGTTCTTTCAACTAAAGGGGTCTCATTACGAGGATATTGTTTTGGATAACCAATGAGGCCACATTTGCTACGAAGCAAATTACAGTCCGAAACCCATATTGCACTGCACAAATTGATTACAAGATAAGCAAACATCACTATCCGAATGACCAAAAAAGTGCACACAACACCAAAATTTAACTCATACTACAAGTATATATCTAAGCAAGTTAATAGAAAATGGTTACTATGTAAGATGGTTGTGTCTTTGTTTGAAGGGCCACATGTTTTGACAATTAAAGCTTATGAAACATAAGCCGGTTTGGGCTTATATTTCATAAGCCCCAATTTTCTGGCTTATTTTGTGACTTGTTGGCTTATATACTACGTATGATATAATAAACTTATATAAACCCACAAGTCTCAAAATAAGCCGAAAAATTATGGTTATAAAATATAAGCCCTAATTTTTTTTATCACAAGTCTCAAAATAAGCCACAGGAAATTGAGGTTTATGAAATATAAACCCAAATGGGCTTATGTTTCATAAGCTTAGCCAAACATGCCCTAAAGATATAAATATACCACGTACCTTCTCATTTCATTCTTAATAACCCGATACTTAGTCAACTGAACAATGGAACCTTCCTGCAACTTCTTTGATATACAACCAATCTCCCAAAAAGAACCATCAGATAACGCAACAAGGTACCACTGCTTGTTAGCTATTGTACTTGTCATACGACTATCAGTATAAAAAACTTGAAACACCGGTTTCAGATCATTCTCGGTACATTTACCGGTCACTATCTTCGAAATTGCTCCTGAAGTAAGATTTACAGCCATGGTTTTGATTTTGATGGAATGAAATGAAAATTTGGTAGTATTTGTTTATTAAATAGAAAAGTGTGAGACAAGTTTGTTGCGAAATCTGATATGAGGTGACTTTACACTGTGAATTTTACAACAATTCCCCGTAAAAAACGATCAAGTGCTTTTGGTGAAAATGTTACTTTTAACTGCATGTTGTTTATAAAGTTAGTAAAATGGACCCTTGTATCACTCTTTTCTTTCTCATTCTAAGCAAAAGTATTTATTTGATGAGGTAATTTCCAAAATGCCCCTTACATGTGAGATTACTTTATATGTTTCGAAAAATTTTCATTTCTCAAAATATTCTAGGGCGAAAATCGTCTTGGGTTAGTGGGGTGACTTTTATAAAATTGTGACACGTGTAAAAAACAAGTCTATAAGTGAGACACGTGTCACAATTTGTAAGAGTCGTCCCACATATCCGAGGCGACTTTCGCCCTTAGCCATTTGAGAAAGAGAAATTTTTTGGGCATATAGGATAACCCCACTTGTACATTTAGGTATTTGGGAAGAGAAAAGTATCAAAAGGAGACAAAATTCTTTTTTAGGTTCTCATCATAGTCATTTTTTAAGCTAATTCCCAAAATGGTCATACTCAACTCCGAAACTCTACCCATTGCTCGACACATGTCAAATTTTAAGTGGAGTTGGACACTTGTCAAGTGTTGAGTGGAGTTGCGGAGTTGGACACTTGTCGAGTATTGAGTGGAGTTGAGTAGTTGCGTAGTTGGACACGTGTGTAAATTTTTTATGAAGTTGAGTAGTTGAGTATGACCATTTTAGAAATTGGCTTAAAAAATAACCTGAGAATTTCAAAAAAGAATTTTTCCACTTTTGGTACTTTCCTCTTTGAGGAATTACTTCTTATTTGATTTATATAAGAAAAATTTGTACCACCACTATCACCTTCGTTGAATCCAATATGGCTTGGCATTCGACACCACCAAATGGTAGCCATGATAACGACCGAGCTTGCACTTTTGTTTTCGCCGTTTCTTCGTCGAGGTTACAAAAACAGAATAACCTTTATTTTTAAAATTCAAACTTTTATTTTTTATTTTTAAAAGAATTAAACCCTCCACCTTATAAATAATAACCAATTTTAGCTAAAATTATCACACACTATATATATATATATATATATATATATATATATATATATATATATATATATATATATATATATATATCATTTTCATATATAAATATTAATTTTTCTACCAAAATATATGGGTTGTTATATATATATATATATATATATATATATATATATAAAGCTTGTGTTGATAAACTAATTGAGGAAGATATCGTTCGTTATCAAGCGATGATTGTCTTAGCAGTGCAATTTGAGAATGCAAGCACAACTAAAGATAATATGAGGAAAGCATACGAGAAATGCAATGACATTCCACAAGAAAGTCGTGCTTTGATTGAGACTTTTTTACACGAAGAATCTTAGAAAGATTACGAGATGCATAATGGTTTAGAAAGCCGACAAAAATACAAGAACAAAAAAATTGTAAATTTGTTTGGCTACATGCAAAAGACAAATAGGACGATTATGTTTTAGTTTTCGTGTTGTTTTTAAAATTTCGCATCGTATCGTAATTTGTATTTTTATTTCAACATACAAGGTCTTTTTGGAGGATGTTTATATGAAGCCAAATGAAATGAGGGAGAAAATGATCTCCGTCATTTATTTCATTCGGCTTCATCATAAATAGGGATAAAATTTTGGTTTCGTCCGTGTTAATTTTTGGTGCCGTCGTTTTTGACTGGCGGACCAAACGGAACCAAAAATTGGGTTCCGTCTGTGTAAAAATTTGGTGTTGTGGGTTGTCCAGGTAAATTGCTGATACATTGTACCAGACCAGTACCATAAATCAAGCAAACAAATTTTGGGATCACAAATACGGTACCGGTACTAAAACGTGATAGTACCAAAACCAATCTGCGAAGCAGAACCATCAGATAACACAACCAAATACCATTGCTTGTCATCGCTAGTTTTAAATGGATCACTTGAGATATCAGTCACTTGAACCACCAATTTCAGATCATATGAGCTACATTTACCCCTCAATATCTTCGTTATTTCCCATGTAGTAAGATTAACAACCATGGTCACTTTATCGCTTGCACCAGGACTTCTTGGGCACCTCGTCCTATGGCCCTTTTTCACAGTCAAGTCCGAGTTGATAAACTTAAAAAGATCCACCATGATCCTTGTTTTGATGTTGGGGGGTTCTTCTACATGACGACTATCATCAACATTTTCATTCAGATCAGGATCATCATGATCCTCGTCAAGAATTGCGGGTGTACATCCTTCAACTAAAAGGGTCTAAGTATATAGCTTTGGTTTACCAATGATATCACATTTGCTACGAAGAAAATTAAGGTCCCAAACCCATATTGCATTGCACAAATTGATTACAAGATAAGCAACATCACTATCTGAATGACCAAAAAGTGCACACAACATCAAAATTTAACTTATACTAGTATATCTAAGCAAGCTAAAGAAAAAGGTCATGGTGTTTGTTTGGTCTTATATAGCCGGCTTATGATTTGTTTGGTTTTGGGCTTATATTTCATAAGCTCACTTTTTGTGCCTTATTTTGAAACTTTTCTACCTATATAAGGGGTGTTTGGCTAAGCTTATGAAATGAGCTTATGCTTATGTTATATGACCTCATAAGCCCTTGCTAAATATTTGACTTACCTTATCATAATTTAAATAGTAGAATGACAAAAAGTACATCAAAATTAATTGGGTGTAAATATTAAATGAAGGTATAAAAGTATTTTTTATATAATATGCTTATATAAACTCACCTTCCTCAATAAGCCACAAAGTTTGAGCTTATCAAAACCCCCTTAATATAAGCTCATAAGCCTACTCAGATATGTTTAGCCAAACACTTAATTTAAGCTTATTTAACACATATACGCCAATCATTTAAGCTTAGCCAAACACCCCCTATAACATAATAAAGTTATATAAGCCAAAAGGGATTAAGTCGTAGAATAGCTATGTACTTTTCAAAGTGTCCCGTTTTGGTACGTGTATTTCTTTTAAGTTGTTGAATAGCAATGTATTTTTCAAAGTGTCTCGTTTTGGTACGTGTACTTTTTTTAAGTTGTAGAATAGCAATATACTTTTCATAAGTTTTCCAATTTGGTACGTAATCAACGTACCAAATTGGAATACTTATGGAAAGTACATTGCTATTCTACAACTTAAAAAAAGTACACGTACCAAATTGAAACACTTATGAAAGTACATTGCTATTCTACAACTTAAAAAAGTAGGTGTACCAAAACGAGACACTTTGAAAAGTAAATTGCTATTCTACGACTTAATCCCAAGCCAAAAAAGACAAAGTTTCGAAATAAGGCACAAAAAGTGAGCTTATGACACATAAGCTCAAAACCAAATAAGCCATAAGCCTACTATATAAGGCGAAACAAACACCCCTTAAAAGATATAAACTGAGAACCGAACCGAGAAATGGATATCAAAACTGAAACCGAGCCGAATAACTCGGTTCGGGTCGGTTTTCGGCTTTCGAACTGAAAAACCGAAATCGACGAAAACCGAAATAAATACACAAAACCGAAACCGAACCGAAAAAGATCGGTTCGGTTCGGTCTGGTTTCGGTCGATTTGTCGGTTCGGATCGATTTCCGGATGGATTTACTCAGCCCTAGTTGTTAGTTCTGATGTATCCTATGACTTATAAAGAAATTGTAATATCGTCTACAACTAAATTAATATCTTAAATATTGTTGAATCTTTTTTGTTATTTTTTATTTCTAACTGATAGATTTTTTTCTCGTAATCACTAAAAGTTGAACCTTTAAATTTTGTATCAAGAGTCAAACTATAATCACGATTTTACATGTATAATTATTTGCTACTATATATCGTCGTTTTGTGCGAGTATTCGTTTAGTGCTTGATAAAAGCTGAACTGAGTTGTTATAGATTATATAGCAAGACATGAAAAGAAAGACTCATCTCAGTAGTCATATAAAGACAAGTTTATTACTTATGTTTTATTGTTGTTAGACAGAAAAAATATATTAAAAAAAGAAAAAGAAAATAAACATCATCAAATAACCTTTAAGAAATGTCACATCGCAACGACTCTGAACTGAAACGGAAAAAATATCCATGTTCAAGTTAATCGGAGAATTCCAGGTCTTAACTTTGATGTACGCAAATTAACTTGTATTATCGTGAGTGTTTCCATATTCTTCCTTGTTCATCTCAAGATGTTCACCCAACGAGTTTGAACTCCAATATTTTGTGAGATCTCGAGAATATCTTACAATTAGATCACCTTTTAGATGGTTCGTAAGAACCCTTAAATAGGACTAAAACACACTCAAGCATGACCTATTTAGAGGTGTAAACGAGACGAGACAACTCGTGAGCTATTCGAGATCGACTCGTAAACTACTCGAAATCGACTCGATATAAACGAGTCGAGCTCGAGTACACTTTCGAGCCGAGTTCGAGCTCGAATATGCTCAGCTCGTGAGGCTCGCGAGCCCTTATCGAGCTTCAATGATATTACACTTTTACTTTTTTATATACATACAGTTACGTAAAATCGAGTCGAGTCGAGTCGAGCTTGATATGCCCATTTTTCATCGAGTTCGAGCTTTAAAAGTGGCTATAATCGAGCTCGAGCTCGAGTTTCGAGCTCGAGTTTTAGATGACGAGCTGAGCTCGAGCTCGAAATCCAAAACTCGAACGAGCTCGAGTTTTACTAATCGAGTCGAGTTCGAGCTTGGCAGTACTCGACTTGACTCGGCTCGTTTACACCCCTAGACCTATTAGTAAAAGGTTTGTGATAATTATTATTAAAATGCCAAAGGTCTCAAGTTTAATTCTTATTAGGCTAGTCGTAATGGCAAACTTTGGTTAGGTTGGTCAAGTCCAGAGCGCCCCGCCTTTCTCAGAACCCTACCGAAAGCGTTCCCTCCTCAAATTTTGCTTGGTTGGGTCACTCAATCGACCTTAACTTTGCATATTGTTTGTGTGTGAGTGTTTTTTAACTAACTTTTGTTGGATTTTTTTTTTTTTTTTTTTTTTTTTGACCGGGTCGCTTTATACGGGCATTTGGTTCATGCATTTGATTTTAGAGAGAGAAGCTGAGGTGGCAGAGTCATTTTGTCACCCATATGGTCACCATTACTATTGGTCGTAGGTGCAATCAACCATGATGTAGTAACGCCAACCTCCCAAAAAAATAGAGTTTTACTTTATTTGAGTCTATGTAGTGGTGAGTTCAAACCCGTTGATTAGTCTGTTAAAAATGAGACACCATAGTTAACCCCAACTATAACTAAGAAAGCTAAAAGTTTATCAAGTAGTTTGAACTTGATCTTTTATCAAGTTTGAGTTGGAGCTTAATGGCTCCACTTAAGTTCTTATCGAGCATTTTGAGTCTTTCATAAATTGTCTTTTACTTATGGTAGAATTTTGTTGTAACTTTACATGTTTTGTATGAAGTATAAACTATATAAATGGGTTATGGAATATCCGAAGTAATAATTAATATATTTGATTATCAAGTTTGACACAGTGGATCAAATAAGAGAGTCCAATGCAATCGAGATTATATACCAAAACTTGGCCCATTGATATGCCCATTCTAGTTCCAGTCTTTTGTTCACATGAATTATGGACATGAAATAACAAACTTCTATCAATGTTGGAGTTCGAGCATAAAAAACAAGTTGGCTCGACTTGAGCTCTTATCAACTGTTTCGAGCCTTATGTGATCAAAAAATATTGCTCGCAACATGCATACACTGCTAGTATATAAGAAAACAGTTCAAGGATAAGATACAACCTATTTATAAAGGAGGTCTGCAACGATTTACCTTTACCAAAATTTGGTGATAAGTTACATATATTTTAAAAACGTTTGATAAGCACAGTTTAGGTGAACTAGAAAACGTTTGATAACTAGTAATTAACGGGGCCGGGCGAACGCACACCCCTACAACAAATTATGACATAGGTTCAACCACTTGGGCTGACCTTAGACAGCACCGCACCAAAGTGCAATGGTGCTCACCAACCTAGGCCATGGACCTTCTTGATTGTCCATTGACCCTGTCCAGGTAAATGATTATTCTATTTGCATCCTTCCCTATTTATAGATAACTATGATTATCCGATACTCTATTTGCAAATGTTTTCATTTTACATCTAATTCAAGTAAGTTTCTCTTCAACTCCGCTACTACTAAAGAAAACTCATAAAATATATAAAATGGATGTTGAATTAAAGAGCACAAACTTTTAAAAATATGGTGAAATTAAATCATTAAAAGGATTAAAAGATATTTAAATTTAAAATAAAGGTGATTAATTAGTTAGAATGTGTACCTTCCAAACCAATTTTTAGTGGGACAATATTTATTTTTTTAATTTTTCTAATTAAAAAGTCAATTTTTGTTTCAATTTTACGATTATAAAATAGTAATCTCTCATATATCACCTTCCAAACCAATGTGGGACAATATTCTTTGAAACATACATAAGTAATTAATAGCAACAGATGTGGGACAAAATTCCAAACCAGGTGTTGTTTAGGATCAGAAAAAACAGCGATGCATGTCCAACCCCTACCTAAGACTCTAAAGTGTCGTAATTTTATCAAGGAACTCAAGCTCAAGCTTATATCAAGTTTTAGTCCAAGTTAAGGTAATAAAAGCTCAACATTGAGCTCATATAGTCGTTCCAACCCTTATATAAAAACTGTGTTTTAATCTTATGGTGGTGTTCTACTGTAAATTTCACAGGTTACTTTATCACAATTCGGTTATCAAATAAAATAAATTTGACTATCATTTTTCTTGACCCAGGGGATCATATAAATGGGTCGGATATGATCAGATCTATATCAAGACTCGGGCCATTCATATTCCCATGCTACAACATGACCCTTGTTCCATTCTTCTGCTCACACGAAAAAACATCAACCATTTGGGGTTTAATTGTGATCCAATCAAAGCTTCTTTAGATGTCCCCGGTGTTTCACCTTTAAATTTGGATATATAGTCTTTCATTAAACTGTCAGAGTGATGCAATGCCTGGAAATAGATAACGAAGTGGCATTCCTCCAAACAGACTTTACAGCAAGACCTAGTGATGCATCAAGATCATGCAAGTCTTGATGTCATGGTTGCTGATCCATGATCCAAATTGTTGTATAATTTTGTTTTTTCTTCCTTCTAAAGCTATATAATATACTAAAGAAAAAACCATTCAAGCGAATTTCATCATTGCAAATCATACATCATGAAAAGAATTTAAGAACAGCATGTGCATCCTTCCTAATCCAAGAACATAGTAAAGTGGCTCAACTTCTAGACGAAACAAACATAACATCGCTTCACAAAATAACAGATAAAATACCTTTTCTATTAATCAACCCAATAGTCCAAACTTACTTCCAGCATTCTTAACCCATTTCCCACAACTTTCCGGCTTCAAATGCAACCAACGTTTCCTATAATCAGCACTTTCAACAGAAAGCGAAGGGACTCATTTGTATTTTATCTAACAGTACAGGGACCAAAAGTGTCATTGCTGTGTTAATTTTGATAAGTCAGATTGGTATCAGGATCATATATAGAGAAGGAAAAGACCCACAATGCATGGCACGTAAAAAACCGCTAATCAAGACTCAAAGAATCAAACTTTAATTAAGCAACTCGAGCAGAGCTTCTATTAAAGTTGGAGTTTGAGCATAAAAAATGAGCTGGCTCAACTTGAGCTCCGATCAACCGTCTCGAGCCTTATGTAAATTGGGAATCTTGTATAACTTTTCTTATTTCTATATGAATTTGAAAATTGAATATAATAGATCTGATCGTCAAGATTTTTGTGTCACTCGAACAGATATGATCAGATTCTATATTAATCCCCGAGCGATTGATATGCTCTTTCAACAACATGACCCTAGTTTCAGTGATTGGTCCACATAAGCCCCTATTGTTTCAACATTAACTTGGGATGTAGTCTTTCATTAATCTGTTATGGTGACACAACCCCAGACATAGATCAGGAAAAGAGCTTTCCTCCAAATAGCTAGCTTAAAAAAACTGATCCCTAATGAGTTACTGTTATACCATATACCATAGCAAATTTTAAAGCTAGAACCCAGAATTCACTAGAGCCAGACATGATTTAAAGTGTTTGACCTTTTACATTGCAAAAGTTACCCCATAAAGTCAACACAATTATTCTTCCAAGCATGTCTTTCAATATCAAGAATCCGTTTTAGAGTTTCACCACCATTCTTCCTAATTTAAGGGATAAGGATAATAGGGTGAAACCGGAAAACACCACGATAAAATACAAAACGATGTTGTAGTCTATGCTTATAAGTTCACCCATATAACAACAATTGAACTGCTGATGCCACATTGAAGTTGATTGCATAACAGAAAAAAGCTGTTTACCAAAAAGTTAGCATTCCACGATTGTAGTTCTACACAGCATTCCTAACCCAAAAGATAACATAGTCATTCACCTACCTTCTAGACAAAACAGATTCTAGACCAAACAGATACATAACATCAGATGACACAAACATAAAGTTTACCTTTTATTTCCTCAATCCAGTAAGCCAAATATACTTCCAGAAATTTTTACCCACTTCCCACAACACTCCGGCTTCAAGTGCAACCAAAGTTTCCTGTAATCGGCACCTTTTAGAAACAACAAAAGTGCAGTGTCATATATTGGTTCTTCTGCTCCCCATCCCATTTTATCCAATTTTTCAATGCAAGCACCCATATCATCTTCCTTTCTCTCCATCATCATTCTCGTCATTTTCGAAACATTCTCTTCAAGTGTCTCCAACTTTTTGAAGCCCACATCAACTTCTTTGATTTTCTCCATCACCATTTTCGCCATTTGAGATACATCTTCTTTAAGTGCCTCCAATTTTATAAAGCCCGCATCAACTTCTTTATTTTTCTCCATTGTCAATTTCATCATCATAGAAACATCTTGTTCAAGTGTCTCTATCTTTTTAAAACCCACATCATTTTCTTTGTTTTTCTCCATCATCATTCTCGTCATATTCGAAACACCTTCTTCCAGTGTCCCCAACTTTTCATGGCACGCACCAATGACATCTTCTATAGTTTTCTCCACAATCATACTCACAAGTTTAGAGATATCTTTTCCAAATCCTGAGATGGCATCATCGCTTGTTTGAAGTTTTCGTTTTTTGTTTTGAGTTGAAGAATGAGAAGAGCACTTTTGTGTTGAGGTCGACGGCTTTTGTTTTGATGTTGGGGGTTCGTCTACATGACGACTATCATCAATATCTTCATGCAGAAGAGAATCAACATGATCCTGTTTTTGTTTTGAAGTTGGGGGTTCTTCTACATGATGGGAATTAGCATGATCCTCATCTGAAATTGTGGGGGTAGTTCTTTCAACTAAAGGGGTCTCGCTATCAAGGAATAGTTTTGGATAACCAATGATGCCACATTTGGTATGAATCACAGTTAGGTCGGAAACTAGAATACCGCTGCACAAAATGAGTGGAAGATAAGTAGACATCACTATCCGAATGACCACACAACATCAAAATATTGCATTGCACAAAAAGTGAGCTTATGAAACATAAGACATATCTAAATAAGCCATAAATCCATAATCCCTATAAGCCGAAACAATTAAAGACCCCTTAAAAGATACAGTATAAATATAGTAACACATACCTTTTACGAATAATTTCATCCTTGCTATAACTTATAATAGGCTTGGTCAGCTGAAAGTTAGTCAATTGAACAATGGAACCTTTCTGCAACTTGTTTGATATCAAAATCTCATGAGCAATACCAACATACACCTCAAAAGAACCATCAGATAACCCAGTCAGGTACCATTTCTTGCCATCTTTAGAACGAGTCGGACGACTTCGAATATAAGTCACTTGAAGCACAGGTTTCAGATCATTCTCTGTACATTTACCGGTCATTATCTTTGATATTGCTCCTGAAGTAAGATTTACACCCATTATTATTTTGTTTTGAGTTGAAGAATGAGAAGAGCACTTTTGTGTTGAGGTCGATGGACTTTGTATGGAAGTTGAGGGTTCTTCGGAATTAGCATGATCCTCATCTGAAATTGTGGGAACTAAAAGGACATCATAATGATCACCAATGATGTCACATGTGGTACGAAGCAAATTAAGGTCGTAAACCTCTATTCCACTGCACAAATTGATTACAAGATAAGCAAACAAAACCAAAATTTAACTTATACTAGTACATCTAAGCAAGTTAAAGAAAACTAGAAAAAGATTACTACATAAAATTACGGCCACATGGTTTAACAATTGATTTTGTTTTAAAATTAAAGATATAAATATAACACATACAGTGCAATAATTTCACCGTTGCTATCAACAAGCAGCTTGCCCAACTGAAAGTTAGTCAATTGAACAATGGAACCTTTCTGCAACTTGTTTGATATATAAATCTCAACAGGAATATGACCAAATATCACAAAAGAACCATCAGATAACATAACCACGTGCCATTGCTTGCCACTTATATTTCTCACAACACCATCACTAATAATCACTTGAAGCACCGGTTTTAGATCATTCGAGGTACATTCACCGGTCCATATCTTCGAAATTGCTCTTGAAGTAAGATTTACAGCCATTATTTTAGTTTTAATGGAATGAAATGAAAATTTGGTAGTAATTAATTTTTAGAAAGAAAACTGAGACAAAACTGTTGTGAAATCTGATATGAGGTGACTTTACACTGTGGTTTTGACAACAATTCCCCGTAAAAACGATCAAGTGCTTTTGCTGAAAATGTTTCTCTTAACTACATGTTGTTTATAAAGTTGCTAAAATGGACCCTTATGTCACTCTTTTCTTTCTAGTTTTTAACAAAAGTATTTGTTTGATACAAATAATCATCAAATGACCTGTTGGTAAAGGACATGCATGGCCTTCTCACAAAAGACATAGAGCTCCAAACTTACAAAGCAAATGTGTTTGGGGTGTTGACGGAAAGGGTCGGAAACGGTCACGAAGGTAATTTTGTTAGGAGTTACCCAAGGCTTGTAGTTTAGTGGTATATATGTGAGTTACCCATCAATTTAAAGGTCGTGGATTCAAGCTTTGCTCTGGAGACATTTGTGAGACAAGTGTGAAAAAATTGTCGTTCTAAAAAATAAAGAAAAAAAAAAAAAAAAAATAGGAGCTTAAATGAGACTAGCCACTTTAAATCACGCTCCAAGACTAAACCAGCTTTTGAAACTAACTTCAAAAGATAGACGTTAGTTCTATAATGTGTTTGATAAACGATGAATCTAATCCTTGTAGTTTTGTAAAGAAAAACTCATTTGAGGAGTCATATAAAATCAAATTACTATTTTTGGGGTTTAGACTTATATTTTATAAGCCATTTACGCCTTATAAGCAATAGGCTTGTAAATTCATGGTTATTTTGGATTAGCTTGTTATACTTAAAGAGGTACGATGATAATGGTATTTAAACATCTAAGCTTCTTGATTGTTATATGAGGGTAATAAAGTTTTTTATAACACTCTTAACATAATCTCACAAATCTTTTACTTATAAAAACCTCTTTAAATAAACTACTATAAGCTTACCAAAGCACTTGTTTCGACTAATTTTAGTTATATAAGTTAAGAATCTTATAAGCCGTGTAAATAAGCTTAAACAAACATGCTTGAGCGAAGTTATCTTAGTTTATACGACTAAATGTGTTGAGGTACTAGAAATACATGTACATTTCTCCGTGGCGTATAAGATTTACAGCCACTTATTTGATGGGAATGAAATTGAAAATTGTTAGGGTGGTGTCAACCATGCCTAACAAGTTTTTTCATGCATAATCACCCACCAATAATATCCTTTTATCTCATCTCATACCTATCTCATACTTAACAATAAATTTTTAGTGGCAACCATGCTTAACTCATACCTCATTTTTTTTTACAATTATATTAAACAATTTAATAAAACATAATACTTAATACTTAAAAGAAAATTACATAATACTTATTAAAAAACACTAGTCATCAAGGTATGGTAAGTCTTGAGCTTCTACATATTCCGTAAGATCATAAGCGAGACGGTGATGGATATTTTCGTCTTGTAACTCCGGTAGTACATTTGGGTCATAAACTGGCGTGACCGATAGATCCATTATATGAACTGGTGATATTGCCACCCCGTCGTCTTTTAAAATCATATTGTGTAATATAACACACGTATGAACGATTTTTCGAATCTTTTCGACGGACATAGCCGGATAGGATTTATGAGAATAATCCATTTTCCTTTAAGACGACCAAAAGCTCTTTCGGCGTCCTTTCGTGCGACTCTTGTAGCTTCTTGAATCTCTTTTCTTTCGGTCGGTTGGATAAGGATATGCTTTAACAAACGTCGAATCGTAGGATAGATTCCATCGGTAAGATAATATCCACGTTTGTAAAGTCGTTCATTTAGAGTAAGTGAACTGCTTGGCGCGTTCCATTTCGATGAGTAAGATACAACGAAGATTGATTCAAAACATTGATGTCGTTATTTGCACCGGGAGGACCAAAAAACGAATGCCAAAACCACATATCATTTGAAGCTACGACTTCAAGCATAATAGTCGGGTATTGGTGATCACCTCTTTTATATTGCCCTCTCAAATGCCTAGGACAATTTCGCCAAACGAAAGGTGTACAATCAATGCTACCAAGCATTCCAGGAATGTGATGTTGCTCTTCATGTGCCTTGAATAAGCGTGCAACGTCGTGGCTTGTCGGCCTAAGTAAGAACTCTTGCATATATAATTGGATTACCGCTTATAAAATGATCAAGGCATTCACCTACAAAGTATCTTGAATTATAAAAACGAAAACATTATAAAATTCATCGAAATATAAAATAAAATATACCGAATTATAAAAACTAAAAATACCGAATTATAAAATAACTTTGATGTTCTTCGTGCCATGTTTAAGTAGTCATCGTATCAATCCGGAGGTCCACCCGTTCTTGAGTTGACGAATAGCCGATGTGCATTTTGCAACGCCGTGAAACTTTTTCCCCCTAGCTTCTACGCCTCTTGAAACCATTCAAATTGCTCAATATCACCAATAATTTTTAGAAACAAGCTTTTATTCATACAAAATCTTTCACAAAAACATTGTGGGAAACTTTGGGTTTTCTTCGACGAAATAGTCATTCATTAGAGTTTCTAGAGCTTTTTCACGAAAACGGGTAACATGTCTTCGGGTTGAGCTTCCTGTGTCTTCAATGGCATCGCACGCGGCTAAATAGGTTTCTATGGTAGAACCGGTGGAATACATGTCCTCGGAAGAGTCGGATAGAAAATCTAACTCGTCCTCGGATGAAGAAGATGAAGATGAAGATGAATCCATTTTGTTTGTGAAATAGAAATGTTTTTGTTTGAGTAAAAATAGAGATGTTTTTGTGTGTGAAATAATGTTAAATGAGTAGTGTTTAAATAGGTAAAAAATGATTTTTAATGCAAGTTAATTGCTAGTTTGACTAGCCTAACGGCTAGTTATGGTTGATGTAGAATCGGCGAAGAATGCCGATTTGGGTCCAATTCATCCCACACGAATGATGCCTAGGACGATGCAATGGGAATGCCGAGCGGCATGTTTGATGCAAAGCCATGCCTAAGGCTAGTCCCAATCGGTCGGTTAAGATCGGTTGGGCAACCCAAAATTTTCTCCTCAACCGATGTTCACATCGGGCATCACGATTGCGGGGGTCGGTTGGCACATTGGTCATCAAGGCCATTTGGGTGATATCGAGTAAAATACCACCCGATGTTTAATGCATCAAATCCCAACTAAATTTTCCCGTTTGGGCTAAAATCAAAACAATTTTAGAAATTTGACCGTTTGGTCATTAAACTATAAAAAATAAAAAAATAATAAAAAAAAAATTCAAACAATTTTACCACTCTATAAATACCAACTTCACCTCAAACACAATTCACCACTCACCATTTCTCATCGGTATTCATTTCAATCTAATTCTCATCCAACTTCAAAATGTCAAAGAAAAATACCCCACAATCAAAAAACCAACAATCATGACTACCCCAAAATGCCCCGAATATGAATTTCTCGCCGGAAAACAACTTCGAGTTAACCGGCATATCACCACAACAAAACTGGCCTATTCGCTTTCGTCCACAAAGTTTTGATTATCAATCACAACTAGCACAACCAAATCAAAACCAAAACCCGTTTTATGTTAACCGTCATTTTGTCCCACCGCAACGTCCTTACCACGATTACCGGCAAGAACCTAGTGGGTCGTTGTACCATCCAAACATGAACTTCATTTATCCTTCTTGTTAGTGCAAATATTACGATATTTAATCTATACATTTTCATTTGTTTTGTTGATGACAAACATGTAACTTGTAATACATAACGTAAAATGTATAAGTTACTTGTATTTATATTTTGTCTCAACATATTCTCAACAACTCTCGACGACTCAAGTCCTTGTATGCTGCAACACAGGTTCGTACATGTTTGTTATGTTGCGTTATGATCAAACCCCAACAAACCATTAAAACATGTTTAGTTAAATAGTTTATGCATAACAACTAGTGTTTACATATTGGGTAAATATATACATAACTAGTATGTATTATAATGGGTAATATAAATGGGTAGAGACTTAAGTATTTGACCCATTGACCAAATACATTGAATGTAGTTGGGTAAAACCCAAAGTCCATAACCGATATCCAATGTCTAGATACATTGTACCTTGGTGAGCACTCAAAACCATGGACTAAATACATTGCATCTTGTAGATACATTGAATCTACTTGGTACCCATAACCCATGACCCATACCCAATGTCTAGATCCATTGTACCCTTGGTGGGCACTCAAAACCATGGACTAGATACATTGCATCTTGTAGATACATTGAATCTACTGGATACCCATAACCCATAACCCATAACCCATGACCCATGACCCAAAACCCATGGGTAAACGGAGCGTCCACGGATCCCTAGTAATACATCGGATGATCCTCGAGGAGGGATCCATGGGATCCGGGAATAGTGGCTAATTTTCGTCTATAAATAGTGAGCCATTTCTTCATTGTTAAACACACCTTCACACATAGTTTCTCTCCACCATTTCTAGGATATTTAGATCATTAGGAAACATGTAAACCACCCTCATCTCATATGATCATAATGCTTCTAACTTTCATTTGTTATAAGCATACTCTCGATGTGATACTCCAAAGCAAACTTAGAGATCTTGCATCCTTACCTACTGAAGTGATCAACCATCACAATCATACAAGCACATGAAGATCTTCTACAACAAGCTTGGGAAACTTGTCATCTTCATTCATAGAAGACTAACTACATCATGCTTTGTGTTCTTGATGTTTAGTTTAGGACTTCATACCCATTAGACACATTGTCTTAGATATTGTCTAGTATCATATTCTTGTATGTATGAATAGACTAGATGGTTTATGTGTTTGTGCCATAAAACACAAGGTTTGTTATGTTGGGCCACAAAACATAACGGGTATCATAAAGTCAAGTCACAAGGCATTAGTGAAGGGTGCCTAGAGATCAAGTCAAAGGCATTAGTGAAAGGTGCCTAAGGTGTACATTCGATATGGTGTGATTCGATGTACAAGATAGATTAGTACCGGGTCCAAGGATGGTGATATCCTTGATGGTGTTGAAATAAGGAGTGGGTCTCCTTTAGGTTTAGGTGTTGTGTAGTGTTGGGTAGTAGTTCCTCCATTGTAATGGAACTAGGTACTTAGCCTAGTACCTAATAAAGGGTAGGCGGCGTTGTGGTAGGTGTGGTTCACCTTGGTGTGAAAGAACCCGGTGGTTAGCCTAGTACCGGAAAAAGAGTAGGCGACGTTGTGAAGGCTTCTCCGCCATAAGGAGTTGGTGTAGTGATTACGAACTCTCGAGTAGGTGACTCGGGGAGTGGAGTAGTGCAAGGAAGGTGTCCTTGTAGCCGAACCACTATAAATCCTCGTGTTGGTTTGTCTATCCTTTTACTTATCACTTTACGTTTATTCTTGCATTACATTGTGGTTGATGTCTATGTTTGTGATACATACTTGGTCTTTCATATAGTCATAAACTATATTTAACACTTTACATATTATGACACGTTTGATCAAGAAAAAGCAACCGGACTAATAATGGTGAAACTTGATTTATAATGAACCATTAATCTTGCGGAATCTTATGTGATATTAAGGGGTTGGCCGTACATGCCGTAATGCGTTAAATGCATCCTCGCATCGAGATTAGCAAATGCAATTGTTTATACTATAATTGATACAAAAGTTTTAAGTTTGAAACGAAAACGTATTCACCCCCCCCCCCTCTACGTTTTCACAATTGGTATCAGAGAGGGTCGGCTCTAGTTTTTAAAACAAATGATTTTCAAAACGAGTAAGGTCCTCGTATCAAACTTTTGGTGAAATCAAGAATAATATGAAAAGTGTTTTGTTGATTCTTTTTCTTTGAAGTTTTGTTGTTAGATATCTTGTTAATCAAGCTTGAATAAATGTAAAAATGGTTAATATAACTTCACTAAAAAGTCTACAAAGGTTAAACCTTTTCGTCGGGTCAAAACGTACATTTTTGTAATTCTGTGTCAGATCCTCGGATCCCTCAGGTAACACTGGACGGATTCCTCAAGCAAGGGATCCGTGGTATAGAAGATAATTTTTGTCTGAATTTCAAAAATTCATAACTAATTAACCGTAAGTCGTTAGAAGTCGTGCCACCTATCGTTTTAAAGGTATTTGAGTCTAATTTCATTTAAAAATAATTTCATAAAGTGATTCAAAACAAAAATTTACAGAATCATTGATTTATAATAGAAAGTCATTTTTCGGTCATAACTTTTGCACAAACTTTTGATCTAATTGGAGATGGATGTTTTTCATCTTTGAATAACAATGTGTCCTCTTTTGAAATTAAGGTTTTGATCATATTTATAAAGGAAACTAATCAAGCTTGGTATACATGTTTAACACAAAGCGATGAAAAGAACTTTCGTATGCTATGCTAAATGATAAATTGTTTCCCTTGCATTACTTGATTATTTGCTTATCTCAAATAGCTTTTGTGCTTGTTTGATTGATTAACATATCTGGTTTCCTTACCTTGCTATTCATTCTCTTGCTTATCGATTTAGTAATTTTCTACTTGTCAATGCAAGCACCCATATTATCTTCTTTATTTTTCTTCATCATCATTCTCTTCATTTTAGAAACATCATTTGCAACTGCCATCAGTTTATCCTCTTTCTCCATCACCATTTTTGCTATTTTAGAGATTTCTTTTGCAACTGTTGAAATGTTATGATTGCATGATTGAACTTCCCGTTTTCACTTTTTGTTTCTTTGACTTTGAGAAGATGAGCACTTTTTTGTTAAAGCCGACGGTTTATTAACTTCTTCATTATGAAATATCAATTTTATTTCATGATCTGACATTGGGGGTACATACAAAGGGAGTAGGCTTGGATCACCTATAACGTCACATTTGGTTCAGATCACATGCAGTCCGTAAACAAATATTATGAGTCTCGCACAAAATAATTAGAAGATAAGCGACGTGACTATGCGAATGACCAAGGCCCAAAGTGCACACAACACCAAAACTTTATCTCATTATACTCCAATGTGATAGGAGTATATCCAAGCAAGTAAAAAGAAATTGGTATCGATTCATTAGCTACACATGTTAATACTTTAACCACCACCAAATCGTAGTGATATTCCGCTCGGATAGCTCGGTTAGGCGATTACATGTTAATAATTAAAATATATAGGTAGAAGTTATACATGTGTTTAGAATAATAATATTTGGTCACCGTATAATGGAACCTTGTCGCAACTTGTTTGATATACAAAACTCGAAGCAATAGCCTGACATCGCCAAAAGAGCCATCCGATAACCCAACAAAGTACCATTTCTTGTCATCGGTGTACTGAAGCGGATGACTAGAAAAATCACCACTTGAACCACGGTTTCGGATCATCCGAGGTACAATAATTATCGGCCGATAGCTTTAACATTCCTCCCGAGTCGATTCTGACCATGATTCTATGAAGGGTAAAGTGTGAACTGTGGTTATTTTAAGTTGGGGTTTTTTGACCTAGAAATAATGAAATTCAAAAGTGAGGGAAATGAAAAGCCAAAAGTGTTACTTTTAACAGCCTATTCTATATCTACTTGGCACAATACACCCTTATATTAATCCTTTTAGCTTCTCAAAGTTAACTTGCACCTCGATAAATTTCGAATACAGTAAAACCTTTATAAATTAATAACCTCGATAAAATTAATACCAGTTCCAACATGGGATCAGTACAAATTTGGACATCAATCGATAAAATAATAAGAAAATATTTTTTTTTAAAACCCCAGTGTATATATATTGGTCCCAACGAAACTATAAATTATTAAAGGAATTTGATGCGTGCTTCATAATGTAGGCAGTTGCCTACTTTTTTTTTAATAAAAAAGGACACCACTTCTATAAACATGTCAATTACACCCCTTTCAAATTCTCACCAACTTCAACCTCTACACCTCATTAATCATTTGTCACAGATCTTCACCACATCTATCATTTTATGGCGCCAAAATATCCCACCAAAAATAGTTGTCACTATTAATCTTGGTGGGTCTGGTCTGATTTCTTACTCCATTGATGACGACGTTTATGGCCGATCGGTGAATAGCCGAAGGCCAAAACCCAAGGATTAGCGCACCGAAGGGACCAGATCCGAAAGAACCGTTGTCCTGACAGTACATTTGGCATTTAGCCTGGAAGCAGTTTGTCGCATCAACTACAATGTAAACACACAAGAACAATCGTTATGCAAATGATAATGAAATGAATACCTGTTGCCTTCTGCCATCATAATGCCTTTTTCTACCTGGCACCTTAGTTTCCTTTGGAGGTTTTGGTACTTGTTCCTTGTGACACCTAGACTTATTATGTCCAACAGTTTGACAATTGGAGCATTTAATCTATCTACGAACTCTAGATTTGCCCATTGTGATGCAATTTCACTTAATTAAGGCTTTAGGGTTTTGAAATCTTCTTTGGGGTAAAATGTGAGAATAAAGGGCTTTCTATAACTTTATGCAAATTTGAGAAAAGAATAAGGGACTATAACTGATGAGTGTCTAAATACTCATCATTTTTGTATAATAAAAACTGCAAAATCATCTGAAAACGCTCAGAAACACATCAAAATGATCAAAATATCACAAATCAGTGTTTTATGTGTTTTAAATGCAAAAATATCAAAATCAGATGAAAAACAATCAAATTTGCAAAAATTGCAGTTTTAGTCCCCCAAGTTTCAAAAGTTGTCAAAAACAGTCCCTGAGCACATAATTTCAAAAGAAAAGTCACCAAAGGTCCTTTTAAAATCATAAGTTGTCAAATTTAGTCCTTTGGTGAAAAATATAAAAAGTTTTGAGAAAATTACAAAATGGTCCTTCAAGTTTGAAATTTGGCAGAAATGGCCCCCGGAAAATTGGAAAATGACAGATTTGGTCCCTGTACTTTTGAAACTTGTCATTAATGGTCCTTGGAACAACTTTGATGAATTGGCAGAAAAGGTCCCTTAATTTTCAGAAATTGCAATAAGGTCCTTGATATTTAAAACCCTTTAACCACCCTTGGACCCTTGTCAAACCAAATGGACCGCCATCCCTTTGGACCCTCCTATTTTGAACCCTTCCTTTAAGGATCCCGCCTATCAAAGCCTTGGTCAAACATACCCTTGGCGCCATTTAGTCCACCTTCTCCAACTGCTAACTCGCTCACCCATCTCCCACACCTCCACCTCATTCCCTCATCTCCTTGTCCCCCACCTCAACACAACTACAAAAACATTTAATGATCCTTCAACCCTTCACTCAACCCTCCAATTGTTAAAAGGAATTTGGCGCCAAAATTCAATCAATGGCCAAAAGGCTTCTACCGATCCAATGGCTAGTATTATTGGTGGGATATGCTCGAGAAAGTCGAGGGAAGCATTTGGAGTATAAAAGGAGAGAAGAAAGAAGCAAAGGCGAGTTAGTTTTTGATAAATTTTACTTATGTCGATTTTTAAATTATTGTCTTAGTTTAAATGGAAATGGTGTAATTTCAAGTTCATTGTATCACTTTCAAGTTAATGAATCATTGTATTAAGCTTTTGAGTTTTCAATACAAGTTTTTAGCTAAACTCTACATTTCAGTTACTGTTGAACTTTTCATTTTCAAACTCTTATGTTAAAGCTTCCATTAGCTTATTTTCTCATTCAAATTAGTGAGTTTAAACTTAATATAGCTTTTGAGTAGTCTGGGAAACAGTTTCAATGAATTATCATTGATAGTCAACAAAAGTCAACCTTGAGCTCATATGGTTTGGAAATGGTTCTTGTTGATGCAGAGGATGAAAATGGGTTGGATTAGGTTCATTTAGGTTAGTCTTTGGTTTGGTTTTGGCTTGCAACAAAGTGGAACTCATGTGAGTGAGTCCTTCCTTTCAAAATTTCAAGTAAATTTGCATTTTATGGTTGTTTGTGTATCTATGGTTATATACTGTTAAATCCTGTTTCTTTAGTTGTAAGTAAGTTAATTTAACTTAATTTGATCATTGACACAACTTGGTCTAGTGCTTAGCTCATTTTAACTTTCAAATCAGTTACATCAAGGGTGTTTGGAATTGCTACATTTTCTGTACTAGAGGCCTCATCAGTGGTTACCTTTTGTTGTTTCATGTTTGCTTAGTCCCTTTAAACTTATCTCTGTCAATACCTTGTGCCTGCTAACACCTAGAGTCAAATTTACAAACTTTCTGTCATATCAGTTCACTGTTGGATATTTTGCAAGATCAAGAATTAGTTTTGTGTTTAGAAATCTTAAACATAGCTTTCATTAGTGTTATTTCATCAAGTATTATCATTATCAGTCCTACAATCAAGATTAAAACTCAAGAAAGTCAACTTTTTAGTTTTTGTTAAAAAGTCAAAGTTTGCAATCTCGGTTTGGCTTATCTAGGAAGATTTTAGTTCACTCATTTCTAGGTCATTTCAAGTGATATTTGTGGCTTTTAAAAGTTCTACTGCTCTAGTTTCTTGTTGTTATTTTTGTACAATTTTGTGATTTTCTATAAGCTTCTAAAGAGCTTATGATTATGGTGTTCGATCCCTGCAGAGCATTAGGCTGCATGTGTTTTATCTGAGTTTTGCAGACCTTGCACAGGGCTCACTTGAGCTCCTCTGGGTCTGTAATTTGGTTTAGAAGCTCTCACCTAGGTCTAGTGTTAGTTCCAATAATTGGTTTTCTGTTTACAGCTTATTTAGGTGCTTGTTTTTAAGCTCAAAGTTGGTACCCTCTTGACTGTTTTAGCTTATTATCTCAATACACCAAATCATTGCATCTTGATATCCAGAGGTTTGAGCTTATTGATTTGTGTTGCATTTTGATTATTTTAGCATATTAGACCCTCTGTTTCAGTTTGGTGCTTGTTGTGCTCATCTAGCTTATTCAAAGTGCTTATTTCATAAGCTCTTCCACATCAGTTGCTTATTCCTCCAAACAAGCCCATGTTTTTCCATTTTTCCTAGCTTCCTAGTATTATTTTAGAGTTATCTTGAATTTTTCAGATTTTTCCTAGCTTATTTACTATTTTTCTTAATTTAAATTAGTTTTTAAGCACTTTTAAATAGCTTTTAAATCAAAAAATTAAGAAAAAGTTCAAAAAATAATTTTTCATTTTCTTAAGTTTAGATAAATATAAAAAGCCTAAAAGTATTTTTCCTATTTTTCTCCTTTTATTTGGTATTTTTAATAATTTAAATTAGTTTTAAATAGTTTTCAATTAATAATAAATATATAAAAGTGTGAAAATATATTTTCTGTTTTAAAATTAGTTTTATCATATTTTAGATTTTTCTAAGTCTTAATTTTATTTTTCTAGTCTTATTTCATATTTTCTTTTATTTTAGAGTATTATTAAATAGTTTAAAATAGTTTTTAATTAATAATAATTAGATAAATAGTTGTGAAAATAATTTTCCTTTTCTAATAATTTTCTTATATAATTAGGATTGTAAAAATGTATTTTCTATATTCATAGGTATTTTCCTTCTTTATTTTCACGTTTTTATTTGTACGATTTGCGTAATTTTTATTTATTTAAACGTAAGTTTTAAGTTTTAGGTTTCAAACGTTCATCACTTTAAAAATAGTGATAGCGTTTATTTAATATCTTTTATCTTTTTAATTTTCTTAATTTGTATTTAAGTCGTTGTTATTTATTAACTTTTTCTGTAGTGTAATTATCATATCCAAATCCTTCCTGATCACTATCATTAGTGATCATTCTATCGTCTGATCAAGTGTTTACACACCATTGAGTCTCCTTGGGACTTAACGACCCGGGAATTCCCTATATTCTCTGATCTTCAATTGCATTTGCGCTTAAGCTGTTTTAAGTCTGTTAGACTTGACGGTTTCTTGTGGATCAAAATTTTAGGCGCCATTGCGGGAGGCTTTAGCGTGTGTTTAGCCTTTTCGATCCACTCTTGCACATATACCAACTTTTGTAAAAGTTTTTGTAAAGTTATCGGAAAATCCAAAGTTCATTAACACTTTTCCTAAAGTGTTAAAAGCATAAAAATATTTTCATTCTTTGTTTTTATATCTTGTTTTCAAAAATCCAAAATATCCATCCTTTATCCTCTAATCTGTTTAATTCTCCATTTCTTTATCCTCAAACCTGTTTAATTCTTCATTCCTTATCTTCTATAACCGTTTAATTCTTCATCTCTTATCCCTCTTATCTGTTTAATTCTCTATGTCATGGTATTTGACATGTTCCTGGTGTGGAGGTCCATTTAATGGTGGAAATTGTCGGCGATGTACCAATGTGGGTTTCGGAGACAAGTTTGTCGGTAATCCCGATCCCATTTCAAATGAAACACCCGATTTTTCCTACCTACCTCCACAAACCCAGTACGAATCCTACTCATGCGAGTTTTGTGGGAATGATTCTCATTACGGTTTTGATTGTCCACCACGGGTCCCGCTTGTCTATGAGCCAGAACCATGTTACAATCAGAACTTTGGTGAAAGTTATTCTCCCAATTATCTCTGTTGTGAGAATTGCGGGGGTCCTCATGCGACTTTTGAATGTCAACCGATGAATCAAAATTTTCAAAATTCCAATTCTCCGGTTTGACAATTTCCAACCCCACGTGATTCCATCGGTCATCGATTTCCGAGCCTTCACATCATTTCAATGATTACGAGGAGTGTAATCTTCCTCAAAGTTCGAAGAAATACGCATTCGAAAGAAACGCAAATGAAAAGAATGGTGTGTAAGCTTCACAGATGAACATAAGAATCCGATATGATGGCGATGATGATGAGGATAGTATTCAAATGAGGAATACTATGAGGACGACGAGGAGAGTGTTACTCAATTGAACGATCTTATTTCTCAACTCCTCGGTCTATTGCTATCACACCTATCTTACCTTTTATTGCTTCCAAAGACTCTCTCATAATGGGGACGAGCCTCTTAGCACTATTCCGAAATGGAACCGTCTAGTGTTGAGAGCCTTGTTCCAACCCAGTGAGTCCGAGGTTATCTCCGTAATATGTGTGATGAGCCTCTTAATGATGATTCTTCTCCTCCTCTTGACATTCCATATGATCATGTCGAGATGTTCTCCGATTCGATAACGATTGTACTTCGTTTGACGATTCCTTATCCTATGGAGACATCGATTATGTCGAGGAGCTACCTTCGAGCTAGTTAGCTTAGAAGAAGTGAGAAATTCGATGATCCGAAATTGAGGACGAGATACTTCGTGAACAATTGTTCAATATAAATCTCCTCGTTTCTAAGATCGAATCATTTTGTGCTAAGTCACTTCATCTCCTATCCCGTTGTGGATAGTGACTCTACATTGGACAAGCCCGAGCTTGAGGCTTTTTCCAATGATTCTTTTCATGAAGAGTTCTCCGGTGAACTCTCTCATGACATATCTCCTCCGAATATGATCATTTCCATTTTGATCTTGAGGATGATATTGGCTCGGAGGAAGGTGTACTCTATCATAAGAGTTTGCTTATTGATGATACTACCTTCACCCTTCCTCCCGATCGTCTACATTTGAGGATGAAGAATGGATCTTGATTGTTATCAACATCTTTCTTCCATTCCTCACATATGATGTGACTTCCTCTTCTTCACTCCTTCGGAATGAGGACACTATCTTTGACCCGGCATTTTCATTTATCATTTGTGAGCGGGTCTTTCTATGTATATCTCATCGGTGTGGAACTTTCACGTACTTCAATGTTTATCCAAACATCTTGAATG
This sequence comes from Chrysanthemum lavandulifolium, assembly GCA_022545495.1. Lineage (NCBI taxonomy): Eukaryota > Viridiplantae > Streptophyta > Magnoliopsida > Asterales > Asteraceae > Chrysanthemum > Chrysanthemum lavandulifolium. The sequence goes on from CM040240.1 coordinate 265,895,916, forward strand.
AAAGTCCGATGGAGATTGTATCTTCCACTTGCTTCCCATGAACCAATGAATTCGGGTCGAGTCAAGCTAGCGACTGGAAATCAAAAACGATGAGACGCACCATATGGGTTTTCACCCATATTTCATCTTCTCACCTCTTTCTACCACCCTAGTGTGGGGGTTGCCCACATGTATAAAAAAAAAAAAAAAAAAAAAAAAACTTTCTAAATAATGGCGTAGTATTTCCCTTTTACGTTCTTTGTTTCGGCATAACCGCGGTACTTTGAATATTGAGGGCAATATTCATTTCTAAGTGTGGGGAATTCTCACGAATTTCATATATATTATCTACCCAATTCCCGTTTTGGCCAAAAATTTTTTTGGAGTAAGTGTTCTACACTTTCTCATTTGGTTATCATCCGCCATGTTTGATAAACAAAAGGATTGGCTAATCCAGAACAAACGGCTCTTGGTAAAGATTTCTCAAATCCGTTTATATGGCTTGCAATTTGCCCAAAATTGTATGGTATTCAAATCACCATATCCTAAAAAGTGAAGAGTTGGCTAGCCCGCAAGATTATGGCTTGTGGTAAAGGCGTTGGAAAAACCATAATTGGTAATCGACTCACCAAAGATAATGTTGATAATTTATCTAAGATTTGGCTAGTCCGGAAGGTACGGCTTCGGTAAAGACAAAATCAAATCCGTTGAAAGTCGGTGGTTTGCTCAAAATCACATGGTTATCGGTGTACCATGGTTCTTACTTGAACTAAAACATTTGGCTACTCCGAGTGATGGCTTTTGGTAAAGAGATAAAATCCATCAAGTTTTCTCAAATCATTGCTAGGGACTAGCAATATCTCGATGTGGGGATTGATGAGTGTCTAAATACTCATCATTTTTGTATAATAAAAGCGCAAAATCATCTCGAAACGCTCGAAACACATCAAAATGATCAAAATATCACAAATCGGTGTTTTATGTGTTTTAAATGCAAAATATCAAAATCGGATGAAAACAATCAAATTTGCAAAATTGCGCTTTAGTCCCCAAGTTTCAAAAGTTGTCAAAAGCAGTCCTGAGCACATAATTTCAAAGAAAAGTCACCAAAGGTCCTTTTAAAATCATAAGTTGTCAAATTTAGTCCTTTGGTGAAAAATATAAAAAGTTTTGAGAAAATTACAAAATGGTCCTTCAAGTTTGAAATTTGGCAGAAATGGCCCCGGAAAATTGGAAAATGACAGATTTGGTCCCTGTACTTTTGAAACTTGTCATTAATGGTCCTTGGAACAACTTTGATGAATTGGCAGAAAAGGTCCCTTAATTTTCAGAAATTGCAATAAGGTCCTTGATATTTAAAACCCTTTAACCACCCTTGGACCCTTGTCAAACCAAATGGACCTGCCATCCCTTTTGGACCCCTCCTATTTTGAACCCTTCCCTTTTAATGATCCTGCCCCAGTCAAAGCCTTGGTCAAACATACCCCTTGGCGCCATTTAGTCCACCTTCTCCAACTGCTAACCTGCTCACTCCATCTCCCACACCTCCACCTCATTCCCTCATCTCCTTGTCCCCCACCTCAACACAACTACAAAAACATTTAATGATCCTTCAACCCTTCACTCAACCCTCCAAATGTTAAAAGGAATTTGGCGCCAAAATTCAATCAATGGCCAAAAAGGCTTCTCTTGATCCAATGGCTAGTATTATTAGTGGGATATGCTCGAAAAGTCGAGGGAAGCATTTGGAGTATAAAGGAGGAGAAAGAAAGAAGCAAAGCGTTAGTTAGTTTTGATAAATTTTACTTATGTCGATTTTTAAATTATTGTCTTAGTTTAAATGGAAATGGTGTAATTTCAAGTTCATTGTATCACTTTCAAGTTAATGAATCATTGTATTAAGCTTTTGAGTTTTCAATACAAGTTTTTAGCTAAACTCTACATTTCAGTTACTGTTGAACTTTTCATTTTCAAACTCTTATGTTAAAGCTTCCATTAGCTTATTTTCTCATTCAAATTAGTGAGTTTAAACTTAATATAGCTTTTGAGTAGTCTGGGAAACAGTTTCAATGAATTATCATTGATAGTCAACAAAAGTCAACCTTGAGCTCATATGGTTTGGAAATGGTTACTGTTGATGCAGAGGATGAAAATGGGTTGGATTAGGTTCATTTAGGTTAGTCTTTGGTTTGGTTTTGGCTTGCAACAAAGCTGGAACTCATGTGAGTGAGTCCTTCCTTTTCAAAATTTCAAGTAAATTTGCATTTTATGGTTGTTTGTGTATCTATGGTTATATACTGTTAAATCCTGTTTCTTTAGTTGTAAGTAAGTTAATTTAACTTAATTTGATCATTGACACAACTTGGTCTAGTGCTTAGCTCATTTTAACTTTCAAATCAGTTACATCAAGGGTGTTTGGAATTGCTACATTTTCTGTACTAGAGGCCTCATCAGTGGTTACCTTTTGTTGTTTCATGTTTGTTTAGTCCCTTTAAACTTATCTCTGTCAATACCTTGTGCCTGCTAACACCTAGAGTCAAATTTACAAACTTTCTGTCATATCAGTTCACTGTTGGATATTTTGCAAGATCAAGAGTTAGTTTTGTGTTTAGAAATCTTAAACATAGCTTTCATTAGTGTTATTTCATCAAGTATTATCATTATCAGTCCTACAATCAAGATTAAAACTCAAGAAAGTCAACTTTTTAGTTTTTGTTAAAAAGTCAAAGTTTGCAATCTCAGTTTTGGCTTATCTAGGAAGATTTTTAGTTCACTCATTTCTAGGTCATTTCAAGTGATATTTGTGGCTTTTAAAAGTTCTACTGCTCTAGTTTCTTGTTGTTATTTTTGTACAATTTTGTGATTTTCTATAAGCTTCTAAAGAGCTTATGATTATGGTGTTCATCCCCATGCGAGCATTAGGCTGCATGCAGGTTTTATCTGAGTTTTGCAGACCTTGCACAGGGCTCACTTGAGCTCCTCCGGGTCTGTAATTTGGTTTAGAAGCTCTCACCTAGGTCTAGTGTTAGTTCCAATAATTGGTTTTCTTTTACTGACTTATTTAGGTGCTTGTTTTAAGCTCAAAGTTGGTACCCTCTTGACTGTTTTTAGCTTATTATCTCAATACACCAAATCATTGCATCTTGATATCCAGAGGTTTGAGCTTATTGATTTGTGTTGCATTTTGATTATTTTAGCATATTAGACCCTCTGTTTCAGTTTGGTGCTTGTTGTGCTCATCTAGCTTATTCAAAGTGCTTATTTCATAAGCTCTTCCACATCAGTTGCTTATTCCTCCAAACAAGCCCATGTTTTTCCATTTTTCCTAGCTTCCTAGTATTGTTTTAGAGTTATCTTGAATTTTTCAGATTTTTCCTAGCTTATTTACTATTGTTCTTAATTTAAATTAGTTTTTAAGCACTTTTAAATAGCTTTTAAATCAAAAAATTAAGAAAAAGTTCAAAAAAATAATTTTTCATTTTTCTTAAGTTTAGATAAATATAAAAAGCCTAAAAAGTATTTTTCCCTATTTTTCTCCTTTTATTTGGTATTTTTAATAATTTAAATTAGTTTTAAATAGTTTTCAATTAATAATAAATATATAAAAAGTGTGAAAAATATATTTTCTGTTTTAAAATTAGTTTTATCATATTTTAGATTTTTCTAAGTCTTAATTTTATTTTTCTAGTCTTATTTCATATTTTCTTTTATTTTAGAGTATTATTAAATAGTTTAAAATAGTTTTTAATTAATAATAATTAGATAAATAGTTGTTAAAATAATTTTCCTTTTCTAATAATTTTCTTATATAATTAGGATTGTAAAAATGTATTTTCTATATTCATAGGTATTTTCCTTCTTTATTTTCACGTTTTTATTTATGCGATTTGCGTAATTTTTATTTATTTAAGCGTAAGTTTTAAGTTTTAGGTTTCAAACGTTCATCACTTTAAAAATAGTGATAGCGTTTATTTAATATCTTTTATCTTTTTAATTTTCTTAATTTGTATTTAAGTCGTTGTTATTTATTAACTTTTTCTGTAGTGTAATTATCATATCCAAATCCTTCCTGATCACTATCATTAGTGATCATTCTATCGTCTGATCAAGTGTTTACACACCATTGAGTCTCCTTGGGACTTAACGACCCGGGAATTCCCTATATTCTCTGATCTTCAATTGCATTTGCGCTTAAGCTGTTTTAAGTCTGTTAGACTTGACGGTTTTGCGCGAATCAATAACCTTAGTCATATATTATTACACTGTTTATGCAAGAACCATAGTTCTACCAACACCCAATACAATCAAAACGGATATAACAACAATCAAAGAGGAATAAAAAAATTAGAAACAAAATTAACAAATTATAACACAAGAACATAAAAGATAGATTCATTAATTTCATATTAAAAATGAAATTCAGTACATTTTTTTCCAAAAAAAAAAGCATAAGCACTTGATTTCCCTTCACATCACTTTGCCTTCCTAAGATCTTCAAGGAAATTCTTCCTGTCAAACACCTGACAGCATGTTTCACCCATCATCTTCCTTATCTCCAAGGCCTTCAAGACATTTGCCTTTTGTGTCACACCCCCAAATTACTGTTTTGCGGGAATGGAATTCACGGGATTATTGTCATAGCATCACAATCACAGTTATATTGAGCGACCTAAAGTGTCGTTTGTAAAATACATCGTTTGATTTAATAAAATAATCGAGTTACAACATAGGTCCCAAAGTTTACAAAGTTTGTGGAAATATAAATGTATTACAAGTCCAAACGATGGTTTTGAAAGAAAGTGCTATAATGTACAATGATGTAAGTCGGCCTTGACTCAAAGGTGGTTCCTTAACCATGCCATGATGAGTATGCCTTAGATACCGAGATAAAAACATGCTAAAAGTGTCAACACAAAGGTTGAGTGAGTTCATAGAGTTTGGGTTGAAATGTAAAGACTTTCAAAAATCGTTTATGCGAGAAAGGCATTGTAAATCCACTCGGTTCAAGTTCCGCCCATACAAAACTCGCAACTGTGTATTCACAACCCATTGCCAAAATGTGATATAGTTAATACTCAAACGCATGATGTCAAATGAATTCACAAAATAGTGCATAACTTAATGTATCCACAGTTACTTAGTATAACACATAATTCGTATGGTTTCAAATTTTTCCATGACCATTAGTTCAGGATTGTACCAAGACCATTAGTTCAATGATTCTACCAAGACCATTAGTTCACTGATTATACCAAGACCATTAGCTCAATGAATATACCAAGACCATTAGCTCAATGAATATACCAAGACCATTAGCTCAATGATAATACTAAGACAATTCTAAGCATGGCAAAACTGCTACTTTGTATGACTAAACATTTAGTTCAGATAAACATATAGTTTGCAAATATTCATGAATGTCATGAAAATAGTTGAGCATGTATCTCCCCCAAAGAGTTTCATAAATAATTAAAACGAGAAAAAGTGGGGCTATGACTCACTTGGACAATAATGCGATGGCAAAAGTGGATACACTGAAATGTAGCGTGAATCTCGAAAATGACCTATTATGAATGATATGATACGTAATGAGTTATGATGTAATGTTATGCATGCATTTCGTATGTTATTTATACCATTTGTGAGTTTTGAAAATAATACTTATCGTCGAAAAATACTCTTTTGACGTCTTGACCAATCTTAAATCACTTTACAATTTTTTACGTCAAAATGTCATCCTACAATGGTTTCGTAATGATTTATGGTGAAATTATCACTTTTCGTCGTAAAATAATGTCGTCGGAAATTTCTTGAAAGTGACAAAAATGGCTTTGAAAAACTAGTCGTAAAATGGTGTACGTCGAACGTTAGGAAACGAACTCGACGGTTTTGGAAAGTTTGTATCAAAATATAAAAGTTTCAGTTCATGAGTTTTCGACATAAAGGTCTCGAACATAAAGATAATAAGGGTTAAAGATGGTGATTTTGTCTAATTGTTGTGTAAAAAGTGAGTTTCGGCCAAGTTTAAGCATCCGTAAATAATTTATTAAAACTCCGCTATACAAACGGTTGGTCGTTTTAGAAAATATGCTTGGTGATCTTGATTTTACTAGAAGACATTTCGTTTCAAAAAGTTCTACATCATCGTTAAAAACGGTCTCCAACATGGTCGTTTCGGCTACCGTAACACTTGTCTCGTAAAATAATATAGTTTTTCAGAAAATAATAGTTACGGCAATTTTATGAAAACGTGCATATCTTTGTCGTTTCAAATCCGTTTTCTACGTATAATACGTCCTTAGCTTCGTATCAAAGTATACTAATATATTTTTGATAAGTCGAAATAATTTGTGAAGCTTAAGGCTCGTTTTTTACTCGAATAAAACAATAATAGGTTGCTGAATTTTCTGAAAGATATATATTTCGTCGTCAAACTTTAAAAATTCATAACTTCTTCGTTATAACTCCGTTTTAATCCGTTCAAGCGGCCACGGATTCGTTTTAAAGTATATTTTCTAAATATCAAGGCCAAAATTTCGTGCCTACTGTCGGATTTTCCAAAAACAAAACAAGGACAGAACACATTTTATACTTATCGAAAATAGTTTTCTCGTACTAAACCTATTCCAATCCCTTCAAATCAACTCCAAAGCTAATCTAATCCTACCATACACCTTCTTAGGGTGTCATGGGTTCCTAGACATCATCAAGACCAACATGTACCAAGGGATAATTATAGGATGACCTTATATATATATAACACTAAAAATCATGTAAAATGGTATAAACAACACAAGTCTTGCATGTTTGCTCCAAAAATGAAGAGATAAATATAAAATGAAGATGAAATATGTAAAATGATAGAAATATGCTTACAAGTATTATGATGAGGTGCAAAGAACCAAGGTTAGCCTAAACACTCTAGGTTTTTATTTCAAAACCTTATTAAGAGTATTATCTAGATTGTTATTAACTTGTGCTTGTAAAATTTTTGATGATTTCCTTGTTACTCCTTGTAGATGGTCGGTTTTAAGAGAGAAAAACCAAGAGAGAAGAAGTTTTTCTACTTGTTGAATTATTTGTGGTGAATGATTGAATGAAAGGATGGTGAAGTATAGATCTATATAAGCTAGAAAAATTTACCAACTCATAAATGCAACCTCCTCCCCACTTGACCGGTTTTAGGGGATGTTTTATCAATAATGTATTTTTTTTTTTTTTTTTTTTTTATCTATTGTGTATAATTGTTAGAAAAATGTGTAAGTGAAATGTGTAGTTTAAATGTAACTTGTAAGGTAATGTGTACATTAGTGTGTTTAAGGTGATTTTGGTAAGAGAAATTTTAATAGATCAAATTAGAGTATAATGATATCATAAAATTGTAAAATACATTCCTTGTAAAATTGAGTGATATAATAATTATCGTATAGTTTTAAGAAAAAAAAGCGTCGTAATAATATAAATTTAACGATTTATATACAAAATAAATTTAAAACACTAGGTAAACTAAAATATAGTTTTATAACTAAATGTAAGTATAAAATATATCGGGATCATTTTTGAAAGTAACGGATTAAATATTCAAAATAATAACTCACGCGATAACGTTTATTTAATATAAAATATACGCGGTTGATGTGAAATGAAATGTCGTGAATGAACTAACATGATGCAAATGATGCTAATGAAATGTAGACTACACTTAGTCCATATGAAATGTTCGTGATGATATGATCAGGAATTCGCCGCTAAACCATTCAGGTTACGCGAATTTGGAACACGTAAACCTAGTTTACGATAAATGTTAAAATAGTGAAGCATAAATTGTTTTGAGAAATGACCTGAAATTGCGAGTTGTCACATTTTGCTTCTTGCGAAGATCCACAAAAAACTTGTAGGTCATCACCGAAGGTCGATAGCCTTCGAATTCATAGATATATTCTTGGGTTGTGTTCATACCAAGAACCAAGTCAGAGAAAGTCTGTTGGAGCCCATTAGCAATCTGCATGTCCTTATCGTTTTCTCTCTAACAAAAGAGAGAAATCGAGTCAAACATGTAGACAAAGTTGGAAGCTTTGGCGAGTTCTTGAAGACAGGGGAAGTTAGCCATTTGGAGATTGTTGTGATTTTGTGAGAATATGTATTTTTGATTGTTGGTATGCAAATGGTATAGGGTATGAACCCTTAAATAACATAAACAACGGGACCTTCCAAATTCAGGGACTAATTATGAAGTTACTAAAAAGCTAAATAGTCAAGTTCTGTAACAAAAATATTCGGGAATTTTAAGTGCAAAAACGGCCAACTGACCAAATTCAAGGACCAAGTGTGACATATGAAAATTATTACCCTGCAACTTGACCGTTGCCTTCCTTGATACGCTTATACACAATTAATGTATTGCCAAACACCAAATAAACCCAACTAATAAGATCCGAAAACATAAACACTTTCATAATAACCCGACCCAATTAAGAAAACCCAATTCAAACCAAACCTAAAATACATCCACACTCCTAAACACACATACTGAAACACACATCAAGTCAAACAAATTCGTATAAACACCAAGTAAAACCATGAAAGACAGGAGCATATTCATGTCAACCTTTAAGGATGTTCAGGAAGAAGAAGAATATGAGGTCTTGATCAGAATCCAATATAATGGGTTTTTTTATTATAGCCCACTAAGGTATGAAGGTGGTTCATTAATTAATATGTGTACCTTTACCAGTGATAGGGATATATTTAGTTCAAGCATTGATAATGTATTATCAGAGATTAATGAACAAAAATGAGCATTGTTTTTCTGTGATCCTGAAGAATCCATAGAAAATAGTTTGCATTTGATTCATACTGATGGTGATGTTCATACTTTGTTTGCACTGGATGAAACAAATGAGTCAGTTGATATCTTTGTTGCACACAAGCCCCAAAAGTTAGCACAATTTTACTTAAAAAAACATAAGTTTTGAAGTTGTGGGTTGGGTAGAGCAAGATGCTAACTTTCGAATGGTTAGTCCAACACCTTTTAGGACTAGACGTAAATGGCATGGGATAGATAGGAAAAAAATGCATGGGAGTGAAACCAAGACACCAACAGTGAAAGGTGGTGTTGTTATCAAAGAGGAAGAAGGGTTGTAGATTAAAAAAAAAAAAAAAAAAAAAAAAAAAAAAAAAAATTGAGGAAGAGGATGTTTTGCACAAAAAAAGGGCAAAGAAGTTGTTCAACATTTTAAGCAAGGTTTTGATGGGAAGGGAAAGGCTAAAATGGTTGAGTTTGCAAGTTTTGATGTTGAAAACATGGCTGGTGCTGCAGGTGTTGAAACCAGAGTTGGTGGTGGTGCTGTTGATGTGTCTAGTGGTGTTAAGACACCCTTTAGAAGCAAAGAAAGGATTACAAACTGCGTCCTTGCACTTTTCACCCAAAGGCCATCCTAGGTGATGTTTCAATGATGAATACCATGTCATGTGTTTAATTCTTTTAAGTTGTAATAGCACAGTAGCTAACTTAAATGTTTGTTGTTTGCATACTTGTTTTTGCAGACAAGGTAGCAGTATCATCATCACTTTAAGGTTCATATTTTGTGTGTTCATCGGTTTATGGATATCCACGACTAGTCATAGATCATTTGAAGGTTCAACAGTTGAAGGTTTTGCGGTGGAAACTGCATCATCTTTTATATTTTGTGAAATGTCAATAGAACCTTGTATCAGACAATGACTCACTACTTTCAGTTATTTTCCAGTTGTATCATACATTGAATCTATAGTTGACTGTTATAAGTCAACGTGCTAAATAGTTAGTTATGTATAGTTTTTGTTTATTTGTCTTATAGGTTAAATTATGTGAGATCATACCAGTTTATCAGTTGACATTTATAAAGTCATACTTAAAATATCGGGTGTAATGGTATAATCAGCTTAAACAATCACCCCTTTCTGTGTTGGTAGTTAAAATAAGAAATTAGGTTGGGTTAGATTTAACTAAGGTATGGTATAAATGTGTATGGACTATAATACCCTCAACTAACTAATAGAAATCAGACGTTAACCTAGGCATTACGGGTCAAGGGACGAGTTTAGCCTCAAAAACTCATACTTTGGACTGCTGACGACTAAAATGCCATATTTTGGTTCAAGACGACGTTTTTGGCCAAGTTTATGGACCAACAGTGTATTTTAGTCTATATAAAATTACACAAGAATGAAACGCTTATGAAACTTAGATTGTTTAAAGTTTGAGGTATCAAATTGGAACACTCGCAAAACTTGATTACTATTGAGTATTGAGTGACATATTCCTTTTTGCGTCAGTGGACTCTTTTTATACTTGGCAGAATACACCTTTTTTATTTACTACCTACTCAAATTTAACTTGCACCTAGTTAAATAAAGAGCTTATTCTATGAATATATACCTTATTTGTCATTTTTTAGTTGAATTTATCATCGTTATGACCAGTCTATTTAATAATCATCTTTTTGAATTTTGATTATTCTGTGTATCGATTTTTAAAAATACGTGATTAGATTTCTGAAAATACTTGATTTGATACCTAAAAATACGCCAGTTGATACATGGAATAATCAAAATTCAAAAAGTTAGTTATTAAATAGTTTGATAATGATGATATATACAACTTAAAAAATGGCAAGTAAGATAAGTTTTGAGACAATTAATCCTTAAAGAAATGAGCTTAAGTTTATATTAAGCTTATGAGACTAACCGCGCTTCTAAAGCTAAGTTTAGAGTGTTTGATTAAACTAAACTTGCTCTCTCTCTAATTTATGCATCATGACCTGAAAAGAGAGAATAATTTGAATAGTCAAATAAAGCCAAATTTAAGTTTTTATTTAGAAACTAGACAAACAAACTGAAAAGCTCACTCCAAACGCTAAAACAATCGCTAATTAGGAGTCTCGACAACAAAGGGTCCAACTTTTGTCAGCCAATGAGACCTCAAGCTTTTATCACGTTTACATGGAGATTATAAAAGGGTCTACTCAAGTTGAGCTCGAGCTTTTGTCAGGCTTTTTAAGCGGTATGTAAATATGTTTTTGACTTGTGAGTGTAATTTGGTATAGTTTTATATTTGATTATAAAGTTTTTGACCAACTTGTTCGTGTAAATGGATAGAATATGACCCTAATGCTATTGTTCATATATTTATCCTATTCTAAATGATGTGAAGAGTTAAAAAGGGAAAAGTGAATATGGGTTTGTTATGCATTTAACCTTACATGCTAACCAACCCAAAACTACGTAGTTTTGATTAAAATACTTTCTAAATCATAACACCTAAAATTAAAACCTCCCTTATCATTTGTTTGATCAACCTATAGTCGAACAAAATTGAAGATGAGGCTCGACAAAAAAAAAAAAAAAAAAAAAATATGTGATAAGGGTTTTAATTTTAGGTTTTATGATTTAGAAAGTATTTTAATCAAAAGTAAGTAGTTTTAATGATTGGCATGTAAGGTTAAATGCATAATAGCCTCGTAATGGATATTTAATATCATCATCACTTTTTCATTTCCTATAGCGTAAATTGCAAAACCCATCCTTATGGTTTAGCGAATCATAGATTTAGTCCAATCTTTTTAATAATGGACAGAGTCTTCATGGGAAACTTTCTTTTGCAATTATTGTTCCTAACAGGGACCGTCCCAAACACACCCTAAGGCTATGCACAGAGGCGACCTAGTTCGTCGCTGCCACATCAGCTTTCTCTCTCCGACGACCTGGCGACGACCTAGTTGCCACAGGTGGTGACACGAGATTTTTTTTTTTTTTTTTTTTTTTTTTTTTTTTAATTCAAATATTTTTAAAAAACAAAATTAAAATTCATTAAAAATAAATAAAAACATTACAATATATTTAAAATTAAAAGATACGAAATACATAATACATAAATCCTAAATCTTAAATCCTAATCTGAAAACTCCTCGTCCGCAGGATCAAACGCGGGAGGTATATAATCCTCGAGGCGAGACAAAGCTTCCTCGTCTACCGGAGACTCCTGGATCATCATCTTTGTTCACCCGATAGCTCCAATTGACTTTGGTGTTGATGTTGTTCGTTATCCGTTGAACACACTTCCACAACTTGTCAATAAGTTCGTCATCTCTGCGGGCTTCCTCCTTAAGAAATTTCTCGATAACACCTTTTCGTTCAGTGCTGATGTCGTTGCAAGTCTTTTAGTTGTCTCTCATATGCGACTTCTCATTCCTTTTGTCCTCAAAGAATTGGATGGCCAGCGTAATAGCGTCTTTTCTAGCCTCATCATCGTTCTCGCATTGATTTTGAGCGTACGTTCGCATATCGATATGAATGAATGAGGAGACGACAAGCCATAATCTTCTTTGCGTAAAAGAATGTGAATTTTATGTTGAATTGTGTTTGAAATTGTGTGTTTAAAAATGTGTTTGAGGTTGGTATTTATAATGTTGTAAAAGTGGTAAAGTTAAAAAAAAAAAAAAAAAAAAAAAAAAAAAAAATGTTAATATGTGTTTCATATTCGGTTGCTTGGGCAACCTAGTTGCTTTGCCATTGTTCCTCAACCGACCCTCACCCCACCTCCACATTGGTCACAACCGACGGTAACCTTGCTCGACCGATCGGTTCGACCGAACCTCTGCGCATAGCCTAATAAAGCATTTGCAAAGAATGGTATAAAAAATTAAAAAGTTTAGCTTCCCAGGTTTACTCAATCTAATATATGGGTTTTTTCGTTTGATGAATTTTCGTTTGTTTAACACATCAATGATACAAAAGTAAGATGTTTGTTGTAGTTTAGTTTTTGGTTGTTTCTGATGTAAATTTGGTCAAGCTTTATGCAATTCAATAGGTTGATTGTACCATCTTTATAGTTGAATTACTTACATATATAGGTTTGAGATAGTTGAAAAAAGACTTTAACCATATGTGATAAATCAAAGTTAAAAGTAAACATACTCGGTAATATATAAGAAAACAGTTTTAAGTATAAGATACATCCTATTTATAAAGAATATTTGCAACGATTTAAGATTACCAAAATTTGGTGATTGATGAGTTGCAGTCTATTTTTAAAACGTTTAATAAGCATAGTTTAGGTATATTAGAAAACGTTTGATAACTAGTAATTAACGGGGCCGCGCGAACGCATGCCCCTACAACAAATTATGACATAGGTTCAACCACTTGGGCTGACCCTTAGGCGGCACCGCACCAAAGTGCAATGTTGCTCACCAACCTAGGCCATGGACCCTCTTGATCATCCATTGACCCTGTCCAGGTAAGTGATTAGTCTGTTTGCATCCTTCCCTATTTATAGATAATATCATCTCTGATATATCACCTTCCAAACCGATGTGGGACAAAATTTCAAACCAGGCGTTGTTTAGGATCAGAACTGGAACCAAGAAGATTGCGTTTTACATTTCACACTAATCATTTGTAACATTTGAACATATTTCTTTCTACAACTATGTTACATCATTCAAATTTACAGTTATATTCCTGAAATATGATTCTGCTTATTTATAGTGGACAACTAGTATCGAATATTTGCAAATACTATATCAAAATAAAGCTGCATTACCTCCCATGCCTCAAATAACTTCTACCCGGTAGATAATTCCTGGAAAAACATAATGTGGCAACCAGGATCAATGGATCACTTTCTGATGTATTAGTATGTAAATGTATTCTAGAAGCAAAATTTAGGTAACAAACAGTACGTGAAATCAAGTCTAGTTAAATAACCATCTCACCTGATCAATCCTTAAAGCTACAATCAAGTTGATGCAGCTACATAATGGGTCCTTAGTGTATCAATGGCTTTCTCCACTGATTGCTTAAGTTCAGGAATGGTTGTTTTGCACACTGGATTTTAGCGTCGACAAGAAGCTTAAATAAGTTAGCAGGTGTTTGGGTGTGCCTTTTAATATTGATTGCAATATTGACACTCAGATTAATCAGAAGCATATCTATTGGATTATAGCAATTTCAAGTGGCAATATCACTAGATAATACGGGAAGCTTGGATTAATTTGAATCATATATTATAACAGATGCATGTTATTAAGATCAAATGAGAGTTAGGCCATAAAACATACAACGAGTAGCTCGGGCTTGTGCTTCTGCTATCACATCCATATATGATGCCTGGAACAACAACTTGTGAGACATTTAAGTTTGAATACAAAAGAAAGGTTGAAAAGTGACTGCAAAACATACCTCCATCGTGTCACGAGTTTCACTGATGTGATCAATCATCTTCTTGAAATCCTTTTCAGCTTCAACCATTGATTGTTCGCATGCTTGGTTTTGAACCTAAAGAAACAGCAACAGGGAGATAGATTTTAAGACATATAGATACTAGAACACTAGAGGCATGGATGGTAACTAAAATTCTGCTCATTATTTGTTGTTCTGGAAATTAGGGACCAGTTAGTATATATAATCTGACCCAAAAGTACAGGGAAGAAACTAGTTCTGACTCTGAAGTTTTCTACAGAACATCACACTACAATCTATTCATTTACAATACTTATCAAAATCTATGGTAAAATATGAAGAAGTTCAGTTACTACTTACTAAGATGTTAAAAGGATAGATTGCAAGTTGATAACTTAAACTGGTACAAAATGGCAATATTAAAAACATGTGGTCTATAGACGGAAATGAATCATCATATAACTACTGAAAATTATTCTCTCTTGCAACATGTCAAGTACAATGGTTACTTGTGTTTCCTCATTCAAATCATAGCTTTAATAACAAACAACATGTCACAAATCCACTTAGAGCCTACATCAAGTAGAGAACAAATCAACACAACTTTATGTATATGTAGTGCCTAAATCAAGCTACAAAAAATCGCATGAATGGCTCTTTTGCATTCAGATATCAAATTGAAAATATGTTTGTTTTGTTCTTCAGACAGAAATACATTATCCAAAAAAACTTTTGAACATGATCTCTGGTTGTATCAAAAACTCACATAAAAACGTTGTTCAAGATTTCTTAACACTATATCAATTACCCTATATATTTATTTACACATGAATATACATCGATAAGCAATATCAAGCTTTTCTCAAGCTAAGTTTGCATCAATAAGCAGATGATTGATTTTTTCACTACTACGATCTATAAGAGAAAATATCTACCAGCATAAACAAAAATTCCGGTGCCTGTTTTATACAAAGACAAAGAACAGCAGGTACTTGACTCACTTGTACTGTTTGAGTGTATATATGCAAGATTACATCAAAGAACACTCACTTAATCACTTAAAGAAACAACATATGCACTGCTCGCATATAAACAACCAATTTCCCACACGTGGTCAAGTGAGACAAACCAAAAAACTACAAGCAGAAATCACCTAATCTACAGCTAAACTGATCATAACTAACTCTATGTGATTATACAAGCATATGTAACATTTATGTCAGCAATGTGATTATCAGCATTTAGACAACTAAAATTGATACCACAAAATCATCTACGAACAGAAACTTAACATTTTCCGCACACCTACACATATAACAATAAACATCCGATTCCGTACACAATAATAAGCAAATAAACATTATGTAAACCTAACTTTACGGTATCCAGATCAGTCATTACGATTAACAATATCTACAAATATAAATTAACATTTTCCGCACATATTATGTTCATTCATATTTCCTATAAGTCTATAATTATATTGATTATAACTAACTCTCAGTGTGAATGTACAACCATTAACATTTGTGCAACCAAATCGATACGACAAGCTTATCTACAGCCACAAACTAACATGTTCCTCACACAGATTATAAAAACATAAATAACAATTAGATACAAATACATAACGATTTCATGATATCTAATATTACACTGATCATATAACGATAAGCAGCACTGAATTTTTAGAAACCTAAACTTAAACAACATCGAGATCATATCAATACACTAAACTACATCTACATACAGAAACTAAGATATTCCGTACTAATTCTGTTTATTCGCATTAACATTCACCTAAGGACAAAATTATAAGCAGAAACAAGCAGAATTTAACAGTATCAGTACACAGATAGCCATAAACATTCAATCAAATATATTACCTTAAGTAAATACAAATAATCTAAACCTGATATCCAGATCAGATCAATACGATAAACAATAGTATCTACTAACAGAACTTAACATATTCCGTACAAATTCTATTTATCCACATCAACTTTCACCTAAGTACATAACAATAAGCAACTAAAAGTATCGAAAACTTAATTTATATCATAGAGATCAATATGAACATACTTCAACATTTTCCGTACAAATTCTATTCATTCACTTTAACATTCACCTAATTAAGCAATCATCTGGATAAATAATACATCTACTAACAATCAAATGTATCAGTATATCACCAAAACTAACTACATCCAATCTAAACCTGATTTCGCTATCTATGGATATAATAAAAGCAGCTACCGATAAATCAAATATATAACAATAATTAACTAAAAATTATACCGAAATCATGTCGATACAATAAACAATACATCTACTAACAGAATTCAACAATTTCCGCACAAATTATATAACAATTAATACACTTAATCACTCACTTTAAACCGTTTTTGTAAACGAATGTGAGAAGCATCCATATCTTTAAGTAAATCAGCATAACAGCTATCGATGTTTCGCTTAATCGAATCGATATGTAACGACGTCGTTTTCTTCAGATCTGTGATTGTAGCGCGTGTTTTGTTGAGTGATGGTGATGATGACGTCAGCGGCTTGGTTTTGATGATTGGTGATGATTTTCGGTTTGATTTCTTCTTCATTTTTGAAGGTTTTTGGTTTGGGTGGTGAATGTGATTTGAATTTTTGGTGTGTTTATCGGCGGGAATGAGGAGTATTTTTTTAACTTTTAAATTAAATTTGTGTCCAAAATTTTAAAAATAGGCTTTTATGGGCTAAGTTTTAAAAGATTTAGGCGTATTTAGCATCATACTTTTTTGAAGTGTGTATGTATGTATGAACCTTTTTCAAAAGTTAAATAGGTATTAACGGACACATGTTTTCTTTCTGGCAATTGTTTTAATAAAAAATATAAATTTAAAATATTTAATTTTTTAAATATATATGATATGTTACGTTTGATTTTTTTTTTTTTTTTTTTTTTTTTTTTTGTTATTTCTAAAAAGAGTTTTATAACATGAGTCCGTTTAGCACGTGTCCTTTTACCTGTACTCGTTTAAGCCCGTGCCCGTTTGGACCCGTGGCCCGACCCCGCCCGACCTGCCCGTTTTGCCACCTCTACTTTAAACATAGTCGGAGTTATAAATAACAAATCGAAAAAGGGCAATTGCATATAGGGAAGGGATTCAGTAAGAAGAAAAACTAAAATAAGATGAATAAGAAGTATTTCTAGCCACACATTTCAAATAAAATGGAAAAATTTAAGGGGAGATGTATCCATATTTGTAGGTGCATCTGAAATGTGTGGTTGTAGTTTCTTCTTATCATTTTTATTTTATTTTTTCTTCTTATTTGTTCCTAATTCTATTGCATATATACTCACTAAAACTTGCATATATATAAAAAACATGCTTACGTTGCATTGTACATCATGTATTGAAAACTTGTATTATAGAAAAATATGTAAATATTTAAGTTTTAGTTGGTATATATGTAATTTCCCCAAACTATAAATTTATAAGCTTTTTTATTTTTCACAAAGGTGTTTGTCAATTAGTTAGAGTTGAATTCTAATATTGTAAAATGACATGAAAAATCATGAAATTAAGTTCACGTAACTAAGTAAGAGTTTTTGTGTGTTCATCATAATATACGAAATAATTTCACAAATTACAAGCAATGCTCATTTAGAAAAGATAATTTTTATTAAATTGAGCTTATGAAGTTTATCGTTTTCATAGAAGCTTCTAATTAGGGGTGTTATCGGGTCGGGTTGTCGGGTTTATCAGGTCGGGTTGAGTCGGGTTTTTGTTTATCAAAAAGTGACCCGCAACCCGACCTTATAAGTAATCGGGTTATCGGGTTCGGGTTGTTGTCGGGTCGGGTTATGTCGGGTCGGGTGAGTAGGGTTAACCGGGTTCCATATTTTTATGGGATTGCATAACTGATCGGTCGGTTCTTCGGTTCCGGAACCGATAACCGCGGTTCCGAACCGAACCGAACCGAGAACCGAAATTTGCAAAATTAAAGAACCGAGAACCGAACCGCGGGTCTAAAAATCGGTTCAGGTTGGGTCGGTTCCGGTTCGGTTCTCGGTTCCGATTCGGTTCTCGAGAAATTTGCTCACCCCTAGGCTTAAGCATCTTACTTGCACACAGTGTTACTCAACCTGCGTATACATTTTGAGGTTGCAAAATTTGAATCCAAACAGCTTATTATTATTATGTAAAACAAATATCAAAGACCTTAATTACATATAGCAACTTAAAAATGCACCAAACCCTTTATTGGCCCGTAGTAGAACATAAGAAACATGCATATACATTATATGATACTAGACGAGTACCCGCGCTATGCGGCGGGGGTACCCGTGTAACCAATTAACCCACAATAACATACAATTGAAGCATCAAAATCATCTTTATATATTATAGTAGTACATCCGCAATGCAGTGTAACCAAAAAGGTAGAAAGCAACAATGATGGTGTTTTGGTACACGGTAATAGTGATGACACGTCGTACTTGGTGATAATGTGAAAACAAAAGCAATGTCAGTTTTTGATATTGCAAAAACATCGTGGATGACTTCACCATCTCAAGCTAACATCTCTTCTTTCAACAGTCTAAAAATTATTCGCAATTACTCCCTAAAACGAATCTATCATATTTCCATAGTCTTTTTTATACTAAAGCAAATAACTTATAATTCAATGTGAATTAAAAATTATGTAACCAAAACTTAATAATGGTTATTTACTTAATTGTATTTTAAATGTTTTCAGTTACAATCATTTATATTATTAATTACATAATTTAATTTCATTTTTAAGAACATGTCGGTTACTCTTTCCCTAATAGGCAAGTGTTGAGGTTGAATTTTTAAGCCTTTCTATTTATAAAAAGGCCTAAATGCTTTATATATTAGTATAAATAATAAAGCTATATGGTTGTAAAAGCAACAGTTTAGCTTATGATCCCACAAGATGAGGAGCTTCGTAAATTAAATGTTACTGTAGAATGTTAGCAATAGACTACAGATGGTTTTTGATACTTTTCACTTACAAGCAACGTTTGAAAAATAAATTTGGGGTCTTATCAGGTTGACCCGATAACCCGATAATAAAAATAAGGGGTAATGTTTAAAAAAAGTACTAAAATTGCCACCCTTTCTTCTTCAGGGTAGCGAACAAAATTTTTTATTTCTGAGGGTAATATACTTTCAAATTAATCCTCTTTAGGGTATTTTCATGAGCAGTTGGACATTTTGCCCTATTACCCGAAGAGGATATGACAAGTATGATACTTTTTTTAAAATAATAAATAATGTACTAGCCGTACGGAAAACGTGTTTTGGCTAAGAAAGCGGAATAAGAATTAACAAGGGTAACGTGTTGTGATAGGGAAGCGAATGTATTTTGGCGGAATTTGATCGTGACGATCAAACTCAATAGGTTTATAGGATAAGATGCCGGAATTGACCGCTTTGATACCGGTTGATACACTCTTACGAGAATCAAGGAGATTCAAATAAGAATTGAGCTCAAGAATTAGTTAATGGGATTTGTTATGGCTTCTTGACTTGTAGAAGTTTATTACAAGAGAAATTACAAAATCAAAACCGCTTACAAATGTGAAATGAATTGTGTTATATACAAATGAAATGATAAAATGGTCAGAACGGCTTTTCCGCCTAAATGGTAAGGGTTAAAAGTGCTTATTTGAACCCCACACGTGCCATGCACGCGTATACTATTTAAACTCATGTCCTTTGCAAATGGAAGTGGCTGGTGGAACTAAATTATCTTAATAAGTAAATATTGTAAACTTAAAACAAAACATTTTTATCATAGATTTAACACAATTATAAATCATTAAATAATTTATCTTAATACATATCCAAAATTTAACATAATTAAAAACTAGGGCAAATTATAAAAAAAAAGTATCATACTTGCCATCATTTGCTCTTGTGGGTAAGAGGGGCAAAAATGTCCAACTGTTCATGAAAATACCCTAAAGAAGATGAATTTGAAAGTATATTACCCTCATAAATAAAAAAATTTGTTCGCTACCCTGAAGAAGAAAGGGTGGCAAGTTTAGTACTTTTTTTAGCTATTTGCCCTAAAAATAATTCAACCTTAACCAGACATGATAACTATGTCGGGTTATCGGGTTCGGGTCACACAACCCGATAATAATTTGCAACCCGATTAAACCCGACCCGATAAGCCTTATCAGGATCGGGTTCGGGTCGGGTCAACCAGACCCTATTGACACCCCTACTTCTAATACTTTTATGATAAACAACTCATTTTGTGATCACGCTTATTTTAAAGTTCAAATTCTTGTAAGCTTACACAAGCTACTTCTCGAACACACTCATAAAAGGTGTATTGGCCGATAATGAACATGACCGGATCATTGAGACCGCGCCCATTGATATGCAATTATACAATATGACCCTAGTACTTGTAAAAGTTAATATTTTATTCCATTTTTAAATAAGGTGACGGGTTGAAAACCGGTTGGGAATATCAACTAGAACCGGCATGCTTGCTAAACGGGTTATGTGAGCTCCGTTGACCGCACTAATCCGTTTAACATCAACCCTAACTTGTTAGTTACTGTGTCGTGCTGAGAATTTTTACCGCTATTTGATACGATGATGTCAACTAGGAGTGTAAGTTGATCTCAACTAGGTGCAAGTGAATCAAGCTAACTGAGATTGTTTAGTAGACGAGCTTGAGCATACTCAAGAGACAAATGAGCTTTTAGAATTAAGTTAAAAAATAACTATTCGTGCACTAGTGTCTGAAATAGAACTAAATTTGAATTCCCTAGTTTATGCAACACGACAAGACGGACTTATTTTATTCAAAACTTCCAAACTGTTGACAAACAAATAGAAAAAACAGCGATGCCTGTCCAACCCCTACCTAAGACTCTAAAGTGTCGTAATTTTATCAAGGAACTCAAGCTCAAGCTTATATCTAGTTTTAGTCCAAGTTAAGGTAATAAAAGCTCAACATTGAGATCATATAGTCGTTCCAACCCTTATATAAAAACTGTGTTTTAATCTTATGGTGGTGTTCTACTGTAAGTTTCACAGGTTACTTTATCACAATTCGTTTATCAAATAAAATAAATTTGACGATAATTTTTCTTGACCCAGTGGATCATATAAAGGGGTCGGATATGATCAGATCTATATCAAGACTCAGACCATTCATATTCCCATGCTACAAGATGACCCTAGTTCCATTCTTCTGCTCACATGAAAAAACATCAACCATTTGGGGTTTAATTGTGATCCAATCAAAGCTTCTTTAGATGTCCCCGGTGTTTCACCTTTAAATTTGGATATATAGTCTTTTATTAAACTGTCAGTGTGACGCAATCCCTAGAAATAGATAACGAAGTGGCATTCCTCCAAACAGACTTTACAGTAAGACCTAGTGATGCATCAGGATCATGCAAGTCTTGATGTCATGGTTGCTGATCCATGATCCAAATTGTTGTATAATTTTGTTTTTTCTTCCTTCTAAAGTAAGCTATATAATATACTAAAGAAAAAAAAAACATTCAAGCGAATTTGATCATTGCAAATCACATCATGAAAAGAATTTAAGAACAGCATGTGCATCCTTCCTAATCCAAGAACATAGCAAAGTGGCTCAAATTTCTAGATGAAACAAAAACATAACATCGGTTCACAAAATAACAGATAATATACATTTTCTATTAATCAACCCCATAGTCCAAACTTACGTCCAACATTCTTAACCCATTTCCCACAACTTTCCGGCTTCAAATGCAACCAACGTTTCCTATAATCAGCACTTTCAACAGAAAGCGAAAGTTCAGTGACTCAATTGTATTTTCTCTCTAACAGTACAGGGACCAAAAGTGTCATTTCTGTGTTAATTTTGATAAGTCAGTTAGTATCAGGATCATATATAAAGAAGGAAAAGACCCCAACTCATGTACCTTTTGATCATTTGAATATATTGTTGTTAACAAACAAATTTAAAACCACAATTGGACACCTACAACGCCTGACACGTAAAAAAAACTGCTAATCAAGACTCAAAGAAACAAACTTTTATTAAGCAACTCAAGCTCAGCTTCTATTAGAGTTGGAGTTCGAGCATAAAAGATGAGCCGGCTCAACCATTTCGAGCCTTATGTGAATTGGAATACTACAGATGGAAGAATTTTGTTATAATTTCTATTTCTATATGAATTTGATAATCGACTATAATAGAATTGATTGTCAAGATTGTTGTGTCACTCGATCGGATATGATGAAATTCTATATTAAGACCCGAGCGATTGATATGCTCATTCTACAACATGACCCTAGTTTCAGTGTTTGTTCCACAGAAGCCCCTAAGTTTCAACATTAACTTGGGATACAGTGTTTCAACAATCTGTTCCGGTGACACAACCCCAAGACATAGATAAGGAAAAGGGCATTCCTCTGAACAGCTAGTTAATTTCAGCTAGAACCCGGAATTCACTAGAGCCAGACATGATTTGAAGTGTTTGATCTTCTACATTGCAAAAGTTACCCCATAAAGTCAACACAATTAGTCTCATGTACTTCAATATTAAGAATCAGTTTTTAAGTATCACCACCATTCTTCCTATTTTAAGGAATAAGGATAATTGGGTGAAACCAGAAAACACAACAATAAAATCCAAAACAATGTTGTAGTCTATGCTTATAAATTCAACCATATAACAGCAATCAAACTGCTGATGCGACATTGAAGTTGATTGCATAACAGCCAATTCATGAATCAAACTGTAGAATAACTTCTAATTTTTTTCCGCTGTTAAATGCATAATATATAAAAACAGAAAAAAGCTTTTTACCAAAAAATTAGCATTGCACCACGTTGTACTTCATGCAGACATATATTAGTAGTTCTACACAGCATTCCTAACCCAAAATATAACAACGTGGTCGGTTGTTCACCTACCTTATAGACAAAATAGATTCTAGACCAAACAGAAACATAACATCAGATGACACAAACATAAACTTTACCTTTTATTTTCCTCAATCCAGTAAGCCAAATATACTTCCAGCAATTTTTACCCACTTCCCACAACACTCCGGCTTCAAGTGCAACCAAAGTTTTCTGTAATCGGCACCTTTTAGAAACAGCAAAAGTGCAGTGTCATATATTGGTTCTTCTGCTCCCCATCCCATTTTATCCAACTTTTCAATGCAAGCACCCATATCATCTTCTTTATTTTTTTCCATCATCATTCTCGTCAATTTAGAAACATCTTCTTCAAGTGTCTCCAACTTTTTAAAGCAAGCACCAATATCATCTTCTTTATACTTCTCCATAAATTTCGTCATTTTAGACACATCCTCTTCAAGTGTCT
Source organism: Chrysanthemum lavandulifolium (assembly GCA_022545495.1). Taxonomy (NCBI): domain Eukaryota; kingdom Viridiplantae; phylum Streptophyta; class Magnoliopsida; order Asterales; family Asteraceae; genus Chrysanthemum; species Chrysanthemum lavandulifolium. Next base: position 265,919,488 of record CM040240.1, read on the forward strand.
CCAATTTTTTGAAGCCCACAACATCTTCTTTATTTTTCTCTATCATCATTCTCGTCATTTTAGAAACATATTCTTCAAGTGACTCCAACTTTTTGAAGCAAGCCCCAACATCATCATTTTTATTTTTCTCCACCATTTTCGCCATTTTAGAAACGTCTTCTTCAAGTGTCTCCAACCTTTTAAAGCCCACCTCAACAGTTTTAATTTTCTCCGTCATCAATTTAGTCATCTTAGAAACATCTTCTACAACTTTTGAGATGTTATCATTGCTTGATCGACGTTTTCGTTTTTTGCTTTGATTTAGGGAATGAGAAGAGCACTTTTGTGTTGTAGCTGAGGGTTCTTCTGCAGGATGGCTATTATCAACATCTTCATTAGTATCAGACTCAGAATGGTCGTGATCCATAATTGTAGGTTTAGATCTATCAAGTACATGTGTCTCATTACTTGACTGATGCTTTTCTTTTCTGCTTTGAGTTTCGGAACACTTTTCTGTTGAAGTCGCAGATCCTTGTGCATGACTAACATCAACATGATCCTCATCTAGAATTGGGGGTGTAGATCTTTCAACTAAAGGGATATCATTACGAGGGAATGGCTCTTGAGTAACAATGATATCACATTTGCTATGAATCACGTTCAAGTCATTAATTAAAAGAACCCTGCACAAAATACCTGGACATCACTATTGTTTGGATTTGCTTATTTTGTAAAAGATGCAATAATACTAAAAAAACATGATAATTTGCTAAAGAAATCTCAATCATATGCACTTATTAGAGATTTTAGGTTGAATTTAATAGTAGAAACACATATTAATTAAATATTAAATAAGTGATACGATATAATCAACTCTTAATTGCTTATGAAAAATTGTTTTTCTCTTAAAAGATAAGTAGAAATCACTATGTGAATGACCACGGCACAAAAGTGCACACAAAACCAAAAATTTATCTCATAGGAGTATATCTAAGCAACTAAAAATATCATATAATGTGGTAAGACACCTAACCTCTCAACACGAGGTCTAGGGTCAAACCTCATTTGGTACACGACCGCCAAAACACCCTCTTATAATATTTAAATAATTAAAAAGAAGATATAAACATAAGAAGACGTAATACCTGATATTACCATAAGTAGAAAACTTAGTGAATTGAAACTTGGTCAATTGAACAATGGAACCTTTCTGCAACTTCTTTGATATAAAAATGTCATCAGCAATGCATCCAAAGTGGCTAGAAGAACCATCAGATAACACAATCTTTCTGTAACATTGCTTGTCATTTTTAGTACTTATCAGACCACTCAAGATATTAGTCACTTGAACCACCGGTTTCAGATCAGTTGAGCTACATTTATCTGTCATTATCTTGGTTATTGCTCCCAGAGTAAGATTAACACCCATCATTGTATCCGTATTATTTTGAGTTATAGAATGAGAAGAGCACTTCTGTGCCGAGGTCGATGGATTTTGTATGGAAGTTGGCGGAATTTCTAAAGTTCACAAAAGAACCGCGTACCATTGCTTGCCATTTATAGTGTAATACCTGGAATTTCTAAAGTTCACAAAAAGACCAAAATACCCCTATGATCAAGAAGTATGAATAATTAATTCCAAAGAATACCAAATAAGCTATGTAAATTCAGAAAATTATTAAGAAATAGCACACATGATCAAAATAAATATTAAACACTTTGTAAAAGTTAATTTTTATAGTTTGCAATTTTATAAAATTCGTTTTTGTATTTTAACTAATTAGCCGAATATATTTATTTAGATTAATAAAAGAATAAAACTAAATAAGAGCCCAATATAATTTATAAAATTAAGAGTCCATTTATTTTAGGTCCAATACATTATTAAGCCCACAAGAAAATTGGAAAAGTGTATATATACATAAAATTCGGTTCCTAAAAATCCCTAATTGCCGATTAAACCAAACCGACTCCCAAAACCCTAAATAATTCGACTTCCAGTTTCCAGAGATTGAGACCATTTTTCTTGGACGAGATTTAAGGTAAAGAAGGTGGGAAAAATAGTGTTCGAGTTCCTAGGCTGCTGTTTTAGTCGTGGGTAGTTTTTGGATGAATTAGGGTTTCGACAAGTGAGGGTTTTGTGCTTCTTTTGTTCTAACGATTCAAGCTCATCAAGGGTAAGTTCCTAATGTTGATTTCAGTCCTATAAGTCATAGGGAACACATAAAAATTGGCCATGCATGTTTAATATGTCGTATGGAATTATTTGGAACTTAAAACCCTAAAAAGCGTATACAAATAACGAATGAGCTTATAATATTTTTAGAGATCATGAATTGATTTTTCCAGAAGCTATTATATGATATAAGACCTGAATAAAATACATGTTCATGAATTCGAAGCTTGTGTGATTTGTTTGGGGTTTTATTATTAGATAGCGTATGAAAAAGGAAAGGTTTTAAAAAGGAACGATTAGGGTTTATAAAAATTAGGGTTTTCTTGCTGTGATTAAGGGTCATTAATACAGTAGTAATGAGGAATTAATGATGGGTTACATCTAGGTTTAGGGCTTGTACTTGAATTATGCATTAATCGGTTCTACATAAAAGTTTTGGGTTGGTTTTGTAAATATTGAAACTTAAAGGTTATTTTGTGAACAGTAAAATAAAGGTACTAAGCGTATAAAAATAAGTATGGGGTTAAACATGTAATTTTGGATATTTAGAGGGCTATTTGAATTGTATTTAACTTAAAGGGGTATGTTTTGTAAATTCTAAAACCTTTGGGCTAAAAGTGTAAAATCGATAATAGAAGGTTAGATCGTATAATTAAAGATGTTAAAGGAGTAACATGTTAATTGAATGCGTGGATCATTAAGTAATATTAAAAGTATGGAAACCCTAGAATCTAAATAGGAAGTTGGTGAATTAATAAGGAATACCCTAAAATGTTGTAATTTAAATACATCACTAAAATGAGAATATCCTGACAACTCTAAAAGTATTAATGAGATTAATCCGTTATACTAATAAGTATTAAATAAATCATAAATCCGTGTAGATTCGTTGGAGGAGACGCGACGTTACATCTCCATATTCCTACATTCGTTTCTTTTCTCTCATTGCTTTAAGGTACGGATATTCTGTCTTACGTTAAGACACTTGTGTTATCATACAGATATTCTGACCTTTTCAGTAAAGGTTCCGTATGATGTTCTTTTCGTTCGCTTTTCTATTTTACTTATTAGGATTTCCGATGCCATTGTTATGAACCCTTTCTGAATGTTTGATCTGTTACTTATCTGAATTTATGTTCTAGTGAACTATGCAATATCTGATGTGAACTTATGTTAGGAAGACTTTGTTATATACATTTGTTGAACCCTGCTACATTTGGGTTATGAACTTATGATTATGAACCTCTGGTTATGAACTTCTGTTTATGAATATATGATATGTCTCTATGATATGAACTTATGATTTACGAATATCGAATATGAACCTTATGATATGAACTATCGATAAGTTATCTGTGACCTTTATGATGAATTATGATCATGTCATTTATGATAATCTGTCGACCTAAGTTTAGTTTGACACCGAGCCAAATTATTAACTAGTCATGGGGTTCCATGTCCGTGTCGGGGATGCACCTCGACATGACTCTAGGCGATGAGTGATGTTCGCCACGCCCTTTCATTATCTCGTTTATGAGCTCGAATTATGGAATATGGCCGTTATCATGCATTGGGGCGTATGGATGCATCCTAGATCGATCTGTTATCCGATATGATTTGTCGGTGAATGATGTCGGTGTAATACGCTGCGTCTTCACAAATTCGGGAGCTAGCTACTCCATTGGTTACTTGTGATATGTTATGATCGATATGTTTACGGGCTCGTGGTAGTTGACTAAATCTTTATCTGTTACTACGTGTTAAGTATTCGTATGATTCGGTATTTCAGTGTTTATATTATGTATTCTGATATGATATGTTAGAGAATGTGCTTATGACGTATTTGTTCAAGTGATTACTAGTTGCCATGATAGGATACGATTAATATGTTTAAATATGATTCGCATGCTGCCATCTGATTGTATGTTAACTTATCATTTTGTGAACTTTTGATCTGAGTGATGACTATGTTAGTGATAATCAATTGTTCTGAGAGTTTAGTAAGTATGATTGTTCCGTTAATCTGGTAAACTTTACTTATACGTTAGGGTATTTATCCGTTTATGATTTGGTCTGCCATGATTGTTTGTTATTTCCTCTGCTATAATATTGAATTGAGTGCTTTAAATGTTTCTTCATTGATTTGTATGAATGCCATGTTTATTGTCTAGAAAGTGTTTCCGTTAGCTTTTAGACTTTTCGTTTGGCTTATACGTAATCTGTTATTTTGATATGTTATGTGTTTGGTTGCTCTGATGTGTTTGGGTTTGTGTCATTGATGTGCTATGTGATGTCTAAGTTGTTATGTGTTTGTTTGGAATTCTGTACATTTGTGCTTCCGCAGAATCCTAAAAAATCCTTCGTCATTATTTCATTTTGATTTTGTCATTTGTATATTTTGTTTTGTTTAGCTTTTGTTTCGTTATATCCGTTCACTGGGCTTTGTAAGCTCAGCCGCACTTTTCTTTTCCTGCGGCAGGTATTAAGCATTCAAGATGAGCTTATGGGATAGCTGATCTGGGTTGAGAGTAGAGCTGAGAGCAAGACTTTACCATAGAGATCTTAGATTTATTTGGAAGATTAGTTATTTATACTATCTTTTGTAAGTTTTTGTAAAGGCTTCCACTTTTGTACATTGGTTAAAGTTCTGATATGAAACCGTATTGTGATATCTTTACCCTTGTCGGGTCGGGGTGTTACAATTTATGGTATCAGAGCTCTAGGTTTTAGGACCCTTAGAGCTTAGGCTATGACACGTGAGAAGTGGGTAGACATTAGGTTTCGTCTGTTCGGATATTTTTCGATTCCTTTTGATGGTCGTTCGATTTGACTTGATATCCTTTTGCCTTCACCGAATTGGCCCTCCTTTGTTCGCATCAAATTTCGTTATTTTGTTTTCGCTCGTCCGTTTGTCGATCGTTAGATGGAGACTAACCGTGGAGCGAAGAAGATGGTGTCGACCTGCGTTCTGTCGCGACGGTTCTGTCTTTGGAGAGGTTCGTGAAGCGAAGCCACACTCGACCGTCTTTGTTGGAGACATCGGGATCTTGTTGGAGGAAGTTGGATGGACCAACCAAAGGCGCAAGAGACGGAGACAAGATTCAACCGTGGTGAGAAGATTCATCTACTTCATATGATTTGGGGCGCGACTTATGTCACTCGATTCGTTTGTCATGCGTCTCAAGACGGTTTGATATTCGATAAGTGATTACGATCGTATTTCTTTTCTCGATTTGTTCGAAACTCGGTGTGAATCGTGAAGTTTTATCGTTTAGCATTCGGTATATCTCGACTTTTTCTTTACGGATCGTCGGTAATAAGTCATGAGGAAGAATACGAGGTGGACTTGGATTTAGAATCTACGGCTACTAGGAGGTTTAATTCGATACAAGAATAGAGATTTGCGCTCCTGATTAGTTGCCCTCCTTACGAGAATTTTTTTTTGACGTTTGATTTTGAGCTAGGTCCTTTTGTTTTTATTTTGACGATTGAATCTGGGATTTTAAGTTTTGTTTTGGAAGTTCATCTTAAGACGATTTTGCAAATTTTGTTTGATAGATGGAAATAAAGCAAAATTTTGAAAGTATAGTTCACGTCATTGTTGCTTCTACTAGATTCGTTAAGTTTCCGTTAGTCCTCATAAGTTTCGCCTCGCTATTTATTTTCTTAGTGATGTTGTTTAATTACCGCTTGAAGTATGGCCATCATGATGGTATACTCATGTGGATCTGGTTTGTTATGGTATGTTACTTGCTATCGTGTATTATCCGTATGTGGTATGCTTTGTTATGATATTAGTTATGTGTTTTGTCATGACCGAGACCGAATATAATGACAATAAGAACTTGTTATGTGATGCAAGTATTATGGCCTTTGATCAACGTAATAATACCGAGATCATATAATCTGAACTTATTGAAGGTATCTGACGTCCGGGAAATGCCTGTGATTGATGTGTGTATAGACTTTAACTTGTATCATTATTTGGTGCTTCTCATGTTCGTTTGAATTCCGTACCTAATTGTGAGATTTTCGTCGATATCTGTTTCGTATAAGTTTTGTACGTTTGGAATCCGAAGTTGTTATGATAGGTACGAACCTATAGATTGCTATGACCACCTTAAGCTTATACGTCTCCCCATATTTCTACGACTATTGAGGCCGATAGGATTTATTCCGTCTATGCATATGATGTCCTCATCATTAGATATCTGAATAAGTCAGAATTTGTCGTTTGATTTTCTGCGTCTCATCTGTTCTCCGCCATTACTTGATAAGTATATAATTATCTATTATAAGTATTTGACTATTGATTTAATTTCTGAATAAATATGAGTTCAAATATTCTGATAAGAAATTCATTTGTTCCGAGATAAGATTTATGTTCGTTATATTCCTAGAAATTCTGAAATCCGATTCGTTTTCTGTTCTATTCCGTCTTGTCCAATTTCGAGGACGAAATTTTCTTTTAGAGGGGAAGAATTGTAATACCTGGAATTTCTAAAGTTCACAAAAAGACCAAAATACCCCTATGATCAAGAAGTATGAATAATTAATTCCAAAGAATACCAAATAAGCTATGTAAATTCAGAAAATTATTAAGAAATAGCACACATGATCAAAATAAATATTAAACACTTTGTAAAGTTAATTTTATAGTTTGCAATTTTATAAAATTCGTTTTGTATTTTAACTAATTAGCCGAATATATTTATTTAGATTAATAAAAGAATAAAACTAAATAAGAGCCCAATATAATTTATAAAATTAAGAGTCCATTTATTTTAGGTCCAATACATTATTAAGCCCACAAGAAAATTGGAAAAGTGTATATATACATAAAATTCGGTTCCTAAAATCCCTAATTGCCGATTAAACCAAACCGACTCCCAAAACCCTAAATAATTCGACTTCCAGTTTCCAGAGATTGAGACCATTTTTCTTGGACGAGATTTAAGGTAAAGAAGGTGGGAAAAATAGTGTTCGAGTTCCTAGGCTGCTGTTTTAGTCGTGGGTAGTTTTTGGATGAATTAGGGTTTCGACAAGTGAGGGTTTTGTGCTTCTTTTGTTTTAACGATTCAAGCTCATCAAGGGTAAGTTCCTAATGTTGATTTCAGTCCTATAAGTCATATGGAACACATAAAAATTGGCCATGCATGTTTAATATGTCGTATGGAATTATTTGGAACTTAAAACCCTAAAAAGCGTATACAAATAACGAATGAGCTTATAATATTTTTAGAGATCATGAATTGATTTTTCCAGAAGCTATTATATGATATAAGACCTGAATAAAATACATGTTCATGAATTCGAAGCTTGTGTGATTTGTTTGGGGTTTTATTATTAGATAGCGTATGAAAAAGGAAAGGTTTTAAAAAGGAACGATTAGGGTTTATAAAAATTAGGGTTTTCTTGCTGTGATTAAGGGTCATTAATACAGTAGTAATGAGGAATTAATGATGGGTTACATCTAGGTTTAGGGCTTGTACTTGAATTATGCATTAATCGGTTCTACATAAAAGTTTTGGGTTGGTTTTGTAAATATTGAAACTTAAAGGTTATTTTTGTGAACAGTAAAATAAAGGTACTAAACGTATAAAAATAAGTATGGGGGTTAAACATGTAATTTTGGATATTTAGAGGGCTATTTGAATTGTATTTAACTTAAAGGGGTATGTTTTGTAAATTCTAAAACCTTTGGGCTAAAAGTGTAAAATCTGATAATAGAAGGTTAGATCGTATAATTAAAGATGTTAAAGGAGTAACATGTTAATTGAATGCGAGTTAAGTTAAGTAATATTAAAAGTATGGAAACCCTAGAATCTAAATAGGAAGTTGGTGAATTAATAAGGAATACCCTAAAATGTTGTAATTTAAATACATCACTAAAATGAGAATATCCGACAACTCTAAAAGTATTAATGAGATTAATCCGTTATACTAATAAGTATTAAATAAATCATAAATCCGTGTAGATTCGTTGGAGGAGACGCGCTACGTTACATCTCCATATTTCTACATTCGTTTGCTTTCCTCTCATTGCTTTAAGGTACGGATATTACATCTTACGTTAAGACACTTGTGTTATCATACGATATTTCGACCTTTTCAAGAAGGTTCCGTATGATGTTCTTTTAGTTCGCTTTTCTATTTTACTTATTAGGATTTCGATGCCATTGTTATGAACCCTTTCGAATGTTTGATCTGTTACTTATCTGAATTTATGTTCTAGTGAACTATGCAATATCTGATGTGAACTTATGTTAGGAAGACTTTGTTATATACATTTGTTGAACCCTGCTACATTTGGGTTATGAACTTATGATTATGAACCTCTGGTTATGAACTTCTGTTTATGAATATATGAAATGTCTCTATGATATGAACTTATGATTTCTGAATATCTGAATATGAACCTTATGATATGAACTATCTGATAAGTTATCTGTGACCTTTATGATGAATTATGATCTGTGTCATTTATGATAATCATCGACCTAAGTTTAGTTTGACACCGAGCCAAATTATTAACTAGTCATGGGGTTCCATGTCCGTGTCGTGGATGCACCTCGACATGACTCTAGGGCGAGAGTGATGTTACGCCACGCCCTTTCTCATTATCTGTTTATGAGCTCGAATTATGGAATATGGCCACTATCATGTCTGCATTGGGCGTATGGATGCATCCTAGATCCGATCATTATCCGATATGATTTGTGCGGTGAATGATGTCGTATGCAATACGCGTCTTCACAAATTCGGAGCTAGCTACTCCATTGGTTACTTGTGATATGTTATGATCGATATGTTTCTGGGCTCGTGGTAGTTGACTAAATCTTTATCTGTTACTTCTGTGTTAAGTATTCTGTATGATTCGGTATTTCGAGTGTTTATATTATGTATTCTGATATGATATGTTAGAGAATGTGCTTATGACGTATTTGTTCAAGTGATTACTAGTTGCCATGATAGGATACGATTAATATGTTTAAATATGATTCGCATGCTGCCATCTGATTGTATGTTAACTTATCATTTTGTGAACTTTTGATCTGAGTGATGACTATGTTAGTGATAATCAATTGTTCTGAGAGTTTAGTAAGTATGATTGTTCCGTTAATCTGGTAAACTTTACTTATACGTTAGGGTATTTATCCGTTTATGATTTGGTCTGCCATGATTGTTTGTTATTTCCGCTGCTATAATATTGAATTGAGTGCTTTAAATGTTTCTTCATTGATTTGTATGAATGCCATGTTTATTGTCTAGAAAGTGTTTCCGTTAGCTTTTAGACTCATCGTTTGGCTTATACGTAATCTGTTATTTTGATATGTTATGTGTTTGGTTGCTCTGATGTGTTTGGGTTTGTGTCATTGATGTGCTATGTGATGTCTAAGTTGTTATGTGTTTGTTTGGAATTCTGTACATTTGTGCTTCCGCAGAATCCTAAAAAAAATCCTTCGTCATTATTTCATTTTGATTTTGTCATTTGTATATTTTGTTTTGTTTAGCTTTTGTTTCGTTATATCCGTTCACTGGGCTTTGTAAGCTCACCAAGACTTTTCTTTTCTGCTGCGGTATTAAGCATTCAAGATGAGCTTATGGGATAGCCGATCCGGGTTTGAGAGTAGAGTGAGAGCAAGACTTTACCATAGAGATCTTAGATTTATTTGGAAGATTAGTTATTTATACTATCTTTTGTAAGTTTTTGTAAAGGCTTCCAGGTTTTGTACATTGGTTAAAGTTACTTTATTTTTTTTTCAAATTTCCAAATAAACTAAATTTATTTCTTAAAAATAGTTATAAATTATCTAAATTTGTCAAAAGTTAAAAAAAAAAAAAAAAAAAAAAAAAAAAAATTCGCCTTCTTCATCCAACCACCGCACACACACACACACAAAACCTACACACACACACATTACACACAAACCCAACACAAACCCACTTTCAAATCCTTCAATTTCACAAACCCGTAAAAAGAAACTTGCTTTGTCGGAAACTTGCTTCGTCGTCCCGACGATTTCACAACTCACGGCGAGCCACAACGAGCTACGTCGGTGTGGCGGCGGCCCACGGCGAAGAGCCACGTAGGCTCACGGCGAGGGATAACGATCCCACACCGTCCGCTCTTACTAATATAGTGCTTGATCACCTGAAAGTTAGTCAATTGAACAATGGAACCTTTCTGCAACAGCTTTAATCCAATCAACTCATTAACCTTGTCAGGAATAAAAGCATCAATGCAAACCGAACCATCAGACAACACAATACCGTACCGTGGCTTGCCATCTTTACAATGTATCGGAAGACTTCGAATATAAGTCACTTGCAGCAAGGGTTTAGAAAGATCATTCTCTGTACATTTACCGGTCACTATCTTCGATATTGCTCCTGAAGTAAGATTTACAGCCATGGTTTTGATTTTGATGGAATGAAATGATATTTTGGTAGTATTTAATTTTTAGAAAGAAAACCGAGACAAGTTTGTTGTGAAATGAGGTGACTTTACACTGTCATTTTGACAACAATTCCCCGTAAAAAACGATCAAGTGCTTTTGCTGAAAATGTTTCTTTTATGGGTCCTACTATTAATACCCTCCCTACCCCATAGTCACACCTTTGTCCCCTGTGAATATTCCTTTGTCCCCGCTTTTTCCAAGACAACACGCTTTTTGTCGCTTTATGTTCAGTATTTACGCGCTTTTAAGCGTTTGGCTTATTAAACTTTATATTTACAGCTCCGCATTTTCAGGTTTATAGCTTTTTGATATAAACAAAATTATAAAAATAAAAAAAAAAAATAAAAAAAATAAAAAAAAAAACAAAAAAAAGGGGGGGGGGGTCTCAATAACAAAACAGGGGGGTCTTAATAACTCAACCCTTCTTTTAACTACATGCATGTTGTTTATAAAGTTGCTAAAATTGACCCTTATATCACTCTTTTCTTTCTAGTTTTTAACAAAAGTATTTGTTTGATAGAAATAATCATCAAATGACATGTTGGTAAAGGACATGGCCTTCTCACAAAAGATATAGAGCTCCAAACTTACAAAGCAAACGTGTATGGGTCAATGGGTGTTGATGGAAAGGGTCGAAAACGGTCACGAAGGTAATTTGGTCGAAAATTGTTGTTTTAAAAAAGAAAGCAAAATAATAATAATAATAATAATAAAGGAGCTTAAATGAGACTAGTGATTAGCTCCAAGACTAAACCACCTTTTGGAACAAAGATGGTGTTTGTTCTTTTAAAAATGTCTCTTAACAACATCTTAATCTAACTCATTCAGATGCGGTCAGACATTTAGATCATCAAGACTGTTTGTTTTTTTCCTGTCATTCAAAGACGATAAGAGGCAATCTTTGTTAAGAGCGTTTGTTTTTTCCGAACATTAAGACACATAAACCTCTTATTGAACTAGATGTGGAGGGGATGTCTTAACACCTCTTAATGTCTCTTTTTTATTCTTATTTTTTTATTTTATTTTATTTTGTTATTATAATTATTATTTTTCTTTTTTTGTAATGATATTTGAGAATTACGGCCGGTCTGGCTTGTAAATAAGTATGGAATAAAAATTGGATTGGTAATGGTTTGAAAGAAAAGTTTGAAAGAGAAAATAGATTATTATATAAAATTAACTTTTGTTTTATAAATTTGAAAAAGAAAAAGAAAAAGATAAAAAGAATTAAGACAATATTTAAAGATAAACAAAAAAAGACAACAAAAATTAAGGCCTCACCTTACGTGCGAGAAAGACGCCCACTCTTTGTTTTGTAGCTCACTTTTCAGAGCATAAAAATATGAAACCAACCCATTACCAGCGGTTTAATGAATTCCTTTATCTAAATGAATCATACCCAAATTTCAAACCAATCCCATCAAACAACCATTTTTATTAACTTTAATTCCATTCCTTGAATCTTATGTAACAAATGGACCCTGGAAGTTAAAAATTGATGGTAGTAGACGATTATGGGTAGTAGGGATGAGCAAAACCGACCAAGAATCGAACCGACCCGACAAAACCAAGAAAAACCGAACCAAACCAAGTAACTTCGGTTCGGTTCTCGGTTTAGATTTTACCGATTTTCGGTTTTCGGTTCGGGTCGAAAACGACTAAAACCGAGAAAAACCGACTAAAACCGAGCCAAACCGGCCGAACCGACTAAAACCGAACCGAACCGAGTAGCTTCGGTTTTATTCTCGGTTTGAATTTTTTTCTTTTTCGGTTTCCGAGTTGGGTCGGTTTTTATCGGGTCGTGCCGGGTTTGACCGCTCGCCCCCAGTGGGTAGTATATGATCATTCTTTTTCTTTTGGTGAAGTACAACAAAAAACAGTTGTCTAAATATATGCTAGTATATGTTCAATGAACATGAGAGAATCCTTATCTTATGTGTACTTATAAAGAAAAAACAATTGTGATGAGACCCATAAAACCTTTATACAAAAACCAAAATATTTAACCAAACAAGTTTTTTTTTTTTTTTGAACATTCAACGGGACGGCTAGCCCTTTACCTTACCCACAAGTGACATCCAATTGGGCGAGATCGGTGGGCTTAAGGGACTAGCGACCGATGGAGTCCGGGAGCCACGGGAGGAAAACCCCAACTAAGCGCCCATAGGCACTACACTTAATGGGAGAAAACCTTGCCCCATCAAGATTCGAACTCATGCCAAGGTGCCAAACCCATCACATGGGGACTTCGGAGATACCGCTGGGGTATTACCCCTTTGGTTAACCAAACAAGTTAATCAGTAACTTTTTAACTTATACCGATTCCCATTCAACCCTTTTTATCAAATCTATATCCATAGTGAATATTACACCAAATGCACCCGTAAAAAAGGTGAAAAGAAAAAGAAAATATAATATACACAAGTTGTTGGAATTCTAAGTTACAGCTTCTAGAGGGAGTTAATTAAAGCTTCTAGATGGCTGTCATCATAATCCATATGGAGTATTAGTGACCCATTATCAAAACTTAGTGTTCCACTTAGACCCACTTTACCTAACTATAACCATTAAGACCAGAAGCTGCTGGGGTTTGTTATGGGTATAAATAGGGGTGTTTAGCAAGAGGTTAGACATCACAAACACATACAAGCAATGTATAAACATGTAATATGTTTTGAGCTATTTTCCTATTATTAATCAAAGAGTTATTTTGATTATCACTGTGTTTATACATGATACTTCGTGTCATGTCCATGAGTGTTCGGTTTCTTCGTTCCACAATTCCATTTTGTTGTGGGGAGAAGCGGTAAGACATTCTACAAATTTGATCAACCGCGTTTACACAAGAGTCCTTGGCGATACAACTCCGTACGAGAAGTTGTATAAAAGAAAACCGAATTTGGAGAATGTTCGTATCTTTGGGTGTCTAGCATATGTGAAAGTTAAACCGGTGAATCTCAAGAAGTTGGATGCAAGATCAAGACCACTAGTGCATCTTGGTTCCGAACCGGGTACGAAAGCTTATCGGCTTTTTAACCCGGCTACACAAAAAATAATCGTGAGTCAAGACGTTATTTTTAACGAGACCAAATGGTGGGATTGGGAAAAAGAAGCAGGTACCGACAATGAAGAACCGGGGTCAATCATAGTTCCATGGGACTATCCAGAAGATAAGGCTATAAACCAAGGAGATGCTGTAAGCAATGATCAAACTGAACCGATTGAATCGGATCACGATATTGAAGACGGAGTGCAGGTTCAAGACAACGAGCAACCAAGTCCGATCAACAATAACGTGAACAATGTCCAAAACCAAAGGCCCACAAGAACAAGGAGACTTCCAACTCGACTGCAAGATTTTGTGCTTAACCTTAATAATCTTGATGAACTTCTCCTCATAACCAATGGCGAACCAGTATCGGTTGAAGAGGCGAAGAAAGAACCAGAGTGGGTCAAAGCCATGAATGCAGAGATCAATTCGATCAACAAGAATAACACTTGGATTCTTGTGAACAAGCCTATGGGGGTGAAGGTGATTGGACTCAAATGGGTGTTCAAACTGAAGAAAAATGCAGACGGCACCATCATCAAATACAAGGCAAGGTTGGTTGCTAAAGGGTACGTGCAACAACCGGTATTGATTTCAAGAGGTATTTGCACGGTAGCTCGAATCGAAACCATCCGGTTTCTCATTGCCTTAGCCGCTACAAATGGGTGGGAGCTTCACCACTTAGATGTCAAAACGGCTTTCTTACACGGAGAGTTGAAGGAAACCGTTTATGTGTCACAACCGGAAGGCTATATAAGGAAGGGCAACGAGCATAAAGTGTATCGCCTTAACAAAGCACTTTATGGTCTAAGACAAGCACCTCGAGCATGGAACACGAAGCTTGATGGAATTTTGAAGGGGTTGAAATTTCACAAGTGCTTGAAAGAACCATCGGTGTACCGGAAGCGAGAAGGAACTAACTTGCTAATTTTAGCAATTTATGTTGATGATTTATTTGTTACAGGTACAAATTTGAACATGATCAAAAGGTTCAAATTCGAGATGTCCAAGAACTTCGAGATGTCGGATCTTGGAAGATTGACTTACTACCTGGGCATTGAAGTCAAGCGAGAAGAATCGGGATTACGATAAACCAAGAAGCCTATGCTCGACGATTCAAGGAAGTCGGTTTACAAGATTGCAATCCAACTCACATTCCCATGGACCCTGGAACCAAATTGTCGAAGGCCGAAGATGAACCCGAAATCGACCCGACACAATATCGAAAGGTGGTTGGATGCCTTAGATACATCTTGCAAACAAGACCCGATATGGCATACTCAGTTGGAGTTATTAGCCGATACATGCAAAGTCCAAGAGAATCACATGGTCGTGCAATTAAACGCATTCTACGGTACTTACGGGGAACAACCGGATACGAAATTAAGTACGAGAGGATGGGACAAAACAGAATCATTGGTTATAGTGATAGTAGTCACAATGTTGATCCGGATGACGGAAGAAGCACAACTGGTCACATTTTCTACTATGGGTTATCTCCGATAACCTGGTGTTCGCAAAAGCAAGATACCGTTGCTTTATCATCTTGCAGGCGAGTTCATGGCGCTATCATGGTCGCTTGTCAAGCAATATGGCTTCGTGGATTTGCTTGGAGAAATTATGAACAAGACGCAAGAAAAGGTGGTTCTTAGGGTTGATAACAAGTCTGCTATCGAACTAACGAATAATCCCATTTTTCACGGAAGGAGTAAACACATTCACACGAGGTTTCATTTCATTCGCAATTGTGTTGAGAACGAACAGGTGGAGGTGGAGTACATTCCCGGAGAGAAACAGAAGGCGGACATTCTCATGAAACCATTGGCTCGAATCAAGTTCAAGGAAATGCGGAGCTTGATTGGAATCAAAGACATCTCTAGACAAGTTACTGTTATGGATCACTTACAAATACGAAAAAAAAAACAAACTTACAATTATGGATCAATTGTTGACTTGTTCAATCAATGAATTACTAATCAATTTCTTTTTGACCCACTGGATGATATGAATGGAACCAATTAGATTAGAGCTATGTCAAGACCAGTTCCATTAACAAGCGTATCCTACAAAATGATCATAACCTTTTGAGTTATAGCATCCTATCCACATGAGAAAAGATTAACTATATAACCAACTGAACAAATCAAGTTTCACAAAAGTCCTTAATGTTTCATTCTTATGAGCCTCGGGATAATTAAGTTCTATTGACAGCTGGCTCGAGAATACAATCCCTAATGAGCCTCGGGATAACTAAATTATAGATCTATATCGAGACACGGACCATTCATATTCCCATGCCACAACATGACCCTAACCCATTCTTCTACTCACATGAAAAAAGATTAACCATTTGGGGTTTAATTGAGATCCAACCAAAGCTTCTTAGATGTCCCGGTACGGTGTTTCACCTTTAAATTGGGATAGAGTCTTTCATTAAGCTGTCCGATATCCTTGGAAATAGATAACGAAGTGGCATTCCTCCAAACAGACTTTACAACAAGAACTAGAAATACATCCGGATCATGCAAGTCTCGATGTCATGGTTGCTGATTGATATGTGTCTAAAAACACATATATTTTACCTTGTTTAAACCCACAAAAAGGATCAAAAGCACACAAATGACCATAAAAATGTTACAAATATCACTGAAATGTGTTTTTATGCAAAAAGATTGAAAAAGATTGAAAAAGATTGAAAAAACTATAAAATTTGCATAAATGGCAAGTCTAGTCCCTCGAGTTTCAAAAAGTGACATATTTGGTCCCTGAAAGTTTAAATTTTGGAAAATAAATTCTGGTCCTTCCGCTATTGAAACTTGGCATGTTAAGTCCCTTGGGCGAATTTTGAAAAGTAACATAACATGTCCCTGGACTTTGCAAAGAATTACAAAATGGTCCTTGTGTATTAAATCCTACAACCAAAACCGGACCTTATTTACCCCAAGCCCAAAACAATAAAACCCCAACATACCATAACCACCCCTTGTTTTCCTCCTTCCCTCCAATACCACCATCTCCTTCACCCACTCCTCTCGCAAAACCACCCACTCTCCAACCTCCATCATCATCACCTCACCTTAGCCCTTCCACCTCACCTAACAAAACAAGAAGCATTAATTGCTTCTTTTTCCTTATAAGTCATCAGGTCCAATTGGCAAGAGTATTTTGGCGCCAAAGATCCATCAACGGCTGAAATGAAGTCCACCCATCCAATGGCTCACATTATTGATGGGAAATGTTCAGGAAGCTAGTGGGAACTCAAATGACTATAAATATCAGAGGAGAGGCATAGAGAAGACCACCTTTGGATTAGCCTAGGTCACGTAGTTAATTTAGTTTACTGCTTTCTTTAATTTCAAGTCATTTAATTGCTTTCAATGTTGTATTCTTATCAAAGTAGTGTAATGGAACATCCTTTTCAGTTTAATTTCAAGTATCATTTCGGTTTCAAGTTCTTGCTTAAATTCCTTTAATTTTCAAGTCACTTTAATTTCTTGTTATGTAGTTGTATAATGGACTCTTTAAGCTCACATAAGCTCCTGACAAAGCTTTAAAGTTTTTAGAGACCTTAAAACAAGTTTGGTCTTCAAAATTCAGAAAACTCTAAAAAATCAAGAAAAACAATGAAAATCCAAAAAGAATGAAGTGTTCTTGGTGAAACTGTATGGAGCAAGGTTAATTGTGGATTGCCTTTGGTTTAGAAGCTTTGTGGAAAGCCTTAGGATGTGTTCTGTGGCCATGGTTCTCAGTTTCAACTTGGATGCAGTTGTAAGCCTCTTTTTACCATTTTTTGCATTCCTTAGTTCTAGTCTCTTAAATTCTTTAATTTTCATGTTTCTGTATTTCTTTGCTGTTTGTTAATGATGTTATAGCTTAATCTTAAGTTGGTACGTTTTGGATTGTATTGTGGTTTGATATTGCATTTTGACTGTCAATATGTTAGTTTTTGACAATCCTAGGTTTGAACATTTGTGACTACTTGTTTATGCTTAAAAGGGTCTGATTTGACACATTGTGACCCCTGGATTTGATGAAATTGGTTTACATAGTCTTATGCTTTGAAAACCTCATAACAGTCCATTTAAGGATTGTTTGGATCTAATAGTGAATCTGTGTTTAGGTTTGTGTTTGTGGTTATGCTTGTTTGATGCACTCCTCATACGGCCTATTTACCTCAGTGAAACCTTAATCAAGTGGTGTAGCATGGTAGAAAGTCAATTTGACACTTGACAATCTCATTATGAGCACTGTGAGATTGTTAGAACTCATAATCTTGCATACTTGTTTAAATCTTGTTTATCTTTGTTAATTTCATGTTTTTATTGCTTAATATAACATATTTAATCAGTAGTTTAAGTTTTAAATTCAGTTTAGTTAACTTTTTAGTTTTTAGTCAAAAGTCAAATTTTCCTTTTTTGTCATTTTTGAATAAACTAGATAATTTTCTCTAGGCTTTAATATTGAATTTCATAATCTGTGCTTTTAGGATGTTTTAGTTTTGTTGCTAATATTGTTCATTCTATTTTTGTTAATTTTTATAGGTCATGTTTAATAGCTTATTTATGTGCTTATTTTGTGCTTTTCAGCTTATGTTATAAGTTTATTTTGGATTCTGCTGAAGCTTATTTCTATCCTGCTGATTTGTTTTTAAGTTTTAGGTTTTAAACGTTAATCAATTTTAAATATAGAATTAAAATGACTTCAAGTCTTTATTAGATTTAATTTCCTTAGTGTAGACTCACTCATATTCCTTTTTCTGTCCAAATCACCCGATCACAAACCCGTGTTTTGAGTTCCATCACAACCTCGTTGGGAATAACGACCCAGGTTTGCAGTTTCTTCTGCAATACTTTGGAACACACACTATACTACATTTGTATAGACGCCCCTCAAAAAGGGACATGTCACTGATTCATGAACCAGATTCTAGCACAATAATGTTGTTTTTTCTTCCTTCTAAAGTAAGCTACTCGTATATTATATACTAAAGATATAAAACAGAAAAAAACATTCAAGCGAATTTTATCATTGCACATCATACAACATGAAAAGATTTTAAGAACAGGTTGCGCATCTTTCCTAATCCAAGAACATAGCAAAGTGGCTCAACTTATAGACGAAACAAAAACATAACATTGCTTCACAAAATAACAGATAATATACCTTTCTATTAATCAACCCAATAGTCCAAACTTACAGCATTCTTAACCCATTTCCCACAACTTTCCGGCTTCAAATGCAACCAACGTTTCTTATAATCAGCACTTTCAACAGAAAGCGAAAGTTCAGTGACTCATTTGTATTTTCTCTCTAACAGTACAGGGACCAAAAGTGTCATTTCTTTGTTAATTTTGATAAGTCAGTATCAGGATCATATATAAAGAAGGAAAAGACCCCAAATCATGTATCTTTTGATCATTTGATATATTGTTGTTGACAATCAAATTTAAAATCACCAATTGGACACCCACAACGCATGGCACGTAAAAAAACTGCTAATCAAGACTCAAAGAAACAAACTTTTACTAAGCAACTCGAGTTGAGCTTATTTTATTAAGCAACTCGAGTTGATCAACCGTTTTGAGCCTTATGTAAATTTAAGAAATTTGTTGCAACTTTTATTATTTCTATATGAATTAGATAATCGAATATAATAGATTTGATTGTCAAGATTTTTGTGTTACTCGATCAGATATGATCACATTCTATATTAAGACCCGAGCGATTTATATGCTCATTCTACAACATGACCCTAGTTTCAGCGTTTGGTCCTCAGAAGCCCCTAATATTTCAACATTAACTTGGGATGTAGTCTTTCATTAATCTGTTCCGGTGACACAACCCACGATATATATAAAGAAAAGAGCATTCCTCCGAACAGCTATCTCAAAAAACTGATCCCTAATGTACCATAGCAAATTTTACAGCTAGAACCCGGAATTCACTAGAGCCAGACATAATTTAAAGTGCTTGACCTTCAACAATGAAACAATTACCCCATAAAGTCGACACAATTATGTTTCCAAGCATGTCCTTCAATATTAAGAATCTGTTTTTGCGTATCACCGCCATTCTCCCAAGTTATTAAGGAATAAGGATGACACGGTTGTATTCTATGCTTATAAACTCATCCGTATAACAAAAAGTCAAACTGCTGATGTGAAATTGAGGTAAATTGCATAGTTGCCAATTCACAAATCAAACAGTATAATAACTTCTGATTTTTCCTAGACAAAATTAACATTACGCATTGTACTTCATGTAGACAACTAGACATATAAAAATAGTTCTGCACAACATTCCTAACGCAAAACATAACAACCTGGTTCACCTACCTACTATATGCAAAACACAAACATAAACTTTACCTTTTCTTTTCATCAATCCAATAATCCAAACATACTTCCAGCATTCTTAACCCAATTCCCACAACTCTGTTGGAAATGTATATATTTACAAACATGTGAATGTTCGGATTCGAACTCGTGACCACGGGATTGCACACATTAGCGAATGAGAATTAAAGTTAATAATTAATGTTTATGTTTACGATTAATTATTGCACATTAAGTCCGGTTAACGATCGTTAAGTATTTAACGGGAAAATGACTAACGACCGTTAAATGGAAAAGAGAAGGACTAGAAATAGAAAAGTTGGAAAATTTATGGGTTTGGCTTTGGGCTTGTGTACATGGCCGGCCATAGGGCCTCTCCAAGGCCTAATTCCCTAACTTGTTCCCTAAGTTTACCTACTAGTATATAAGGAGGGTTAGGTTCTAGGGTTTCACACACTTGTGCATTGAATTAACCCTAGATCTCTCCTTCTCCTCTCTCTTGTCCCAATCGGCCGAACACCCCATTTGTAAGGGAGTTTGGTTTCGTTTTTCATAAACGAGGACTTGTGTTAGATCTAGCAATCGCTTGATTCGTTGGTTAATTCGTGTGTACAAGAACATGGTTGTAAGACATTATTCTTACATCATTTGGTTTGAGTTGTAGAACGGTAAGGGACAACTCTCTAAACCACTTCTTTGGTTTGCTCTAGAGATCTGACATTCGCAAGAGGTACGTTACGCATACTTTCAGTTAATTAATTTATTTGTTATGATCTTTAGTCTTACGCTGTGTACTCTTGATGTCTTTATGTTTTATTGTATTTTATATATTATAAACTCAACAAACTCTCGGGCTTCAAGTGCAACCAAAGTTTCCTATTGATGAGTGTCTAAATACTCATCATTTTTATACTGTCTAGACTACAAAAACATCTGAAAACACTCAGAAACACATCAAAATGATCAAAATATCACAAATCAGTGTTTTATATGTTTTATATGCAAAAATATCAAAATCAGATGAAAAATGATTCAAGTTTGCAAAATTGGCAGTTTTAGTCCCCCAAGTTTTAAAAGTTGTCAAATCTAGTCCCTGGAATTCAAAAATGTGAAGTTTTGTCATTCAAGGTCCCTGAAATCTTCTAAGTTGTTAAAAATGATCCTTGAATGATTCTTTGGTCAAATGGCGGAAAAGGTCCTTAAACTTTGAAAAATTGCAAATATAGTCCTTGGACATTTTAAAATGGAATTTTATGCAAAAGGGTCCTTGTTCTATCAAAGTTGTCAAGTTTGGTCCTTGTAATAACATTGGAAAAAGTATCATGATCAGTCCTTGAAGTTTGGTGGAATTACATTTTTGGTCCTTGTTATCATAGCTAAACCAAACGGATCATCATTTTAATATCAAACCCAATCCAAGTCCAAGACCAGCTGGCCCAAACCTTAGCCCAATCCCACATGAACCTTGGACCTTAAGCTAGGTCAAAATCCACTTGACCCCTGCCATGCCTGTGACCCCTCCCCATTTTTGACCTCCCTCGTTTATTATTAAGCTACGGTCAACGAAAGTCAAACAAAGAGAAATACCGCCCTCCACTGTAGCTCTCCCTCTCCACCCCTGATATCCCAAAACCAGTAATGGTTTCTCCACATTTTCAACACTTCCTTACCATACCTTGTCCCCTCCACCTTCACTAACACCAAAAATCCTTTATTGACTCAAACCCACCCTCATTAATGTCTAAAACCTGCTCAAGAAATATTTGGCGCCAAAAAGACACTTGGACGGATATGATGGTTTTAGCCAATCCAATGGCTCAGAAGTGGTGGGAAAGATTCAGAGGTCAAGGAGAAGTCATAAAAGTCTATAAAGAGGAGCTAAGAAGCAATGTATCTATCTATCTAGAGTAACTTTAATTTCTTAATGTCGTTTTTATCATTTCTAGTGTAATTTTAAAGCTTTCAAGTACTGTTCTAGCTATTTCAGTGTATTATAAAACTTTTTCAATTATCAGTTTCAAGTTGTAATCATATTTCAAGTTTATGCAAAATTTCATATTTATGCAAAATCTCATGATAGTTCAAATGTTGTTGTTAGTTGTTGGTAAGGACTGAATAGGCACATATAAGCTCCTATATAGCTTATTTAAGCTATTAGAGACCTTTAAAATCAGTTTAGAATAAAAAGCAAGAAAATCACAAAAATACAAATTAATTAGTGAAAAATCAAAAATCTCATGGAAATAGTGTACACAGCTGGAGCAGGGTGAATTATGGATGGCCTTGGGTTAGAAGCTTTGTGGAAAGCTATTAGGATTGGTCTTGGTCATTGGTTCTTGGTTTTCACTTGGATAAGCATCTGTAAGCACTTTTGATTATCTTGGCATTTTACTGTTGTAATTGTTCATAAGCTTAAATTTCTGTTTCTTTGTATTAATTAGTTATAGTTAAGTCTAGTTGATCATTAAAATCAGTGTATTGTTCTTTTAAATCTGTAGTTTATAAAAATCTTATTTTGACAGTAAAAACATCATAATCTTCATTAGTGAGTTTCTTGTTGTTAATGTTGTTGTTTCATGCTTCATCAGTTCTAATATATGATATTTCATGGTTTTGAATCAGTTTAATGGGTTAAATTTGTGCTTTGTTTTGAAAAATCATTAAAACAGACAAGTAAAGGGTGTTTGGATTTGCCTGTTTAAACTGTAACAGGTTTTGTTGGTATTGTTGGTGTTTGCTTGTGCTGAGTCTCATTAGGTCTATTTAGCTCAAAGAAACCAATAAAACCAGTATTTGTTCATCCAAAGTCAAAATTAGCTTTTTGATCAAATTTTGTGTTCACTGTTGGATTCTTATGATCCAAGATCTTGATTTTGTGTTTATAAGTTGAAAAGATTGATCAAATCAGTCTCTATATACCTTAATATAACATATTCAGTGCATAGAATCAAATCAAAGTTCACTTTGGTCAAACTTTTAGTGCAAACCAAAAAGTCAAATTTCCATCTTGGTCGTTTTTGAATAAAAAAGAAAATTTCACTGTGTATTTATTAGTAGGATTCAGCTTACAAGCTTTTGGATTATCAAAGTTTGATTGCTAAACAAAAATATAAAAATATTAGTTCACTTCTGTCTAGCTTATTGAGTGCTTATTTTCAAGCTTCTTTACAGTACCTTGTCTGCAAAAGTGCCCTGTGCACCAGTTTCATAAGCTCAATCAAAAGCTTGCACAGAGCTCAATTGTTGTTCAAATCCTGTGATTCTTGGTTCTTTGGAAAGCCAACCAAGCTATCTTGAGGTTCCAACTTTAGCTTTTCATTTTCTAGCTTGTTTGCTAGGGCTGCAATAAGCCCTAATCTTGTCCCATTTATGTGTTTAAGCCAAGTGCTTATTGTTTGTTTCTAGCTTATCAGTGTGCTTATCTGTCTCTTTTAGCTTCATTTCAGTTCATTTAGCTTGTTTGCATCTATTTTAAGCTTCTGTTTCAGCTGGTGAGCTTGTTTGAGCTTATGTCATCAAAATAAGCTAATAAGTCCACTGTTGGGATAATAAGCTTCTCAAACAGCTTATTTGTAGTTTGTAAAATTTTTGTCTTTGTTAAAGTTTCATATTTTTAGTATTTAAGTAGTTTTCAAAAAGAAAAACCAGAAAAACATCAATATAAAAATAGTGATAGCGTTTATTTAATATTTTTTAGCTTTTTTGTTTTTTCTTTTTAGCTTATTAATAAGCAAATCTTGTTTTTTCTATTTTTCTTAGTTTTCTGTCATAATATAGTATTTTTAGAAAAAGTTTTATAATTTTCCTAATCTTTTTAGTATTTATTATAATTTTAATTAGTTAAAAATAGTAATTAATTAGTAATAAATAATTAAAAAGCATAAAAAATATCTTTTCGGTTTCAAAATTAGTTTTATCATATTTTAGATTTTTCCAAATTAAAATTTCATTTTTCCAGTATTATTTTATATTTTCTAGTATTTAAGTGTATTTTAAATAATAATTAATTAGTAATAATTAGATAAAAAGTGTGAAAAATATATTTTTAATTTTAAAATTAGTTTTATAATACTTTAGATTTTTCTTAATCATAATTTTATTTTTCTAGCCTTATTTTGTATTTTCTTCTATTTTAGAGTATTTATTAAATAGTTAAAATAGTTTTTAATTAATAATAATTAAATAAATAGTTATAAAAATAATTTTCTTTTTCTAATAATTTTCTTTTATTTTTAAGATTTCAAAAATGTCATTTTCATATTTTTAGGTCTTTTATTTCTTAGATTTCACTTTTTATTTTGTACGTGTACGCAGTTTTTAAACGTACTTTTTGCGTTTCTTTTATCTCGATTTTTGTTTTCCAATTGCTCCCAATATCATTCCAATCAATCAAGAGTGTAATTTCTCATCAAAACCTTTACCGATCACTATCCTTAGTGATCACTCTATCATCCGAGTTTGTTTTGACACACCATTGAGTCTCCGTGGGACTTAACGACCGGAATTCATTCTATTCTCCAGACTTCATTGTATTTGTGTTTTAAGCGCTTTAAGTCTATTACGGTTAGCCATTCACAAGTGGCTAGCTTGTGTGATTAGACTTGACTAAGTTCAAGACATATCAAATTTTGGCGCCGCTGCCGGGGAGGCTTTAGCGTGTGTTTAGCCATTTTCAGACCCATTCTTGCACATAACCCACCATTTGTAAAAAGTTTTTTGTAAAGTTATAAGAATATTAAAAAAGTTCATTAACACTTTTCCTAAAGTGTTAAAAACCCAAAAACAATAAAAAACAACAAAACAATCGGAACGTTTTCTATCTTGTATTGTTTTTAAGGTGATTCTTAAAACATTACGATTTGGTTAAACGAGATGATACCAAAAATATTTTCCAAAAAGTTTTTGAACCCATTTGCACAAATCATTACCTACGTCTTTTCAGTGGTACTTAATATATACATAAAAATCAACCACCGCAAATCAAGGCAGTACACCTACTAATTGGGGGTGTGACCATAATAAGTTCCCGAACATCAGATTTAAAACTTGCCTTTGTGTCCATGTGATTTGGTGTACCTTTTTCAAAGAAGCCATTTCATTTGTGATTATTGGTTAAGTTCACTTGTCGCTTTGCCTCATTTGTTTTGAAAATTGATTTTTATTCTTAGTGCATGCGCACTGCTCTTCCAGCTTCTACAAGTCCACTTTCGAACTTGGAAAGATTCCTCGTGACGTAGAGGACGTTCGGCTCCTTCACCGTGATCGAGGAACGCCTACCACCACCACCTCCGTCGAAATGGCGAAGACAAACCTATGAATGAGCTTCTCCAAGCACCCATCGAGGGTTACGGAGATGCCATTGTTGTTCCACCCATCGTGGTCGATACCTTTGAGCTCAAACCGGGTTGCTTAATCTAGTAACCCAAAGCCAATTCTATGGTTTTGAGCGGGATGATCCTCATGCACACATTCGATGGTTTAACAAGATTGCATCTACCATCAAGTACAAGAATGTCCCACATGAAGCTATCAAGCTTCTTCTGCTCCCATTTTCTCTAGGGACAAGCCCGAATTGGCTTGAGAAACAACCCCTCGCTCTATTGAGACATGGGAAGATCTAGTCACCAAGTTCGTTAACGAGTTCTATCCTCCATCCCGAACCACAAGTCTTAAGAATGAGATAATGAAATTTTCTCGAGATTTGATGAATCATTCGGGAGGCATGGGATCGTTACAAAGAGTTGCTTCATGAGTGTCCGCATCACGGTTTTACCGAGTTAATGCAAATGGATACTTTCTACAATGGTATCAATCGAATAACCAAGACTCTTTGAATGCCTCCGCTGGAGGTAATTTCTGAGCAAGACTACCTAAGAAGCCTTGCAAATCATTGAGAACAAATCTCGTGTCCGCCTTTTCCGAGCAAAGACATATCGGTCTCATCTTGGACCTTCTTCTTCTTCATCCCGTGAGTACATCTAGCACCGATGCTAAGATTGACAAACTCACGATATTGTTCAAGCTTTGGTTCTTGCTAACCAGAAGAAAGTGACCTTCACTCGACACCAACACATGGTGAAGTGAAGAAAGTCGAGAGTTGTGTTACTTGTGGTGGTCCTCATGCATACTACAATTGTACCGCCACCGATGGTAGTCCTTTTGAAGCCAATGCTCTAGCCGGTAGTTCACAAGAAGGAGGTAATCAATACCGTCCTCAAAATGAACCACACTACCGAGCTAACAATAATCGTGCACCACCGGTTTAACCAAAATCATAACATGCAAACCGAATCAAAACCAACCAAGAATGAACCAAGGTTATCAAAACCAAGGTAATTTCTATCCTCGACCCAATCAAGGTTTCCAACATCAAGGAAACCCTAATCAAAACAATTTCAATCGAGGGAATCAATTTCATGGGAATATGAATCCTAATCAAGGGAATTTTGGCTATAATCAAAACATACGGCCTCAAATTATCCCTCCAGCTCCTCCCGCCATTATTCCTCCAGACCATCATCCGATGAGTTATCAAGCAATTCATGAAATCCCAAGATGAAATGAACAGTTGTTGGTCGGTCAGATTGCTAATCTTAAGAAGTCTTTAAATGATCAACCCTCGGGCTCAGGAAAACTTCCGAGCAACACGATCGCTAACCCGAGGGGCGATGCTAAGGTGATCACGACCAGAAGTGGTGTTTCATACAATGGACCTGCTGTTCCTACTACCTCTTCTTCTTCTTCTCTCCCAAAGGTAGTGGAAAGTGAACCTCCGACACACAATGGACCTACGACTCCAATGCCCCCTCCTCCTGTGGAAATGAGTCAAGTTACCAAGGAAACAACGGACAAGGTGCATTATTCAAGCCCACGGCATCCGACACGCCCTACCTTCGGTAGTCCAACCTCAAGTTGTCCGAAACCCAAGTCAAATCAAGGAGTTGTTTTGAACCTCCCGTAGCTCCTGCTGAGAATCGAAATCCAAATCTTCTATTCCTTACCCATCACGTTTGAATGAACAAAAGCTCCGCGAGAAAGCTACCATCAAATGGACAAATTTTTCCAAATTTTCCAAGAATTACACTTTGACATAAGCTTTGCGGATGCTATCATGCCGATGCCCAAGTTTGCATCAACTCTCAAACACATGTTAAGCAATAAGGAAAAGTCGTTTGAAATGGCTAAACTCCTCTTAACGAAAACCGCGCCAGCTATTCAAGAAGCTTCTGAAAAGCTTGGAGATCCCGGAAATTTCTCTTACCTTGTGTATTCCTGTGAATGGTTGAATGCTTTGCCCTAGCAGATCTTGGTGCAAGCATAAACCTTATGCCTTATTCAGTGGAAGAAACTTTCTCTCCGAACTCACTCCTACATGCATGACTCTCGAGCTTGCGATCGTTTCCATATCCCGTCCTCTTGGCATTGCCGAGGACGATTTGTGAAAGTAGGAAAGTTCCATTTTCCAGCTTGACTTCGTGGTTGTTGATTTTGATGCCGATCATCGGGTTCCTCTCATTGTTGGTCGAGGATTCCCGAGAACGGGCCGTGCTCTCATTGATGTATTTGAGCAGAAATCACATTGCGTGTTGGTAATGAAGTCGCCACCTTAACCTTGATCAAACTTGAGGTACTCCGCAAACTATGATTCCGAGTCGGTTAACCGAATATATATCATTGATGTTGCTTCAAGAGTACTCAAGAAGTTCTTGGTTATTCTCATAATTCGTGAGTGGGATCCCACCACATCTTCTCAACCTATCATAGCCAATTCTACTCCTTCCTCACTCCGTTTGAAGGAAGCGACTTCATCTTAGATGAGATTGAAGCATACTTGGCTAGTGATTCTGCTCCATGGGAAATTGATCACGCCCAATTGATATTGAGGGGACATACTTCTTATTGAGAAGTTGCTCAATGGTGATCCATCATCAATCCTCATTCTAGTGATTCAATTCTAATGAGATTAATCAAAATGAGATTAATCTGAGGAGATATTCTTCTAAAGAAGTTGTTAAATCAGACACTTCTCCTCCTCTCCTCCCATCAAACTTCATAACAAGGAAGTCAAGTCGGTTGAGAAAATCAAGAATTTCCGAGGTTGAGCTTAAGGACTTACCTCCTCATCTCGAGTATGCATTTCTTGAGGGTGATGATAAATTACCCGTCATTATTGCTCGAGATTTGAATAAAGATGAAAAGTCGCTCTCATAA
Source organism: Chrysanthemum lavandulifolium (assembly GCA_022545495.1). NCBI lineage: Eukaryota > Viridiplantae > Streptophyta > Magnoliopsida > Asterales > Asteraceae > Chrysanthemum > Chrysanthemum lavandulifolium. The sequence continues at coordinate 265,947,700 of CM040240.1, forward strand.
AGGTCTTGAAGTCACACAAGCAAGCAATTGCTTGGAAACTCTCCGACATTAAGGTATCAACCCCGAGTTTTGTACTCACAAAATCTTAATGGAGGATGACTTTAAACCAAAGAGCTCAACATCGAGACGAGTGAATCCAAAATCTATGATGTTATCAAACAAGAGGTTATCAAACTTCTTGATGCAGGATTGATTTACCCTATCTCGATAGTCCTTGGGTTAGCCCAATTCATTGTGTTCCTAAAAGGGTGGCATAATCATATCACAAATGAAGATAACGAGTTAATTCCAACTCGATTGGTTACGGATGGCGTGTTTGCATTGACTATCGTAAGTTGAATGACGCCACCAGTAAAGACCATTTTCCTCACCCTTTATGGACCAAATGCTTGAGAGATTAGCGTGGAATGAATACTATTGTTTCCTTGATGGTTTCTCGGGTTACTTTTAGATTCCCATTGATCCACATGATCAAGAGAAGACCACATTCACTTGCCCATACGGAACTTTTGCCTATAAACGTATGCCTTTTGGCTTATGTAATGCTCCTGGCACGTTCCAACGATGTATGATGGCCATATTCCACGACATGATCGGGGAAACAATGGAGGTGTTTATGGATGACTTCTCGGTCATTGGGGATTCTTTTCAAACATGTCTCTCCCATTTAGAAAAAATGCTTCAAAGGTGTGAAGACACCAATCTTTGTCTAAACTAGGAGAAGAGCCACTTTATGGTCAAAGAATGCATAGTCCTTGGCCATAAGATTTCCAAGAACGGGATTGAGGTAGATAGAGCAAAAGTCGATGTTATTGCCAAATTACCTCATCCTACCACCGTCAAAGGTATTAGGAGTTTTCTAGGTCATGCCGGTTTCTATCGTAGATTCATACAAGATTTTTCTAAAATCGCCCGGCCTATGACCCATCTTCTTGAAAAGGATGCTCCTTTTATCTTCTCACCCGAGTGCATAGAAGCTTTTGAAACATTGAAGAAAAAGCTATCAAGCACCCATTCTCGCTGTTCCCGATCGGGATCTACCCTTTGAGCTCATGTGCGATGCAAGTGATTTTGCTATCGGTGCGGTCTTAGGGCAACGAAGAAACAAGCATTTTCACCTATCCACTACGCAAGCAAAACTATGATCAAGCTCAAACTCATTACACCACCACGTAAAAGAGCTATTAGCCGTGGTGTATGCATTTGAGAAATTTCGCCGTACTTAATCTTGACCAAATGCGTGGTGTATACGGATCACTCGGCTCTCAAATATCTCTTTGCAAAACAAGATGCAAAGCCGAGATTGCTTCGTTGGATTCTCCTCCTCCAAGAATTTGATATCATCATACGTGATAAAAAGGAGCCGAGAATCTAGTCTGCGATCATCTCGTCCCGATTAGAAAACCCTCACCAAGATGTTTCGAGAAAAGGAAATAAATGAAACATTTCCTCGAGACACTCAATGCGGTTTCTTTTCGTGGAAATTCTACCACCCCATGGTTTGTCGACTTTGCAAATTACCATGCGGTAACTTCATTGTGAAAGGGATGTCGACCCAACAAGAACAAATTCTTCAAAGATGTTTAACATTATTTCGGACGACCCTTTCTTATTCAAGATCTGTGCGGATCAAGTCATCCGACGGTGTGTTTATGGACGTGAAGCTATTGACATTCTCACACTTGCCATGCCGGACCCACCGGGGCCATCATAGTCCAAACTACACTACCAAGAAGGTGTTTGATTCCGGGTTTTATTGGCCCACAATCTATAAGGATGCCCACGAATTTGTCAAAGCTCGTGACGCTTGTCAACACACGGAAATATATCTCAAAGGAATGAAATGCCACAAAATGCCATTCAAGTTTGTGAGATATTTGACATCCGGGTATTGATTTTATGGGGCCATTTCCTTCGTCTCGTGGAAACAAGTACATACTCATGGTCGTTGACTATTTGTCAAAATGGGTTGAAGCAAAAGCTTTACCCACCAATGATGCCCGAGTTGTTGTGAAGTTTTGAAATCTCTTTTGCCGTGTTTGGAACTCCGAAAGCGATAATCGATGATCGTGGTACACATTTTGCAATGACCAATTTGAAAGAGTCATGCAAAAGTATGGTGTTACCCACCGCCTCTATCGCATACCACCCCAAACAAGTGGGCGGTGGAAGTTTCAAACCGAGGTATTAAAAGAATCCTTGAAAGGACAAGAGGCGAAAATCGTGCATCCCGGTCGGATAAACTTGATGACGCACTGGGCCTTCCGTATAACTTACAAAACACCCATAGGGTGTACTCCATACAAGCTAGTGTACGGAAAGGCATGTCATCTTCCGATTGAGCTAGAGCACAAAGCCTACTGGGCCTTGAAGCATGCAAATTTCGATATTCAGACAGCTGGTGATCATAGAAAAGTTCAAATGAATGAATTAAATGAACTTCGTGATCAAGCTTACGAGAACTCTTTGATCTACAAGCAAAAGACAAAGAAGATCCATGACTCAAAAATCAAGAACCGCGTTTTCAACGTTGGTGATCGAGTCCTTCTTTTCAATTCAAGATTGAAGATTTTCTCGGGAAAGCTCAAGTCTCGCTGGTCTGGTCCATTTACTATCGCTAAGGTTTATCCTTATGGCACCATCGAGTTATCTCAACCCGATGGTCCTAATTTTAAAGTGAATGGTCATCGAGTGAAGCATTATTTTGGAGAGGACATTCCCCACTGGTTGTCCCGGATCTACAAACCTTCCCATGAACCAATGAATGCGGGATCGAGTCAAGCTAGTGACTCGGGAATCAAAACTTTAGCACACACCATATGGGTTTTCACCCATATTTCATCTTCTTACCCCTTTCTACCACCCTAGTGTGGGGAGTTTCCCACCATTGTATATAAAATCATGTTCTAAAAAAAAAAAAAAATCTTCTAAATAATGGCCGTAGTATTTCCCTTTTACGTTCTCGGTTCGGCATAACCGCCGGTACTTTGAATATTGAGGGCAATATTCATTTCTAAGTGTGGGGAATTCTCACGAATTTTATCATATTTATCCACCCAATTCCCGCTTTTGGCAAAATTTTTTTTTTTTGAGTAAGTGTTCTACACTTACTCATCTTGGTTATCGATCCGCCATGTCTCAGAAGACAAAAGGATTGGCTAATCCAGAGCAAACGGCTCTTGGTAAAGATTTCTCAAATCCGTTTATATGGCTTGCAATTTGCCCAAAATTGTATAGTTCTCAACTCACCATATCCTAAAAAGTGAAGAGTTGGCTAGCCCGCAAGGTTATGGCTTGTGGTAAAGGCAATGGAAAATCCATAATTGGTATTCACTCACCAAAGATAATTCGATAATTTATCTAAGAGTTGGCTAGTCCAGAGCAAACGGCTTCGGTAAAGACACATCAAATCCGTTATATGGTTTATGATTTGCCAATAAATCGATGGTTATCGATGTACCATAGTTCTTACTTGAACGAAACATTTGACTACTCCGTAGTGATGGCTTTTGGTAAAGAGTTTTAAATCCATTAAAGATCTAAATCATTGCTAGGGACTAGCAATATCTCGATGTGGGGATTGATGAGTGTCTAAATACTCATCATTTTTATACTTGTCTGACTACAAAACATCCGAAAACACTCGAAACACATCAAAATGATCAAAATATCACAAATCAGTGTTTTATGTGTTTTATATGCAAAAATATCAAAATCGATGAAAATGATTCAAGTTTGCAAAATTGGCGCTTTAGTCCCCAAGTTTTAAAAGTTGTCAAATCTAGTCCACGAATTCAAAATGTGAAGTTTTGTCATTCAAGGTCCCTGAAATCTTCTAAGTTGTTAAAATGATCCTTGAATGATTCTTTGGTCAAATGGCGGAAAAGGTCCTTAAACTTTGAAAATTGCAAATATAGTCCTTGGACATTTTAAATGGAATTTTATGCAAAAGGGTCCTTGTTCTATCAAAGTTGTCAAGTTTGGTCCTTGTAATAACATTGGAAAAAGTATCATGATCAGTCCTTGAAGTTTGGTGGAATTACATTTTTGGTCCTTGTTATCATAGCTAAACCAAACGGATCATCATTTTAATATCAAACCCAATCCAAGTCCAAGACCAGCTGGCCCAAACCTTAGCCCAATCCCACATGAACCTTGGACCTTAAGCTAGGTCAAAATCCACTTGACCCCTGCCATGCCTGTGACCCCTCCCCATTTTTGACCTCCCTCGTTTATTATTAAGCTACGGTCAACGAAAGTCAAACAAAGAGAAATACCGCCTCACCGTAGCTCTCCTCTCCACCCTGATATCCCAAAACCAAGAATGGTTTCTCCACATTTTCAACACTTCCTTACCATACCTTGTCCCTCCACCTTCACTAACACCAAAATCCTTTATTGACTCAAACCCACCCTCATTAATGTCTAAAACCCGCTCAAGAAATATTTGGCGCCAAAAGACACTTGACGGATATGATGGTTTTAGCCAATCCAATGGCTCGAAGTGGTGGGAAAGATTGAGGTCAAGGAGAAGTCATAAAAGTCTATAAAGAGGAGCTAAGCAATGTATCTATCTATCTAGAGTAACTTTAATTTCTTAATGTCGTTTTATCATTTCTAGTGTAATTTTAAAGCTTTCAAGCATTGTTCTAGCTATTTCAAGGTATTATAAAACTTTTCAATTATCGGTTTCAAGTTGTAATCATATTTCAAGTTTATGCAAAATTTCATATTTATGCAAAATCTCATGATAGTTCAAATGTTGTTGTTAGTTGTTGGTAAGGACCGAATAGGTACATATAAGCTCCTATATAGCTTATTTAAGCTATTAGAGACCTTTAAAATCGCTTTAGAATAAAAACAGAAAATCACAAAATACAAATTAATTAGTGAAAATCAAAATCTCATGGAAATGGTGTACACAAATGAGCGAGGTGGTGTGGATGACCTTGGGTTAGAAGCTTTGTGGAAAGCTATTAGGATTGGTCTTGGTCATTGGTTCTTGGTTTTCACTTGGATAAGCATTTGTAAGCACTTTGATTATCTTGGCATTTCTTGTTGTAATTGTTCATAAGCTTAAATTTCTGTTTCTTTGTATTAATTAGTTATAGTTAAGTCTAGTTGATCATTAAAATCAGTGTATTGTTCTTTTAAATCTGTAGTTTATAAAAATCTTATTTTGACAGTAAAAACATCATAATCTTCATTAGTGAGTTTCTTGTTGTTAATGTTGTTGTTTCATGCTTCATCAGTTCTAATATATGATATTTCATGGTTTTGAATCAGTTTAATGGGTTAAATTTGTGCTTTGTTTTGAAAAATCATTAAAACAGACAAGTAAAGGGTGTTTGGATTTGCCTGTTTAAACTGTAACAGGTTTTGTTGGTATTGTTGGTGTTTGCTTGTGCTGAGTCTCATTAGGCCTATTTAGCTCAAAGAAACCAATAAACCCAGTCTTTGTTCATCCAAAGTCAAAATTAGCTTTTTGATCAAATTTTGTGTTCACAGTTGGATTCTTATGATCCAAGATCTTGATTTTGTGTTTATAAGTTGAAAAGATTGATCAAATCAGTCTCTATATACCTTAATATAACATATTCAGTGCATAGAATCAAATCAAAGTTCACTTTGGTCAAACTTTTAGTGCAAACCAAAAAGTCAAATTTCCATCTTGGTCGTTTTTGAATAAAAAAGAAAATTTCACTGTGTGTTTATTAGTAGGATTCAGCTTACAAGCTTTTGGATTATCAAAGTTTGATTGCTAAACAAAAATATAAAAATGTTAGTTCACTTCTGTCTAGCTTATTGAGTGCTTATTTTCAAGCTTCTTTACAGTACCTTGTCTGCAAAAGTGCCACATGCACCGCCATAAGCTCAATCAAAAGCTTGCACGAGCTCAATTGTTGTTCAAATCTCGTGATTCTTGGTTCTTTGGAAATCCAACCAAGCTATCTTGAGGTTCCAACTTTAGCTTTTCATTTTCTAGCTTGTTTGCTAGGGTCGCAATAAGCCCTAATCTTGTCTCATTTCTGTGTTTAAGCCAAGTGCTTATTGTTTGTTTCTAGCTTATCGGTGTGCTTATCTGTCTCTTTTAGCTTCATTTCAGTTCATTTAGCTTGTTTGCATCTATTTTAAGCTTCGCTTTACCGGTGAGCTTGTTTGAGCTTATTTCATCAAAATAAGCTAATAAGTCCACTGTTGGGATAATAAGCTTCTCAAACAGCTTATTTGTAGTTTGTAAAATTTTTGTCTTTGTTAAAGTTTCATATTTTTAGTATTTAAGTAGTTTTCAAAAAGAAAAACCAGAAAAACATCAATATAAAAATAGTGATAGCGTTTATTTAATATTTTTTAGCTTTTTCGTTTTTTCTTTTTAGCTTATTAATAAGCAAATCTTGTTTTTTCTATTTTTCTTAGTTTTCTGTCATAATATAGTATTTTTAGAAAAAGTTTTATAATTTTCCTAATCTTTTTAGTATTTATTATAATTTTAATTAGTTAAAAATAGTAATTAATTAGTAATAAATAATTAAAAAGCATAAAAAATATCTTTTCAGTTTTAAAATTAGTTTTATCATATTTTAGATTTTTCCAAATTAAAATTTCATTTTTCCAGTTTTATTTTATATTTTCTAGTATTTAAGTGTATTTTAAATAATAATTAATTAGTAATAATTAGATAAAAAGTGTGAAAAATATATTTTTAATTTTAAAATTAGTTTTATAATATTTTAGATTTTTCTCAACCATAATTTTATTTTTCTAGCCTTATTTTGTATTTTCTTCTATTTTAGAGTATTTATTAAATAGTTAAAATAGTTTTTAATTAATAATAATTAAATAAATAGTTATAAAAATAATTTTCTTTTTCTAATAATTTTCTTTTATTTTTAATATTTCTAAAATGTCATTTTCATATTTTTAGGTCTTTTATTTCTTAGATTTCACTTTTTATTTTGTACGTGTACGCAGTTTTTAAACGTACTTTTTGCGTTTCTTTTATCTGATTGTTTTGTTTTCCAATTCTGTTCCCAATATCATTCCAATCAATCAGTAGTGTAATTTCTCATCAAAACCTTTACTGATCACTATCCTTAGTGATCACTCTATCATCTGAGTTTGTTTTGACACACCATTGAGTCTCCGTGGGACTTAACGACCCGGGAATTCATTCTATTCTCCAGGACTTCATTGTATTTGTGTTTTAAGCAGTTTTAAGTCTATTACGGTTAGCCATTCACAAGTGGCTAGCTTGTGTGATTAGACTTGACTAAGTTCAGCACAGATCACCTATAATCGGCACTTTGACCAAACAACAAAATTGCAGTGTCGTACATTGGGTCTTGTGCTACCCATCCAATTTTGTCCAACTTTTCAATGAAAGCGCCCATATCATCTTGACTTTTCTCCATCATCATTCTCGTCAATTTAGAAACATTTTCTTCAAGTATCTCCAACTTTTTGAAGCAAGCACCAACATCATCTTCTTTATATTTCTCCATCATTTTCATCATTTAAAAACATCCTCTTCAAGTGTCTCCAACTTTTTGAAGCCCACAACATCTTCTTTATTTTTCTCCATCATCATTATCGTCATTCTAGAAACATCTTCTTCAAGTGTCTCCAACTTTTTACAGCACACACCAACATCATCTTCTTTATTTTTCTCCATCATTTTAGTCATTTTAGAAACATCCTCTTCAAGTGTCTCCAACTTTTTGAAGCCCACAACATCTTCTTTATTTTTCTCCATCATCATTATCGTCATTCTAGAAACATCTTTTTCAAGTGTCTCCAACCATTTATAGCCCACATCAACTTCTTTATTTTTCTCCATCATCATTCTCGTCATTTTAGAAACATCTTCTTCAAGTGTCTCCAACTTTTTGAAGCAAGCCCCAACATCATCTTTTTTATTTTTCTCCATCATTTTCGCCATTTTAGAAACATCTTCTTCAAGTGTCTCCAACTTTTTGAAGCAAGCCCCAATATCATCTTCTTTATTTTTCTCCATCATCATTATCGTTATTCTAGAAACATTTTGTTCAAGTGTCTCCAACTTTTTCAAGCCCGCATCAACTTCTTTACTTTTCTACATCATGAGTTTCGTCATCTTAGAAACATCTTCTTCAAGTGTCTCCAACTTTTTACAGCCCACATCAACTTCTTTATGTTTCTCCATCATCATTCTCGTCATTTTAGAAACATCTTCTTCAAGTGTCTCCAACTTTTTGAAGCAAGCCCCAACATCATCTTTTTTATTTTTCTCCATCATTTTCGCCATTTTAGAAACATCTTCTTCAAGTGTCTCCAACCTTTTAAAGCCCACCTCAACTGTTTCAATTTTCTCCATTGTCAATTTTGTCATCTTAGAAACATCTTCTACAACTTTTGAGATGTTATCAATGCTTGATCGACGTTTTCGTTTTTTGCATTGATTTAGGGAATGAGAAGAGCACTTTTGTGTTGTAGCCGAGGGTTCTTCTGCAGGATGGCTATTATCAACATCTTCATTAGTATCAGACTCAGAATGATCGTGATCCATAATTGTAGGTTTAGATCTATCAAGTACAGGTGTCTCATTACTTGATTGATGCTTTGCTTTTCTGCTTTGAGTTTCGGAACACTTTTCTGTTGAAGTCGCAGATTCTTGTGCATGACTAACATCAACATGATCCTCATCTGGAATTGGGGGTGTAGATCTTTCAACTAAAGGGATATCATTACGAGGGAATGGCTCTTGAGTATCAACGATATCACATTTGCTATGAATCACATTCAAGTCATTAATTAAAAGAATCCTGCACAAAATAACTGGAAATCACTATTATTTGGATTTTCTTATTTTATAAAAGATACAATCATACTAAAAAAACATGATAATTTGATAAAATCTCAATAATATGCACTTATTAGAGATTTTAGGTCGAATTTAATAGTAAAAACACATATTAATTAAATATTAGATAAGTGATATGAAATAATCAACTCTTAATTGCTTATGAAAAATTGTTTTTCTCTTAAAAGATAAGTAGAAATCACTATGTGAATGACCACGGCACAAAAGTGCACACAAAACCAAAAATCTATCTCATAGGAGTATATCTAAGCAACTAAAAATACCATATAATGTGGTGGTAAAGACACCTAACCTCCCAAGTCCCAACACGAGGTCTAGGGTCAAACCTCATTTTATACACATGACAGCCAAAACACCCTCTTTATAATATTTAAATAATTAAAAAGAAGATACAAACACAGTAAGATGTAACACCTGATATTACCATAAGTAGAAAACTTAGTGAACTGAAACTTGGTCAACTGAACAATGGAACCTTTCTGCAACTTGTTTGATATAAAAATGTCATCAGCAATGCATCCAAAGTGGCTAGAAGAACCATCAGATAACACAATCTTTCTGTAATTGCTTGTCATTTGTAGTACTTTTTCGACCACTTAAGATATTAGTCACTTGAACCACCGGTTTCAGATCAGTTGAGCTACATTTATCAGTCATTATCTTGGTTATTGCTCCCGGAGTAAGATTAACACCCATCATTGTATCCGTATTATTTTGAGTTATAGAATGAGAAGAGCACTTCTGTGTCGAGGGATTTTGTATGGAAGTTGGGGGTTCTTCAACATGATGTGAATTAGCATGAATCTGATCCTCGTCTGGAAATGTGGGTGCAGTTCTTTCAACAGGGAGTAGTTTCGGATCACCAATTTTGCCACATTTGCTACGAATCACAGTTAGGTCGGAAACTAGAATACCGCTGCACAAAATGAGTGGAAGATAAGCAGACATCAGTATGCATACGAATAACCAAGGCACAAAAGCAGGGACTAAACCAGGGTGGGTCCCGGGACACCCATGGAATTATGTGGCGTAGTGTTAATTTTTGTAAAAGACCTCGATTTTTCTTATTATGCACCTGGTCAATAGGGATTGTGATTCTAATTATGTACGTAGTATAATTTTTCGTAAATGCACCTAGTTGTGTTCCGTCCCTACAAAAAGTGCACACGATACCAAAAATTAATTCATACTAGCATATCTAAGGTTACTATGTAAGATGGTTGTGTCTTTATTTGGAGGGCCGCATATCTTAATAATTGATTATTTTTTTCCTGCAAAACCTAGTAATCAATGAAAGATACAAATATAACACGTACCTTCTCATTTCACCCATAATATTAGGATCCTTAAACAACTGAAACTTAGTCAACTGAGCAACGGAACCTATCTGCAACTGCTTTGATCTAATCATCTCATCGAGAATAAAACCAACCCGCTCGGAAGAACCATCGATAACGTAATCGCGTACCATTGCTTGCCATTTATAGAACACATCGACGACTATCTTGTTTGATATAACTCAGTTGAAGCACCGGTTTCAGATCAATATTTTCGGTCATTATCTTTGTTATTGCTCCTGGAGTTAGATTTACATGATCTTGTTTTTGTTTTGATGTTGGGGGTTCTTCTACATGACGACTATCATCAATATTTTCATTAAGGTTGTAGACAAGTATATACCTGCACACAGCACCAAAATATAACTCATACTAGTAATATCTAAGAAAAGTTGTCCCGAAATATCTTTATTTGGAAGGCACATGTTTTAACAATTGTTTTTTTTTTTTTTTTTTTCTTTACAAAACCTATTCAATTAAAGATATAAATATAACATACCTTTTACTAATAAAAAAGTGCTTGGTCACCTGAAACTTAGTCAATTGAACAATGGAATCTTTCTGCAACTTGTTTGATATAAGAATGTCATCAGCAACAAAACCAACCTGCCTAGAAGAACCATCAGATAACCTAGCCACGTACCATTGCTTGTTATCTTTAGTATATGTCCTTCTAGAAATATCAATCACTCGAACTACCGGTTTCAGATCATTCTCTGTACATTCACCGGTCAATATCTTCGTTATTGCTCCTGAAGTAAGATTTACAGCCATTGTCAATGAAATGTAAAATTAATGTTTATTTTCTAAAAGAAAAAAAGCCCCTAGAAAACCGAGACAAGCTTGTGTGAAATGAGGTGACTATACACTGTCATTTTGACAACAATTCCCAGGAAAATGTTACTTTTAACTACCTTTGGTATAAATAGTTACTTAAAAGACCCTTGTTTTTCCTTTTGTTATCTTTTTAGAAAGGTAATTTTTTTAACATTAGGTTTTGAATAATAGACAGATTTACTACTCACAAATATCTTTGACATGATACAGCCAGGCAAAAAGTCTTCAGGGTCCGCTTGGTTTGTAGATAGATTTAAAATTAAGATTTGTATTTGGATTAAGGGTGTGTTTGTTATGAGGGTGTAAGATTTGAGTAATGGAATGAAAGAAAAGAAAATTGTTTGTTTTGTGTCTATGGGTCCTGCAACAGTATTTCACAACCATAGATCCAGGTTTACACGAATCTTGGCAAAATACTTGAATTTCACTAAGAGCACTCCCAATCCTAACACTATAAGAGCACTCTCAATCCTAACACTATAACACCAATAACACCGTCCACGTCAGCGCCACATCAGCTTTAACATTTAACATTAACATTCCCAAAAAACACCCACAACCATAACATCTCAATAACATCAATAACATTTCATATTTTCAATTTCAACCCCTAAACTAAAACAAACAATTCATTTATTAAACTAAAACAAACACTTCATTAAAATTGAAAAAAAAATTACAATACGAGATAAAAATAAAATAAAATAAAATACAACGAAATAAAAAAAACACACTGCAAATAAAACGTTACAACAAATTAAAGGAAATGATGAGAATACGATCTACTGACGAGGTTTCAAGTTATATTTTTTGATGTTTCAATCTTTTTCGTCATTGATCCACTCCACGACCATTGGATCTTGCCCTTCATTAGGCGTCATCAAAAACTTTATCTCTTCCAACCTTGTTATTGTGAGATCTTTTTCCTGCGCGGCCCGATACGCCGCTTCGGAGACTTCTCGCTTCAAACGATACTTGTTTGCCATAGTTTCGGTGAAATAAGTTGACGAGCTCGTTCCTCCAGTGCTTGTTCCCCTAGTACTTGTTGTATTCTCGGATCTTGCTTTCTTGGTAGCACGTTTCTTTCCCATGGGGCGAGGTTGTTCATCATGACCAAACAAAGCCTCGTTTGTTTGGCTTGGGACTTCGCCGGTTAAATCAACCGCTTCCGGCGTCTCCCATTTCTTATAATGATGCAAAACCTCCCAAGCGTCATCGAGACCAAACGGTGCTCCTTTGGATTCCTCACGATACCATTGCTTTGCCCGTTTCATCACATCCAGCTCACTTTCCCCGCTTCGTTGCTCCCGTTGCGCACGTATGTAACAATCGTTGAACTTTGTGCATATGCCGTTCAACGTTTTCCATTTGCTTGACATCATGTCCTTGGTGCGCCTTTGAAAGTTGTTTTTATTGAACTCATTTCTGACCCGATACCAAAAGGTATCTCTGGGTTGGCACTTTCCAACTTTCGGATCCTCCGAAACAGCTATGTAACACCTTGCAAGTAATGTCTCCTCTGCTGAAGTCCAACGCGCAGTAACGACAACCTCCTCTTCATCAGAATCAATTGGTTCGGGCTCGGGGTCTTTGGATTTCTTTGATTTTCGTTTAACACAACCTTTGGATTTTTTTGGAGGAGACGTGGGTGTCTCAGCAACATCTTGTGTTTCAGTTTGTGATTGTTGTGATTGTTGCGTGAATTGTAGGTTTTGAAAGTTGGAGTTTAAGGTGTTTTGTTAGTTTTGTTGTTGCCAATACAGAAATATTTGATGTTGTTGCCACATTTCTTGGCTCGAAGCGCCTAGTGGGTTGGGGTTTGAAGATGAACCAGCGTTCGGGTTAGATGATGAACCCGGGTTTGAGGGATTCCACCCACCGGCGAGAAGATTGAAGAAACTATCGTCGTTGCCTCCCGACATTGTTTTTTTTGCAGTTAATCGAAGCTGAAAGATTGAGAGTATTGAGAGGATTTAGTAATGGAAGTGTGGAAAAAAATGGTGTTTTAATTGTGTATTTATAGTGGTAAAAAAAAGTTTTTATTATTTTTTAATAAAAACTAGCCGTTAGGGGTGGTTTTGATTTTTTAAAACTTAACGGCTAGTAGCCGTTCTGAGGACCTGAAATGAAATTTTTGATTTTTTTTCTCAGCCAAACGCGCGTTACACGGCAACGCTGGAGGACCAACGGCGTTAAACAACAACACTTCAAAGGGTGTAACGCCGCTAACGGCGTTATTAGGCCGATAACGAGCGTTACCCCGTTAACATTGGGAGTGCTCTAACACCAATAACACCGTCCACGTCAGCGCCACATCAGCTTTAACATTTAACATTAACATCCCCAAAAAACACCCACAACCATAACATCCCAATAACATCAATAACATTTCATATTTTTAATTTCAACCCCTAAACTAAAACAAACACTTCATTCATTAAACTAAACTTAACATTAAATTTGAAAACATATTACAATACGAAATTAAAAAAATACATCGAAAAAAAATTACAACAAATAAAAAAAATACATCGAAATTAAGAAAACACACCGCAAATTAAACGTTACAACATAAAGGAAATGACAACGAAAAAAAAACAAGACATAGCAAATACTTATTCATCATCGTCGCTCTCTTGTTGTTGTTGTCCATGTCGTTCAAGATTCTTCAGCCAAACATGCTCCATAAGGTCCTGTTGGAGTTGGGTATGCGTTTGTCGGTCGTGTATTTCTTTTGCCTTACGACTGTGAGTATCACATCTTTCGACCCATCTTCGTTGCCTCAAATTTGCTGACGGATCCACCCACAGTTCGTTATAGTCACGTAATGCAAATTTTTGATCTTTTATAATCATGTTATGCATAATAATTGTCACACCCCCAAAATATCGCAGCGGAACGATAGTGTCATTGGGGTATGACGTCATAGCACAAAGTATGGATAAAGAAAACGACCTCTATAATGAGACGTTTTAAAGAGTTTACCATTCGATTAAATAAGATAAAGTTTACAACACATGAGATTCCAAAGTTTGACAATACATAAAGGTTTACAAAACATGTCGAATGGTAATAGATAAAACACTAGACTCCAATGTATGCCATGAGACCCAAAAGCTCCATGAAATGCTATCGCCTTATGACCCGAGATAAATATGCTAAAAGTGTCAACACAAAGGTTGGTGAGTTCATAAGTTTGTGATAAAACGATCGAAATACTTTGAGAATGTTCACACAAAGAAAGGCATTGTGAATCCACTCGGTTCAAGTTCCGCCCATACAAAACTTGCAACTTGTGTGTTCACAACCCATTGCCTAAAATAGAATGACAATCATGAATATGCGCATTAAGGTAGTTAAAAGTATAAATGTCACCACAAGAGTCTTCCAACATATAAATATTGGGATGTTTGTAAATTAATAGCCTTCCAACAACTTAATTTGGAGCCACTAATTCTTGTATGTTTGTAAATTAATAGCCTTCCAACAACTTAATTTGGAGCCACTAATTCTTGTATGTTTGTAAATTAATAGCCTTCTAACAACTTAATTTGGGGCCACTAATTCTTGTATGTTTGTTCCAAATATGCATATGAAATCAAGTATAACCCAATCAAGTATATAACGCAATCAAGTGTAAAGTATAAGTAATGTTGTTTGGCAACAGAGTTTAAATGTTTGGATAAATAAGCATATATCTCGCCCCAAATAGTTTGTAAGAATATAAACGAGTAAAAGCGGGGTATGAACTCACGGTAATCAGTAAAAGTTTAGAGTAATTGTGAAATTAAATGAAAATAGTTAAGCATGTATCTCCCCCAAAAGTAATTCAAAACGTATAAAAGTAGGGGCTATGAAAACTCACGATAATCAATAAAAGTTTAGAGTACTTATGAAAGTAAATGAAAATAGTTGAGCATGTATCTCCCCCAAAAGTTTGTAAACAATTAATAGAAAGTGGGGCTATGAACTCACCTGGTATGATTGATATGCTAACAAAATGAAGTGCACTAAAATGAGGCTCGGAAACTATCCGCGACCTAAAATGAATGTCATGACTTGAGTTATGATATGTTGTCGTGAATGCGTGATAGTGTGATACAATGTTGTGCATGTAACTCCATATGATATCCATACCACTTGTACGTTTTGGAAATAATGTTTATCGTCAAAATATGTTTATGACATCCCGTCATATTATAAAATACTTTACAAGTATTTACGTTGAAATGATATCCACGATAGTCATTTAATGATTTATTGTGAAATTATAACTTTCGTCAGTAAAATAATGTCGTTGAAATTTTCATGAAAGTGACTAAAATGGCCTTGAAAAGTTAGTCGCAAAATGGTGCACGTCGAGTGTTAGGAAATGAACTCAACGGTTTTGGGAAGCTTGTATCATTATCTCAAAGTTTTAGTGTTTAAGTTTCCATCCTAGAGGTCTCGATCACCAAGAAAAATATAGGTTAAGTATTGTATTTTAGGCCAAAAATATAGTTTAAAGGATGGTTTTCGGCAAAGTTTGAGTGACTATATGTTATTTGTTACAACTCCGCTCAACAAACGGTTGGACATTTTGGAAAATATGCTAGGCGAACTTACTTTTACTAGAAGACATCACGTTATAAAAAGTTCTACATCATTGTTTAAAACGTCCGCCAACATGGTCCTTTAGTTGCCGTAGTATGCTTGTAATAAAGAATATATTAATTTTGCTAATAGAATAAAGTTACGGCAACTTGGTTTATCGCGTGTAATTTAATCGTTACAAGTACGTTTTCTACATCCTTATATTCGTGTCAAAGTATACTAATATATTTTTGATAAGTCGACACAATTTATAAAGCTTAAGACTCATTTTTGACTCGTAAAGAGTGACATTTTCATGCTGAAATTTCTGAAATTAATAGTTTTCCTCGTCAAACTTGAAAAATTCATAACTTCTTCGTTATAGCTCCGTTTTAATCCGTTCAAGCGGCCACGTTTTCGTTTTAAAGTGTATTTTCTAAATATCTAGCCCAAAAATATTTATCTACTGTCGGATTTTCCCAGAATTAAAGATATGGACAGACCTTATTTAAAATGTGTCGAAATGAGTTTTTCTCGCGCCAAACCTATTCTAACCCATTCAAAACAACTCCGGAGCTATTCTAATCCTACCATACACCTTCTTAGGGTGTCATGGGTTCCTAGACATCACCAAAACTAATATGTAACAAAGAATAATTATAGGATGACTTATATATATTCATAACTCTTGAAAATCATTGAAAAAGTGGTACAACATCATATGACTTGCATGTTTTTGGCTCAAATATGATGAAATGAATATGAAATGAATATGTAAGATGAAAAATAAACATGAGATGCTTACAAGAATACTTGATGAGGATTAAGGACAAAAGGGTTTTTCCTAATCAATTGAGGTTTGTATTGCAAAACCTATGCAACAAATGATACTAGAGTGATAAAAGCTTGTCTTGAAAACTTGGAGATGATCTTCTTGATCCCTATGGTGTTGCCGGTTTGTGTAGAGAAAAAGGAAGAGAAGTTGGTTTTACACTTAGTGAATTTTGAGTTTAATGTGCAAGTAGTTTGAGTATAATATGATATATAGTTAGATATTTTGTAAACTTTCAAATGACTCACAATCTTGGTCGACAAACATGAGAAGATAAATTAAAACACTTATTTTATATAATATAATGTATAAGTAGTTTAATAATGTATAGTTATTTAGGGATAGATGGTAACTTGTATACACATTTGAGTATTTAGGGTAGCGTTAATTAAAAATAAATTTTAACGGGTCAAAATAAAACATATTGATGTCATAAAAATTATAAAAATACATTTCTTGAAAGATTTGAGTGAATAAATATTTATCGGGTTGAATTTAAGAAAACCGTCGTAATTTATATAAACATAACAATTTATATACGAAATAAATTTAAAACACCGGGTAAACTAATAATAATATTTTTATAGACTTAATATGAGTATAAAAATATATTGTGATTAATTTTTGGAAGTATCGTATCAATTGTTCAAAATAATATTTACGCGATAACGTTTATTTAATATGAAATTATGCGTTTAATGTGAAATGCAAAACTATGCATGAGCTAATATGATGAATGTAGAGTTTAAGAAATGACCAAAAATTGATAATTGTGACAATAATGCAACAATACATGATTCTACGTATCGTGGCAATTTCATATTAACGTGCCGGTTGTTGTAGTATACCCCAACGGCCTTGAAGAACACCAAAAGCACGTTCAATATCCTTTCGGGCACTTTCTTGTCTCCTTTTAAAGTACGTGAAAGATTTGACGAAAGTTGCCCACTGTGGATAAATTCCATCAGCCAAGTAATACCCCTGTTCATACCTAGTTCCGTTGACCATATAAGGTGCTCTTGGGGCATTATCAGCAAGAAGGTCGTCGAATAACGGAGAGTTATCTAAAACATTAATATCGTTATTTGCCCCCGCCATCCCAAAAAATGCATGCTAGATCCATAAATCTTGAGAAGCAACAGCTTCAAGCATAATTGTTCGGTATTTTTTATCACCCCTAGCAAAATGCCCTTGACAAGCCACTGGATAAGTTTTCCATTCTCAGTGCATACAGTCAATGCTACCAAGCATTCCCGGAAAACCATGTTTTTCTTCATGTTGTTGATAAATTTTTTGAATGTCGGCCCATGTTGGTTTTCTTAAATACTCCGGCATAAACAAATCAATAATACATTTGATAAAATTATCAAGACATACTTTTGAAGTACTCGCACCCATTTGCAAGTATTCATCAAATGCATCGGGTGAGGTGTCGTACGCCAATTGGCGCACTTATACTCATTCGACCACAAGCATCGACTGTTTGCCTAAAGAAAGTAAAATGATTTGGAATATTATCGGAAGTATAAGATTCAATACCTTCAACTATTTGCAGGAATAGTTTCCGGCTCATACGAAATCTCCTACGAAAATTCCGGTTTGAATACTTACAACCTTGTACGAAATAATCGTTAAGCAGACGTTCCTCTGCAAGCTCACGTTCACTATATATATGGGTACGAGAACGACTAGGATGTAGAGATTCAATACCTTCTTGTTCCAACTGAAAGTGATACTCGTACGCGGACGCCATAAATTGGAAGTCCTCTTGGTCTTCAACGTCTGACCAAGACAAGGGAATATCACCAGCTTCATTTGGATCCATTGTGAACGAATTTGATTTTTGAATTATGAAAGTGCGAGAGGAAGTGTGAAGAAAATAGAGTTTTAGTTGGGTATTTATAGTGGTAAAAATATGATTTTTTTTTTTTTTTTTTTTTTTTTTTTTTGTAAAACTAGCCGTTAAGGACTAATTTTGAATTTTTTGAATTTTTTTTAAATCTAACGGATACTAGCCGTTTTAGGGGCTAGAATTGAATATTTTTTGATTTTTTTTTTTTTTAAACCCACTAGCGGGCGTTAGTGGAGCAACGCCCAAGGACCAACGCCGTGTTAACGCCACACTTCCAACGTTCAACGCCACTAACGGGCGTTATTTCCCCCTTTAACGTCGTTGGTGCGTTAGGGTTGGGAATGCTTTAACACACTTTCTTTCTTTTTGTCTTTTTCCTAATTTTTGCTTTTCACTTATTTTTTATGATTATATAATATTGTACTTCTATTGACAACTCCTAAATTACATTGATTCATTTCAAAAACATTTTTTTAACCAAACAACATATTTCCTCTCTCTTACGTCAAATCTAAATCCAAATTCAAATTTAAATCAAAATCCAAATCTTAATCTTAAACCCATCTACGAACCAAACGGACCCTAAGATTTGATGTAAGAGAGAATATATATTATAATATAACTATATTATTATTATATATAAATTTGATACTAATTAATTACATTTAAATTAAAAAGATTTAATAAAGTGAATAAGATAAAATAAAAAGAAGCACAAATGACACACAAAATAATCATGCACAAAATTCAATGAAAAAGGAGTAAGAAAACCCACCAATTTCACCAGATTCACTAAGGGCCCATTTGTTTTGAAGATGGGTTTAAGATTTAGATTTGAATTTGAATTTTGAAAAAAAAAATATTATTATAAGATTGATAAAATATTGTTTTAAATTGAAAAAGTTGTAACTTTACATTAAAAATATTAATTAGATAGTAAAAATGAGAAAAATGTGAGATGATAAATAGATAGTCTCACAATGATTAGACAATATTTTCAAAAACCCATAATTATGCCTAGGATTATTAGCTGCCAAATATGAAGGCATGATACCTAACTTTGATCCCTACGGATTCAAACCAAACAACTAATTTCTACCATTATCCTTAAATCTGATCCCTAACCCCATCAACCAAACGCACCCTAAATCTTTATTGTTGGGCTATAGTATCCAACTTCAAACCCCAACCCCTCGTACTAATCATTTATGTTTGGACTAAGCCTAAACCTCTTACCATAAACCTTCAAACCAAACGAGCCTTTAGTTTTAGCAAATATTTTTCGTTCATTAAAGTGCAATAATTTCAACTAGAAGCATAAATGAGTCGAGCTACTTTTAGTTATGCTCCAAGAAAGAACTAGTTTTAGAACTAAATAATAAAAAAAAAATGCGTCAAAGTTGTGTAGTGTGTTTGATAAAATCCAAAATCTTCTTGTAGATCATATAACAAGACATGAAAACAAAGACTATTGATTGGTCACTCGCACGGTATCGCGCATTGCGCCGGCATGTACCTTATAACATAATTTTCGGTGAACAATATTTTTTAATTTTATGCTTCTTTACAATGACTCTAAGTAAACCGATAATTTGAGGTTTGAGTAACTTTAGGCAATATCAAACTAATTGGTAAGATACTAATTGTAGAGTACTCGTGCGATGTTAAAGCAATTTAGAAGCGTTAGTTGGTCATATTATGGAGGTATGAATTATGTCGCAAATATGTAAAATACAATGTCATTTTATTATATTTGTACCGTATAAAATCTACACCTCCTAATTGATAAATATGATATTCTTGTTTTAAAATAATTGCACCATATCTAGTTTTAAAAAGTATTTGCATCATGTTAAGATCAATGTACTACTTATAGTCTATTTATTTATTCATGTCGAAAAAAAATGTACTACCTTAAAACTTATTTAACTTGTATAAATGGTTAGTTAAATGATAAGATTAATGATTGTGTTGTGTAGGTTGAAAACAAAATATACTTAGTGGGCTATGGGTATGCTGTTAACGGGCTTAACAAATCCACAACTAAAATATCCAATTAAATATCTCCAAAATTTACATTAGGGGTTTTAGTTTATATTGTAGTTTTTTTTACTTTTCTTATTCATAACATGATATTAATCCGCATTGTCAACTCGATGCCCCAAAAGAAAATTTGGTTCAGCACTTTTGTCGCGTTTTGATTAAAACCGATTGGGTTTGGCTTTGCCGCTATAACTGAACGGCCGGGCGATTGGTCCGATCTGTTTTGGAAGAAAACATACTACTTTTACAACCTTCATGGTGTTGTGTTGTGTCGGTGTCGTTTTATTTTAGATTCTAGATGTTGCGAGGAAAAATTAAATAATATTATTTGAGTGACTCATTATTTACATAATAATTTGATTATTGTGTTTCTATTTGAGTTGTTAACTTATTAATTGTAAATGTTTAGAAACAATAATTGGGATGTTTCTTATTGATATTCTTAGTTATACTGTTATGTTTATGATTTGAAGTTTTTATTTTGGATGTGGCTTTGTCTTGATATATTTTTTTTCATCTTGTAGCGCCTTAAAAGATTGTACAACAAGGAACAAGAGATGTACCAATTTAAAGTTCATCTCAAGAAATGTATTTTGTAAGAATTGAGGATGGAAATCTAACACAAACTGCATAGTTTTGTATGCATTACATCAATTACTTAATAGAGGTCGAGTATAACTTAATTAGTAGATTTTTTTTTTTCTTTTTTTTTATATATATATATATATATATTTAAAAATGAGAATATATTTTGTTTTAAATTGGTTTGTATTATATGTTTAATAACTTGTATTTTTTATTTAGAGGTTATATAATTAATTGTATCATGTGATATAGTTTTATTAATTGTATTTTTGAGTGTGAGGTATTTTAATAATAGCATATAATATGTGTTGAATTGATGTAGGTTTAGATCTATCAGGTACGGGTGTCTCATTACTTGATTGATGATTTCTTTTTGTGCTTTGAGTTTCAGAACACTTTTCTGTTGAAGTCGCAGATTCTTGTGCATGACAAACATCAACATGATCCTCATATGGAATTGGAGGGTGTAGATCTTTCAACTAAACGGATATCATTACGAGGGAATGGCTCTTGAGTATCAATGATATCACATTTGCTATGAATCACATTCAAGTCATTAATTAAAGGGAGGTGATTTGTACATTTATAAAAATGATTGGGACACTTAAATTTAGAGTGTTTAGACATTTATACCTTTACAGGATAAAATAACTAAAAACAATGTGAGGGTATAAATATCCAAACACTCTAAATTTGAGTGTCTCAATTGTTTTTGAGAGTGTGAAAATCACATCCCTTAATTAAAAGAACCATGCACAAAATACCTAGACATCACTATTGTTTGGATTTGCTTATTTTGTAAAAGATGCAATAATACTAAAAAAAACATGATAATTTGCTAAAGAAATCTCAATCATATGCACTTATTAGAGCAATCGGTATGGTAACCTCCACCATGGTGTTAACCCTTAACGTCGGCATGTTAAGGGGTGTTAACCACACCGCGTCCCAAGTTAAGGGGGTGTTACCATGGGCATGTTAAGCCCCTAACGTCACGTAAAAGACATTTTTGAGTTATTTTTTTTTTCTTCATTTCTGCCCCCTAAATGAAGGGTTGTTTTTGTGAGTTAAGGTTGAGTTATGATAAAGGGTGTTTTTTGTTGAGTTAAGATGAAATGTTAAAGCTGATGTGACGCTGACGTGACATGGTGTTAAACCTTAACCTAAGTTACCATTCCCTTTACTCTTAGAGATTTTAGGTTGAATTTTATAGTAAAAACGCATATTAATTAAATATTAAATAAGTAATATGAAATAATAAGGATTTAGTCCGTACAATAGCAACGTACTTTCAACTTTGTTTCATTTTAGTACGTGTACTTTTTTTTGTCCCACTTAATGTAACGTACTTTCAGGTTTTGTGCTACTTTAGTACGTGCAAGTTTGATTTACCGGATAATGAACGAAAACAACCTACTTTGTTTCATTTAATTACATGAATGGTCCCTGTGATTTGTGGAGTATCACGAATTTAGTCCTACTTCGTTTTTTTTCGTTTTTTTACGTTTTCGTTTGGTTTTTTACGTTTTCGTCTGATTTTTTTATGTTTTCGTCTGATTTTTTTCGTTTTTTACTTCTTTTTTCGTTTTTTTTTTTTTCGTTTTTTTTTGTTTTCGTTTGGTTTTTACGTTTTCGTCTGATTTTTTACGTTCGTCTGCTTTTTTACATTTTTCGTTTTCTACTTCTTTTTCGTTTTTACTTCTTTTTCGTTTTTTTTTTTTTCGTTTTTTACGTTTCGTCTGCTTTTACATTTTTCCGTTTTTACTTCTTTTTCGTTTTTGCATTTTTCGTTTTTACGTTTCGTTTGGTTTTACGTTTTCGTCGATTTTTACGTTTTCGTATGTTTTTTTCTCATTTTTACTTTTTACATTTCGTCTAGTTTTTTTTACGTTTTACCGCTTTTTACTCGTTTTTTTTTTTTTTTTTTACGTTTTCGCTTTTTTTTTTATTTTTAAATGTTTTTTCTATGTTTTCATCCGTTTTTACGTTTTCGACGAAAACATAAAAACGGATGAAAGCATAAAAAACGTATTTAAAACGTAAAAATGGACAAAACGTAAAACGAAGAAAATGTAAAACCATAGACGAAAACGTAAAAAGGAAGAAAACGTAAAAAATATACTCGAAACGTAAAACGGACGAAAACGTAAAAACGGAGGAAATCGTAAAAAGATGAAAACGTAAAAGGACGAAACGTAAAAACGAAGAAAATGTAAAACCACGATTTAAAACGTAAAAACGAAGAAAACGAAAAACGAAAAAATAATCGAAAACGTAAAAAAACGGACAAAAATGACTTTTTATCTGGTAGCCCGTACTTTGAGGTACTAAAGTAGCACAAAACCTGAAGTACGTTGCATTAACTCGACCATTTATGTGCTAAAAAAAACCACGTAGTCATTTAACCGGTAAAACTCATTTTCTTAACCGGTAGCCTGTACTTTGACGTACTAAAATGGAACAAAACCTGAAAGTACGTTACATTAAGTGGGACAAAAAAAAGTACACGTACTAAAATGAAACAAAGTTGAAAGTACGTTGCTATTGTACGGACTAAACCCAAATAATAAACTCTTAATTGCTGATGAAAAATTGTTTATCTTATTAAAAATAAGTAGAAATCACTATGTGAATGACCACGGCACAAAAGTGCACACAAAACTAAAAATTTATCTCATAGTAGTATATCTAAGCAAGTAAAAAAAACCAAATAACTTGGTGGTAAGACACCTAACCTCCCAACATGGGGTCTAGGGTCAAACCTCATTTGGCACACATGACGGTCAAAACACCTTTTTATAATATTTAAATAATTAAAAAGAAGATATAAACATAATAAGACGTAATACCTGGTAGAGTTATGATCAAATAAGAAGAAAAATTAAATTAAAAATGATAAGAAGAAACTACAACCACATATTTCAGATGCACCTAATAAATAGAAATTTTTTTTATTCTTCTCATTTTAATTTTTATTACTTATCTCTTCCCCTACCTGATATTACCATAAGTAGAAAACTTAGTCAATCGAAACTTGGTCAAATAAGAAGAAAAATTAAAATAAAAATGATAAGAAGAAACTACAATCACATATTTCAGATGCACCTAATAAATAAATTTTTTTTTTATTCTTCTCATTTTAATTTTTATTACTTATCTCTTCCCCTACCTGATATTACCATAAGTAGAAAACTTAGTCAATCGAAACTTGGTCAATTTAACAATGGAACCTTTTTGTAACTTCTTTGATATAAAAATGTCATCAGCAATGCATCCAAAGTGGCTAGAAGAACCATCAGATAAGACAATCTTTCTGTAACATTGCTTGTCATTTGTAGAACTTATTCCCACTTAAGATATTAATTAATCACTTGAACCACCGGTTTCACATCAGTTGAGCTACATTTATCTGTCATTATCTTGATTATTGCTCCCGGAGTAAGATTAACACCCATTATTGTGTCCGTATTATTTTGAGTTGGAGAATGAGAAGAGCACTTTTGGGTTGAAGCTGACGGATTTTGTTTTGAAGTTGGGGGTTCTTCTACATGACGACTATCATCAACATTTTTATTTAGATGAGAATCAACATGACCCTGTTGTTTTTTATTTGAAGTTGGGGGTTCTTCAACATGATGTGAATTAGCATGATCTTCGTCTGGAATTATGGGTGTAGTTCTTTCAACTAAAGGGAGTAGTTTCGGATCACCAATGATGTCACATTTGCTATAAAGCAAATTATAGTCCAAAACCCATATTGAACTGCACAAATTGATTAGAGTTAATTACATAATTGGTCCTTGTGGTTTGTTGAAAATTACGAATCCTGTCCCTGTGCTTTTTTTCAGTGCGTTTCGTCTTTGTGGTTTACAAATCTTACGGATTTTGTCCCTGATCCGACCCAGTCCGTTAAGTGTTTTGCGCTGTTAGTCCTTCGTTAGTGCAGTCCGTTAAGTGTTTTGCACTGTTAGTCCTTCGTTAATAAATTTTGCACCGTTAGTCCTTATTGTTTAAAATATAGTTTTCCCCAATTAGTCACTCCGTTAATAATAGTTTTCACTCGTTTTTGTCCGTTTTTATCCGTTTCGTTCGTCTTTTATCCGCTCCCCGTTTTTTACGTTTTCGTCCGTTTTCTTTCGCTTTTTATAGTTTTGTCCATTTTCTTACGTTTTGTCCGTTTTCTTACGTTTTATCGGTTTCATCCGTTTTGTCCGCTTTTCTTCGTTTATCTTAATTTTTGTCTGCTTTTCTTATGTTTTGTCTGCTTTCTTCGTTTTGTCCGTTTTGTCCGCTTAAAAAAATTTGAATAAAAATTTCAAAAAATTTTGAATAAAAAATATTTTCAAAATATATATATATTTTTTAAATATGTCCGTTTTTTTCAATATTTTTCGAAATTTTTAGATTTTAAAAAGATATTTGAAAAAATATTTTTAAATTTTTTTCAATGTCCGTTTTTTTAAAAAATTGAAAAAATATTTTGTTCAAATTTTTTTTGAATTTTTATTCGCTTTTTTTTTAAATTTGATATATATTTTTTCAAAACGGAAAAACGGACAAAAACTTAAAAAACGACGAAAACAAATAAAATGTAAAAAGCGGTCGAAAACGGATAAAAAACAGATAAAACGGATAAAACGGACAAAAGCGTAAAAATGCGACGAGCATATAAAAGCAGATTTAAAAGGATAAAACGTAAAACGGACGAAAAAAAAAAAAAAAGAAAAGGGAAAACGATAAAACAAACGAAAACGGATAAAACGGATAAAACGTAAAAATCGTGCGATAACTATTATTAACGGAGGGACTAATTGGGAAAACTATATTTTAAAAATAATGACTAACGAAGCAAAATTTATTAACGAATGACTAACAACAAAAAACACTTAACTGACCGTGACCGACGAAGGACTAACAACAAGAAAACACTTAACGGATCGGGTCGGATCGATTATATAATCGTCCATGTGGTTTGCCAAGTTAACGGTCAACTAACAACATGACCCGTCAAAGGACCAAACCCGTAACTTTTGCATACCACGAGGACATGACCCGTCAAAAAAAAAGCACAGAGACATTTTCTGCAATTTTCAACAAACCACAAGGACCAATTATGTAATTAACTCAATTGATTATAAGATAAGCTATAAGCAACATCACTATTCGAATGAACAAAAAAAGTGAACACATCATCAAAAAAGTGAACACATCATCACAAAGTTTTAAGAAATCGAACGAACTACACTCTTTACAAATCAAATATAATTTCCACCTACTAAACTCTCTTTTGATTGGTTGAATGGCAAAATGGACATTTATTTTGGGACGGATCAAGTATATCGTTGTGCCTAGGGGTGTTATTGGGTTGACCCGGTCGGGTTACGGTCAATTCGGGTCAAGGTTGAAAATACATACCCGAACCTGACCTTGTTTAGAGCTCGGGTCACTTGGGTCGGGTCAATTCGGGTCAACAAGAATCGTAAATTATACAATTTTGTTGTTTACATACAAATTAGAAAGGAAAAAAATATAAATTCAGGTCACTTGGGGTTGACCCGAACCCTAGTAAGAGAGTATATTATACCCGAACCCGACCTTTTTTAGAACTTGGGTCAATTCGAGTTAACCTGATTGACCCGAATACAATTCGGATTTGGTTGTGTCTTATTTGGAGGGCCTAGTCAATTAAAGATATAGTAACACATACCTTTTACTAATAATTTCACCTTTAACATCAAAAAGCTTGGTCACGTGAAAGTTAGTCAATTGAACAATGCAACCTTCCTGCAATTCCTTTGAGGCTGGGCACACTCGTGACCCAGGTCACCAGATGCCACATCAGCTTTCTCTCTCTGGCGATCAGACACGATCAAAATGCTACAGTCGATGACTAACTTTTTTTTTCTTTCTAAATTCAAACATTTTAAACAACAAATTTAAATTCATTAAAATTAAAATAAACATTACAATACTAAATTAAAATAAATATTATAATACTTAAACTAATAATCTAAACCGTAGCGTTCCTTGATTGTTGCCTTGACTTTCATCAATTCTTCTAGTTGTCGTGGGGTCAAATTTGGGTCGACTGGGGTATTGTAGAAGATTATGTCGGTCTCCCGTTTTGATAGCATCATGAGGTCCATCGTCTTTTTTTGGAGCTCAAGTTTCTCTCTTTTCATCTCTAGCTCTTTTTCTCGCAACCTTATGTACGCATCTTCTAAACCCTCCTTACTCTTACCTTTTTCCCATTTTGACGGCTTGATTTGAAGAAGGTTTTAGCTAACGAACCAATAAATGATTCTGATGGTTGATCACGAGAGGAGGAGGTTGATTTCTTCCTTGTTGCGTCACGACCTTCTGGTTGTGATTCTCTAGTCTCTTCCTCATCATCAGAATCATCAATGTCTTGGACATTCAAAGGACCTTGGGTTGACCCCGAGGTAGTTGTAGAACCCTTTGGTTTCTTCCAACTAGTCTTTTGGAAAGCCGGCATCTCACAGTTCTTCCAAGCATCATGACCATTCAAAATTTCCCAACACTCTTCCAAGGAAAAATCATGACCGTACATCATACGGTATTCTCTAAGAGCTTTTTGTTTGTCGTCTACATCTATGTCACCACTTCCATGATTTTTCTTAACATTATCAATAATAGCGCAAAAATTTCCAGCCCTATTACGAATCCTATTCTTCCATTTGGTAGTGATGGAGTCGTAGGTTCTGTCTGAGCCAGTTTCATTTTTAAAATACGCTATCACTAACTCCCCAAAGCGGTGCCTGTTTATAGCCTTTCCTCTCGCCGAGTTTTCCGACACATAAACCCAGGCTCTACAAAGCGCGATCTCTTCCGCCTTTGTCCATGGCTCAACGGTCTTCTTGCCTTTCTCCTTGCTTGCTTCGGGCTTCTTGCCTTTGTCCTTGGCCTTTGAAGCACGTCTTGAAGGCTGCTTTGGTTTGATGGGGGACATTTCTTCAGCATCGTCAGTTTTTTCATCATCATCGTCTTCAACGGAAATGGAATCATGGTACGAACCGTGACCCGAACCTTGCCCCATCGAAGCATCTTGAGTTGGATAGTTTTGGGTCAGATCCTCAGGCATATAATCTTCCAAATTCATTTCAAGATTAGTATTACAAAGCGGGGAATAAGGTTGATACGGTTGGGAAGGATAAATGAAGTCCATGTTTGGACGATACGACGACCCACTTGATTCTTGGTGGTAATCCGTGTAAGGACGTTGCGGTGGGAAAAATGGACTGTTAACGTAAAACGGGTTTTGGTTTTGATTGGGTTGTGCTAGTTGTGATTGATATTCAAAAATTTGTGGACGAAAGCGAATACTCCGGTTTTGTGGTGGTGTTATGCCGATTAATTCAAAGTTGTTTTCCGGCGAGAAATTAAAATCCGGTGCATTTTGGGGTAGTCGTGATCGTCGGTTTTTTGATTGCGGGGTATTTTTCTTTGACATGTTGAATTGGGATGAGAATTAGATTGAGGTTGGAAGTGAATATAGATGAGAAGTAGTTTGAGGTTGAATTGTGTTTGAAATTATGCTTGAAGTTGGTATTTATAGAGTGGTAAAGTTTAAAAAAAAGTTTTTTTTTACATTAAATGCCAAACGGTTGAATTTTTTTTTACATTGAATGCCCAAACGGGCAAAAATGAGTTGGAAATGTAAACTTTGAAATCGATTGAAATTACAACCGATGTTGTGTTTTTTGTTCCTTCGACCGATATTATGACCAAGCCACACACTCGATTCGAATGATATTAAACTCGGTCGTCGAGTCAAAAATTTATTGCCTAACCGATTGCTAAACACCCACTGCGTCCAGCCTGATGTAAAAATCTCACCAAGAATAAAACCAAACTGTTCAAAAGAACCATATGATAACCCAACCAAAACCCATTGCTTGTCATATTTATAAGGTATCATAGAACTAACAATGTTAACCACTTCAACCACCGGTTTATAAAGATCATCCGAGATACATTTACAGCTCGAAAGATTCGATATTGCTCCTGGAGTAAGACTTACCGCTATCGTTTTGAAATTGATCGTTTGGTGACAATTGTGGTTCTTGAAGTCGTATCAAATTTTATCTATCTTTGGTTCTTGAAGTCATATCAAATTTTCAGGTTTAGTCCCTTTTAAAAAAAAGTTGTGTCAACAGTCTTTAACATCTTCATTTCATAACGTTGGTAGTCCCTATAATTATAAGCATTATATTTATGACCATTTTGCCTCTGAATTTATATCCAAACACCATTTATTCTACACTTATTTCTTGAGATTGAGATACAAAAGAAAGGAAAAGAATTGGAAAGAAATTGAAAGATATTGTGTTCTCAAGATTTTTATGGGGAAGAAAGGAAAAGAAGTGGAAGGAAGAGGAATGAAGATGTAGTGTTTTTTTGATATAAAATGCTTCGCCCAGTTTTATGAACTTAACTCGAGAACACAACGTTAAAGTTATCTCTTGACTACATCAAAATCCAAATACCTTTCTTCTTTAACCTTTACTTAATCGTAACAATGGCTTATTAGTGTCTGTTGGTTTATATCCAAGTACCTCATATCTCGGGCAAACAGGATAAGCATTGTTGTTGTTGTAGTGTGTGTTGGAGTAAGATTAAAAGAGGTTGAAGAAGAGAGGTGTCTGGATCGTAGTTTACTACAGAGTTAAGTTCAAGTGTAGTAAAAGGGTGTTGATATAATTCATGGATAAAATGGTCATACAAATTAGGGGAAATTGCATATATATCAAGGTTGCAGAAAGCGTAAGGTGTTAGGTGAGCATTCGGGTGAGGCTTAGTGATTAATCAGATAATCGGGGATTAATCAGATTGATAATTTCATATATAAATTATAAAGTTTTACAAATTATACGTGTAAAATATAAATAATGCTTTAAATATCTCATAAATGTATAATAAATATATAATATTGTTATTAATTTCTCATTTCTTATAGTAAAAAAAACCATAATTTTAATTTTGGAAAAAGTTGACTTTTTGACCCGAAAGGCCAAATTATGCCTATTGTTGGTTTTGTTAACCGACTAATCCTTATTAGTCCGGTTAATTAGGCCGATTAATCAGCCATATGAATGTATAAATGTGTGTTCTTTTTAGTGTGTGTGTTTGAAGGAGGAGTAACAATTAGCGAGAGTAATACGAAAAAAAGAGAAAAAGGTTTAATTGTAAATTTTAAAGGGTAAAGACTATATTAACCTCGTTTGTAAAGTACGTGATTCAACTTAACGAGATAAATTAACGACTTTTACATTTTTGGATTGAATTGTGCATTTTTTAAAACAATGGGGACTAATGGTGTATGTTTTTTGAAAAGAGGACTCAAACATGTAAATTTGATACATCTTTAGGGACGAAACATGTAATTCACTCTTTAAACTTGGTTTATGACAATTTTAATGTGTACTTTTTTTCCATCTCATATCCTCATGGATGAAACTTTAGTAGGCTAGTAAACGAGTGTTTACTTTTTTGAGTTTTTCTTAGCGAAAGAAATTGTGAGCCCAAAACCCTTACTATCTTTTAGGGTGCGTTTGGTATCCCACTCCTACTATGGGAATGAGACTATGATTATGAAAGTGATTAAATGTATTTGTTTAAGATGAAGAGGCCCACCACTATAGTAATGAATGACAGATATAATTCATACTCCATATACATCAAGTGAGCTAGGTATGAATCTTTCATAAGTGAGGGACCCACCACTACTATCAAACTCATACTCATTGTGATTTATGACAGCATACCAAACACACCCTTAATTGATATGCCCATTAAAACTATTAGAGCATGTGAAGTGTAATGATAAACTATTAGGGTGTGTTTGGTAGAGAGAAATGGTATAAGAGAAATGGAAATGAATCGAAT
The DNA here is from genome assembly GCA_022545495.1 of Chrysanthemum lavandulifolium. Lineage (NCBI taxonomy): Eukaryota > Viridiplantae > Streptophyta > Magnoliopsida > Asterales > Asteraceae > Chrysanthemum > Chrysanthemum lavandulifolium. The sequence goes on from CM040240.1 coordinate 265,978,524, forward strand.
TCTATTGTTTGGTTGCTTAGAGAAATTAAAAGGTGGAGAATTGAGGAGAATTGGTAAAGAGTTGAAAGTGTAAATTTTAGAGTTTCATTTTCATCCTTTTTGGTTGGGAAATTGGAGAAATGAGAATTGTTAGTATTTGTAATATTTTTTCATGATATGGTTTTTTCTTTTTCTTTTTCAACTTATATTTGTACTTTAGTTCCAAACATAAGTTTTTTTTTTAAATATATTTTTTAAAATAAATACATTTTTATAAAAAAAAAACATTTTTTTAAAAAATAATTTTTTTTTAAATAAATACATTTTAAAAAAATATTTTTTTTTAAAAAAAAAGCTTTTTTTTAAATACATTTTTAAAAAATAATTTAAAAAATATTTATTTTAAAAAAAATAATTTTTTTTAAATAAATACATTTTTAAAATACATTTTTTTAAAAAAAACAAGTTTTTTTTTTTAAATAAATACATTTTTAAAAATAATTTTTTTAAATAATTTTTTTAAAGAAAGTACATAAATTTTAAAAATAATATATTTTTTTTAAAAATAATTTTTTTAAATATTTTTTAAGAATTGTTATTTAAAAAAAATAAAAAATAAATTTAAAAAAAAATCAACAAACAAATACATGTGAGCCTTATATGACAAAATGTTATTTATTTATTTATTTATTTATTTCTCAGGTCAAAGTCTCTGTTATTACCAAAATTAGAATTGAACAAAATTCTCTACTAATTTCTATTCTCTGAAATTCTATTCTCTGCTTCATTTCATTTATTTGAAATTCTCTCTACCAAACGTGCTCTTAGAGCATGTGTAAATGAATGGTATCAAAATGTTCAACACATCAGTGATACAAAAGTAAGATGTTTGTTGTACTTTAGTTTTTGGTTGTTTTGTTTGTAAATTCAATTCGTCACCAAGATATTTTTTCTTCGATTCAAGGATGTCTCTCCTATAGGTTTCTTACCGGGTTTCTAAAAACCAATTTTTGTGGGATAAATGGATCCAATATCCGTGTGACCTGCTTCTTGTAAAATATTTTCTAAATGGATATTTTGGTGTTTTTTAGTGCTCCACCTTAAAGCACACCCTTTTATGCTGTATTTTTTTTATTGTTTCTTTATGGCTAAAAATATTTGCCTTTCAAAAACAAAATTAAAAAAAAAAAAAAAAACTCAATAGGTTGATTGTACTATCTTTATAGTTGAATTATTTACAGAAAAGAGATATATAGGTTTGTGATAGTTGAACACAGATTTTAACCGTATGCCATAAATCAAAGTTAAAAGTAAAAAATACTTCGTAATATATAAGAAATCAGTTTTAAGTATAAGATACATCCTGTTTATAAAGAATATTTGCAACGATTTACTTTTAACCAAGTTTGGTGATTCGTAAGTTAAAACTATATTTTTATAAACGTTTGTTAACTAGTAATTCACGAGGCCGCGCGAACGCATGCCCTTACAACAAATTATGACACAGATTCAACCACTTGGGTTGACCTTAGGCGGCACCGCACCAAAGTGCAATGGTGCTCACCGACCTAGGTCATGGACCTTCTTGATCGTCCATTGACCTTGTCCATGTAAGTGATTATTTTATTTGCATCCTTCCCTATTTATATAGATGATATTATCTCCAATACATCACCTTCCAAATCGATGTGGGACACAATTCTTCAAAAGTCACATATGTAAAGAAACAGATTTGGCGACCACATGGGTTGACTATCGCCTGTTTGTTAGAATCAAAACTGGAACTAACAAGTTTCACATACAAACTAATCCCTTGTCCAGTTATAATTTTCTTTCGACATGTTACATCATTCAAATGTACTGTTATAATCCTATGATGAAATTCTGCTTATTTAAAGTGGACAACTAGTATTTGAATATTTGCAGTATTAGATCAAAACAAAGCTGCATTACCTCCGGTGCCTAAAATAACCTCTTCCCAGTAGATAATTCCTGAAAACATAATGTGGCAACCAGGATCAATGGATCACTTTCTGATGTATTAGTATGTAAATGTATTCTAGAAGCCAAATATAGGTAACAAATAGTACGTGAAATCAAGTCTTGTTACATAAATTTCTCACCTGATCAATCCTTAAAGCTACAATCAAGTTGATGCAGCTACATAATGGGTCCTTAGTGTATCAATGGCTTTCTCCACTGATTGCTTAAGTTCAGGAATGGTTGTTTTGCACACTGGATTTTGCGTCGACAAGAAGCTTGAATAAGTTAGGGGGTGTTTGGGTGTGCCTTTTAATATTGATTGCAATATTGACACTCACATAATCAGGAGCATATCTACTGATTATAGAAATTTACAGTTGCAATAACTGGATAATAAGGGAAGCTTGGATTGATTTAAATCAACATGCTTCTACTTTATATTATCGCAGATCATATCATTAAAATTTAGACACAAATGAGATTTAGGCCATAAAACATACATCGAGTAGCTCGAGCTTGTGCTTCTGCTATCACATCCGTATACGATGCCTGGAAGAAACAATCTCATGAGACATGTAACATTGAATACTAACGAGAGGTAGTTAAGTGACTGCAAAACTAACCTCCATTGTGTCATGAGTTTCACTGATGTGGTCAATCATCTTATTAAAATCCTTTTCAGCTTCAACCATTGATTGTTCACATGCTTGGTTTTGAGCCTGCAGAGATAGCAGCAGGCGAGATCGATTATGAGACAAATAGATACTCGAACGCTAGAGGTCATGGATGGTAACTAATATTCTGCTCATTACTTGTAGTTCTGCCAATTAGGGACCAGTTGGTATATATAATCTGACCAAAAGTACAGGGAAGAAACTAGTTCTGATTCTGAAGTTTTCTACAGAACATCATACTACAATCTATTCATTTACGATACTTTTCAGATCTATGGTAAAATATGCAGAAGTTCAGTTACCACTTACTAGGATGGTAAAAGGATAGATCACAAGTTCATAACTTAAATTGGTACAAAATGGCAATATTAAAAACATGTGGTCTATAGATGGAAATGAATCATCATGTAACTACTGAAAATAATTCATTCTTGCAACATGTCAAGTACATTGGTTGCTTGTGTTTCCTCGTTCAAATCAAAACTATAATAACAAACAACATGCCACAAATCTACTTAAAGCCTACATCAAGTAGAGAACAAATCAACACAACTTTATGTATATGTGGTGCCTAAATCAAGCTACAAAAAATCGCATGAATGACTCTTTTGCAATCTACAACACGAATATACATCTATAAGAAATATCAATCTTTTCTAAAGCTAAGTTTGCATCAATAAGCAGATGATTGACTTTTTCACTACTACAATAAATATGAGAAAATATCTATCAGCATAAACAAAAATTTCGGTGCCTGTTTTATACAAAGACAAAGAACAGCAGGTACTTGACTCACTTGTACTGTTTGAGTGTATATATACAAGATTACATCAAAGAACACTCACTTAATCACTTAAAGAAACAGCATATGCACTGCTTGCATATAAACAGCTAATTTTCTACACGTGGTCAAGTGAGACAAACCGTAAACCAAAAAACTACAAGCAGAAATCACCTAATCTACAGCTAAACTGATCATAACTAACTCTCTATGTGATTATACAAGCATAGTTAACATTTATATCAGCAATTTTATTATCAGCATTTAGACACTAAAATTGATATCCGATTCCGTACACAACAATAAGCAAATAAACGTTATGTAAACCTAACTTTACAGTATCCAGATCAGATACGATTAACAATATCTACAAATATAAATTAACATTTTCCGCACATATTATGTTCATTCATATTTCCTATAAGTCTATAACTATATTGATCATAACTAATAACTCTCAATGTGAATATACAACACAATAATCTATCTGATACTGAATTAACAATTTCACAACTAAACCGATACTAATACATAACGATTTCATAATAAGCATCACTGAATTTTTATAAACCTAAACTTAAACAACAATGTGATAATATCAATACACTAAACCACATCTACATACAGAGTCAGAAACTAAGATATTCCGTACAAATTCTGTTCATTCGCATTAACATTCGCCTAAGTACATAATTATATAAGGCTTCGTTTGTTTTTTTCAAAGAAGCTCTTCTTTCCTCTTTTGTCTGCAGGCGCGCAGACATTAGGCTTGAAGACGTTTGTTTTTTTTCAGACATAAGAGGTTAGAATCACTTCTTTCCTCTTCACAGATGCAGACATAATTTAGGTCTTTTTCCACTTCTTTCCTCTACACCAATGCGACATAAGAGGAAAAATGAAAGAAGTACTTCAATAGCAAAAAAAACAAACGGTCTTCTTCTTGCAGATGAAGAGCTTAAATGTACCTCTTCTTCTGCAGACATGGTTTGCAGATGAAGATGTAAAAGCTCTGAAAAAACAAACGACACCTAAAACTCATTTTAGTTTATCGATTTCAGATAGATACAAGCACAACTTAACAGTATCAATACACAGATAGATATAAACATTCAATCAAATATATTACATTAAGTGTATACAAATGATCTAAACCTGATATCGAGATCAGATCAATACGATAAACAATAGTATCTACTAACAGAACTTAACATATTCCGTACAAATTCTATTCATCCACGTCAACATTCACCTAAATCAAGCTACAAAAAATCGCATGATTGTGGCGCGTGTTTGAATGGGGAGTATTTTTATTTTTATTTTAAATTGTACAGTTATATCAAACAACCCCTTAAGTTATAAAAGATTTAGGCGCGTTTAGCATTTTTTTTTTCTTTTTAATTGAAATGGCATTTATGACGTTTTCAAAAGTTAAATGAACATTAAAGAGCATATGTTTTTCTCTCAATTGAAAAACATCACAATTGTTTTAATAAAAAAAACTATAAATATAAAATATTTAAATATTAAAATATAAATGAGGTGTTACGTTTGGTGAATTTTTTTCGACGTTTTAGGTTTTTTTTAAAGCAACTTGTATAACATGAGCCCGTTTGAACAATGTCCGTTTACCCGTATCCATTTGGACCCGTGGTCCGACCCTGCCTGTTTTGCCACCTCTACTTTTAAACATAGTCGGAGTTACAAATAACAAAACTATAAATTTATTAGTGTTTTTAATTTTTTATTTTTCACAAAGGTGTTTGTCAATTAGTTAGAGTTGAATTCTATTATTGTAAAATGACATGAAAAATTATGAAATTACCTCTCCTATATTAGTTTCTAACATTTCATTTAAGTAAAAGGAACAAATTAGTTTCCTAAATTAGTTTTAAGTTTTCAGTTTTTACTTTTTTGTTTGTGCTTTATATATCTTTATTTTTATCTTTACTATATAAAATGAATAAATGGTCAAACTTGAAAGTTGAATCTTGAAAAAATAGTCAATGAAGTGAAAAAAAGATTGAATGTTAAATGTTGAAAAAGAAAAATGATTGTTAATGTGATTGGTCCACTTGTATCTAAATTTAAAAACTAAATCAAACTTTTAAATTATTCCTAATATGCCCTATGCTGTGCATCTTTTTGCATCATATCTCAACCCAATTAAAACCATACCGTCACCCGGTTTGAAAACAAATTCGTACGTCAAAAAAAAAACCCTCATTTAAATCACTTGAGATACACAACACGTATTGATACTTTAATTCTATTTGTGTTGGCGGTGACAGAGTACTACAAATTTAATAAAGGCATACCCACTTACGACATAAACCATAACTTGAAGGCAAACAAAGAAATGGATTTTTTAATGTTTAAGATGCATTCTTCACATATTCCTAATCAATATAAAATATTGATGGTGTACCTAGATGAATTGATGAAACATGTCTAATTATTGGTGCATAGGGAATGCATCGAGAGATAAGAACGAAGAAGATGAGTTTCAAAAAGAAAGTTTATAATTTAGGGAATTAATCGGGAGTATTTATTAAGGGTATATTAGGAAAAGTATTAAATATATGTTCTATCAATAAAATGAGGACAAGTGTCATACTAATATGGTTAGGTTTATTATTAGGCTTGTTAAGTAGGCATAAATATCAACACTCGCTGAAAAAATATGTCTCGCTTAATATCTTAACTACACAAATTCAACATAAACACGGTTTCATATTTGTAATCTAGGGAACTTGGGAACAAAAAGTTGACTTTGAAACTTAATAAAGAAACACATTCATGTAAAGAAACTTAATAAGGAAACACAAGTGGAAACCAATTATATAGTAATTGATTAAAAGTAGAATGAAATAAATAGCCTTAGGTATGGTGCCCTAAGGTTACATCTTAACATTTTTCACGTCAGCGCTACATTAGTTTTAACATTTCACCTTAACTACGAGGGAATAAATTATAAATTAATTATTTAAAAATAAAATTAAAAAAATGACTTTGGTAGCCTTTGGTCTTCTTCTTCGCATTTTTGTACCTTCAAATCCAATACACACATTTCTTTCTTTCACGAATGATAAAAAAAAATAATAAAATAAAAACAAAAAGTGGAAGATTTTGTCTATATGTGTGTCTTCTAATTGATCACCCAGACAATCGAAATAAAAAAAATAATAATAAAAAAAATAAAAATAAAAACCCGCCGACCGACTCGCTGCCGATAGCCCACATCAAGCTCGATCGACACACGAGTTTGTCGACCGACTCAAGACCGGGGCTTTTTTCCCTTGTTGCGCCCAACCTAATAGCATGGTGTGAACGTGAAATTAAGATAACTGAGACAATCCCTTAAAAATTTGTCATTCAATAAATATGCATGTGAACGTGAATAAAATAGAATGATTAATATGTTCCCTCTAAAAAACACAATTCTCTGTGCGCATTAGCTTTGCGATAACTATCAATAAAGCTCAGGGCCAAACAATTACAAATGTGGGAGTCTATTTGCCCGACTCTGTTTTTTCGCATGGCCAACTTTATGTTGCTTTGTCTAGATGATATCACGTAGAACTACAAAGGTATTAGTGAATCCAGTTAAAGAGTTCGGTCAAGGATAAGTCTACACCTCAAATGTCGTCTACCAAGAAGTTTTACGCGACGAGTAACATAACTTGTTAGTTAGTATATCATAATTGATGTAATGTTTTATTTTTCGGTCTCACTAAATATTTTTATATGTCGTTTGATACATGTTAAGAATTTTTGCTAGAGTTGAATTGTCACATGTTACAACCGTTGCAATTACATTTTAATATTTTCACATTATATTTTGAACGTTATACGAAACACTTACCACAATATCGCATATCGCTAATTATCTGCCGCTAGGAACCGCAGCCGCTAGGCGCGGGTACTCGCCTAGTGAATATAGCTACGAAATACTTGTAAGTAATTTGACAATTTACAAGCTATGCTTATTTAGAAAAGATCATTTTCATTAATTTGAGCTTACGAAGTTTATAGTTTTCATAGAAGCTTTTGATACTTTTATGATAAACAACTCATTTTGTGATCACGCTTATTTTAAAGTTCAAATTCTTATAAGTTCATACAAGCTACTTCTCGAACACACTCATAAAACGTGTATTGGCGACAGATGAATATGACCTGATCATCGAGACCGGGCCCATTGATAGCAATTATACAATATGACCCTAGTACTTGTAAAAGACTAAAAGTTAATATTTTTATTCCATTTTTAAATAAGGTGACGGGTTGAAAACCGGTTGGGAATATCAACTAGAACCGGCATGCTTGCTAAACGGGTTATGTGAGCTCCGTTGACCGCACTAATCCGTTTAACATCAACCCTAACTTGTTAGTTACTGTGTCGTGCTGAGAATTTTTACCGCTATTTAATACGATGATGTCAACTAGAAGTGTAAGTTGATCTCAACTAGGTGCAAGTGAATCAAGCTAACGGAGATTGTTTAGTAGACGAGCTTGAGCATACTCAAGAGACAAATGAGCTTTTAGAATTAAGTTAAAGAATAACTATTCGTGCACTAGTGTCTAAACTAGAACTAAATTTGAATTCCCTAGTTTATGTAACACGACAAGATGGACTTATTTTATTCGAAACTTACAAACTGTTGACAAACAAATAGGAAAAACAGCGATGCATGTCCAACCCCTACCTAAGACTCTAAAGTGTCGTAATTTTATCAAGCAACTCAAGCTCAAGCTTATATCAAGTTTTAGTCCAAGTTAAGGTAATAAAAGCTCAACATTGAGCTCATATAGGTCATTCCAACCCTTATATAAAAACTGTGTTTTAATCTTATGGTGGTGTTCTACTGTAAGTTTCACAGGTTACTTTATCGCAATTCGTTTATCAAATAAAATAAATTTGACTATCATTTTTCTTGACCCAGTGGATCATTTAAATGGGTCGGATATGATCAGATCTATATCAAGACTCGGACCATTCATATTCCCATGCTACAAAATGTAGGGGATAAATTGTAACGAACACAATCGGATATGCTTAAATCTCTGAAAGGCGTGTGAACACTTTTAGATCGAATCAATTCGGTGGTTCTCCCGAATTATTCAATCGGATACAATTCAGAGATTGAGAATTTTCTATATGCTTTGTATGAGATTTTTGTGAACCAGAGAGAGTAACGACCAAAATCAAACCGTATATATCTATGAAACGGGTAACTGCCAAAGGCAGTTTTCAAGGTTTCCAACTTGTCAAATTTAGTTCCTCAATTTTCGAAAAATTAATTTTCTGAGGAATTTTTGACATAGCAACTTAGTGGAAATAAAAAATTTGGGCGCCCCTTGACCTCGCCAGGGTTGCCGCCTGGACCTGCTACTGGGGTGCTGCCCCCGGACCCCCGTCCTTAGGGGCTTCGCCCCTAATATCATAATAAATTTAAGCAGGTATGCACTTCGCACCTCCAAGCCTAAATGATGTCTTATTATGATGAAATTGGTCAAACAAGTTAATCCAATTACACTAAAATATCCAACATTCCTCCCCTATTTTAGTGCAATCCTTGATTAACTAAAACAAGTTATCTCAAACAATCAAACTTTTGCATAAATGAAATGTCGTGACGATTGAATTTCACATTAGTACATTACACATTCCAAATATTCGAATACCGTGGTGTCGCTTAGGATTGAACCACAGAATTCATTATGAATACACGAAGATAATGTACACAAAAGTTTACATACATAGTAGTTCTATCTTGACACATGTTTTACTAGCCTATGTCCTTATCCTTCATAAGCATGTCAAAGCCAAGTCCCGCTTTCTTGAAGCGGCTAAACTTCATACTCATATAGGTAGCTCTTTAGTCTTGCACCTACAACGCAATTTGTCAAAAGAGCTGTTAAGAATATATTCATTCAACCTCCCTAACTTGTAGGTCTGAACACATACCTTGGGATGATTCTTCTAATGTGTTCCAATCTCTAAATATTAAGCCTTCCACATTGAATTCAGCACCTAGCGTCATACTAGGTGGGAATTGGGTATCTTGATATCAGAGATTTCTGGTTGACTTTAATCCCATCCCTATAGCCGAATTTTTCACGAGATCTCTATTCAACCTTTTGGTTAAATGATCGGCTAAATTGTGTTGTGTTTTCACAAACACCACAGATATCACACCATTCGTGATAAGCTCACATATCATGCTATGTCTAACACCTAAGTGTCTAGACTTCCCATTATTTACTTAACTGTATGCCTTAGCCAAAGTAGCTGCACTATCACATGTGATAGAAATGGGTGATATCGGTTTAGGCCACAATGGAATTTCATAAATTAAGTTCCTTAGCCATTCAGCTTCTTTACCAGCTGCTGCTAATGCCACAAACTCAGATTCCATTGTTGAATCAGTTATACAAGTTTGCTTCTTAGATGCCCAGCATATGGCACCACCTCCAAGTAGGTATACCCAACCACTTGTGGAAGAATGATCTTCCTTATTGGAAATCCAACTTGCATCTGAATAACCTTCAAGAACAGAAGGAAATCCAGTATAAGTCAAACCATAATCCATTGTTCCTTTCAAGTACTTAAATACTCGATTAATTGCTTGCCAATGGATTAAACCTGGATTGTGAGTATATCTACTCAACTTTCCAACAGAAAAGGCTATATCAGGTCTAGTACTAATCATGGCATACATGAGAGATCCAATATCCCTTGAACATTCAAGTTGATTCACAGCAACACCTTTATTAGGCACAAGTTTTGTTGTGGGATCCATATGAGTAGCTATTGGAGAACAATCTTTCAGATTAAATTTATCCAACATCTTCTCAATATAATGTGATTGAGAGATAGTAATGCCATGTTCTCCACGTATGATCTTAATGCCAAGAATCACATCAGCCTCCCCCATGTCCTTCATATCAAATTTAGAGGACAAGAATTCCTTAGTTGTATCAACTTGATCTTGGTCAGTACCAAAGATCAACATGTCATCAACATACAAGCAAATGATTACTCCTTTACCAAAAGCATCAAACTTGTTGTATACACACTTGTCTGCTTGGTTTAATGCAAAACCATTAGACAAATCAACGTCATCAAATTTCTGATGCCACTGCTTGGGAGCTTGCTTCAAACCATAAAGAGACTTAACCAATTTACAAACCTTGTTTTTGTTACCAGGCATGACAAAACCTTCTGGTTGTTTCATGTAAATCTCTTCATCCAATTCACCATTCAAAAAGGCTGATTTAATATCCATTTGGTGAATTACAAGATTATTTATAGCCGCAAGTGCTAACAATAATCTAATGGTGGTAATCCTAGCAACAGGAGCATAAGTATCAAAGAAATCAATACCTTCTTTTTGTCTAAAGCCTTGGATAACCAATCTGGCTTTATACTTGTCTATGCTTCCATCCATCTTCATCTTCCTTTGAAGATCCATTTACTATTCAATGGTTTACAACTGTGTGGTAAATCGACGGTTTCAAGTCTTATTGTGCATAATAGAGTCAATCTCATCTTGGATTGCCTCTTTCCAAAATGCAAGATCCCTTGAAGCCATAGCTTCACCAGTAGGTCATAGGATCTTCATCAACACCGAAACAATATTGATATTGAAATTCAATTTCATTCCTTGATCCTTCGACCAAATATAGTTGGAAATCATCACCAAAAGATTTGGTTTTTCTTGCTCTTACACTCTCTTAGGCTCGGAAGGCTCGGGAGGAGAAACAAATACTGGTCGATGTACCAAAGTTACTAGAACTTGCAATCATGTCTGCAGTTTAGGTAAAGATGTAAACCTATCCTCGTTGCCAAAATCAAGATCTCGTGACTCAATAACAGAGTGCACGGATACATAATCATTAGGTTCTATGACATAGAACCTATAGCACTTAGAATTCTCAGGATAGCCAATGAATACACAATCTATACCTCTTTGACATATATTATTTATTTTAGGATCAGTCAATCTTACCACAGCTCTAAAACCCCAAACTCTGAGATAACTCAGTTTTGGTACCTTTTTATGCCAAAGTTCATAAAGGGTTATCTTGTTCCTTTTATTAGGAACTCTATTTAATAAATAATAGGCTGTCAACATAGCCTCACCCCAAAATCCATCACTTAGGCCAGAATAGCATAACATGGAATTAACCATTTCTTTTAATGTCCTATTCTTTCTTTCAGATACACCATTTTGTTGTGGTGTATATGGAGCAGTGGTCTGATGTATTATACCAGTAGATTGAAAATATATTGGATCATAATACTCACCTCCCCTATCAGTGCGAATTGTTTTAATCTTCACACCATGATAAAGCTCTACTTCCTCTTTATAAATTTTAAACTTATCAAGAGCTTCATCTTTTGTATGACACAAGTAAACATAGCAGTATCTAGTAGCATCATCAATAAAAGTAACCACATACTTTTTATTACCAAGTGATGGAGTTGAATGAAAATCACACAATTCTAATACCTTAGTATCTCTAATGACATTTTTTGCGAAAGGTTGTCTAGTTATCTTAGTCAACATACAAGTTTTACACTTTTCACCATTCAATTCAAAAGCAGGTATTAGACTCATTTTTGACATGTCTATCATTCTCTTGTAATGTACGTGTCCTAGTCTAGCATGCCATAATTCAGATTTACCACAATTATTGCTAGAACTAGTAGAAGCCATGCAAATAGAATTATTAACAAATGAAACATCCAAATTTAATTTAAACATGCCATTCAAATATCCAAAGCCAATAAAGGTTCCATGTCTTGACAAGATATACTTGTCACTTTCCAAGACTTGCTTGTAGCCACAATTATTTAATACAATACCAGATACTAAATTCTTACGAATTCCAGGTACATACACAACATTATTTAAAAGTAAAGAGTTTCCAGAAGTAAAGACTAGATTAACAGATCCTAGTCCTTTAATTGGTTCAGTTGCAACATTGCCCATCTTTAACAAAGATCCATCTTCAATTGGCTTAAAGTCCTTGAACCATTGAAGATTTTTGCACACATGACATGTTGCTCCTGAATCCACCCACCACGATAAATCATCATCCTGATTGCTTTCCGGGATCCTTGGATCCATTTGAACAAGCCTCGTTTTTCCCTTTACCTCCACCCTTTCCAGACCTGCAATCTTTCTTAAAGTGTCCAGGTTTCCCACACTTCCAACTAGGTTACTTTTGGTTTCTTATCAGAACCTTTGTTGTTACTGACTTGAAACTTTCGTTTCCCTTTACCAGCCTTAGAGGATTCACCCTCCTCCACCATGTTCACAGAAGAACCAGTCATGGTTTTAGTACCACCAACAGAACCCTTTTCCATATCACGTATGGATTGTTCAATTTGGAAATGACTTCCAAGTTCAACCAGATTCAATTCCTCTTTCTTATGTTTCAAATTGTTTTTAAAATCTTTCCAAGAGGGGGGCAGTTTATCTATGATACTATAAACAGAAATTGATTCATCAATTTTCATATCATATTGCGCAAACTGTCCTAATATCCTTTGCAATTCATGATACTGTTCCATGACAGGCCTAGTGTCTACCATTTTATAGTTATTAAAATTACCAACAAGAAATTTCTTACTAGACGCATCTTACGCCATATATTTGGCTTCTAGGCAATCCCATAATTCTTTTGCGACTCTACGCTTTGATAAATATCAAACAAGGAATCGACATACCGTTAAGAATATGACCACGACATATGTAGTCTGCGTTTTCCCACTTTGAACGATTACGAGTCTGTTCCAGGGTTTCATTCTCAACAGCCTCAGGGCATGGGGTACTCAGAACATATACCACTTTCAAATCCGTGAGATAAAAATGCATCTTCTTCTGCCATCTACGAAAATCATGCCCAGAAAACTTCTGCAATTTTGCAAACGTCTTATTCATATCTTTCACAGAATCAGGGTTCGTCATCTTAATTGATTCAATCTTTGTAGGGGATAAATTGTAACGAATACAATCGGATATGCTTAAATCTCTGAAAGACGTGTGAACACTTTCAGATCGAATCAATTCAGTGGTTCTCCCGAATTATTCAATCGGATACAATTCAGAGATTGAGAATTTTCTGTATGCTTTGTATGAGATTTTTGTGAACCAGAGAGAGTAACAACCAAAATCAAACTCAGATATATCTATGAACGGTAATCGCCAAAGGCGCTTTCAAGGTTTCAACTTGTCAAATTTAGTCCTCAATTTCCGAAAATTAATTTTCCGAGGAATTTTGACATAGCAACTTAGTGGAAATAAAAATTTGGGCGCCCCTTGGACCAATGACAGGGGCGCCGCCCCGGACCCCGTCCCTTAGGGATTCGCCTAATATCATAATAAATTCAAGTAGGTGTGCACTCCGCACCTTCAAGCCTAAATGATGTCTTATTATGATGAAATTGGTCAAACAAATTAATCCAATTACACTAAAATATCCGACACAAAATGACCCTAGTTCCATTCTTCTGCTCACATGAAAAAACATCAACCATTTGGGGTTTTATTGTGATCCAATCAAAGCTTCTTTAGATGTCCCCGGTGTTTAACCTTTAAATTTGGATATACAGTCTTTCATTAAACGCTGGTGGACGCAATGCCCGAAATAGATAACGAGTGGCATTCCTCCAAACAGACTTTACAAAGAAGACCTAGTGATGCATCAAGATCATGCAAGTCTTGATGTCATGGTTGCTGATCCATGATCCAAATTGTTGTATAATTTTGTTTTTTCTTCCTTCTAAAGTAAGCTATATAATATACTAAAGAAAAAAACATTCAAGCGAATTTGATCATTGCAAATCATACATCATGAAAAGAATTTAAGAACAGCATGTGCATCCTTCCTATTTCCTAATCCAAGAACATAGCAAAGTGGCTCAACTTCTAGACGAAACAAACATAACATCGCTTCACAAAATAACAGATAAAATACCTTTTCTATTAATCAACCCAATAGTCCAAACTTACTTCCAGCCTTCTTAACCCATTTCCCACAACTATCCGGCTTCAAATGCAACCAACGTTTCCTATAATAAGCACTTTCAACAGAAAGCGAAAGTTCATAGACTCATTTGCATTTTCTCTCTAACAGTATAGGGACCAAAAGTGTCATTTCTGTATTAATTTTGATAAGTCAGTTTGTTAGTATCAGGATCATATATAAAGAAGGAAAAGACCCCAAATCATGCATCTTTTGTTGACAAGCAAATTTTAAACCACAATAGGACACCTACAACTCCTGGCACGTAAAAAAACCGCTAATCAAAACTTTATGAATCGAAATTTTATTAAGCAACTCGAACTCAGCTTCTATTAAAGTTGGACTTCGAGCATAAAAAACCAGTTGGCTCGACTTCAGCTCTGATCAACCGTTTCGAGCCTTATGTAAATTAAGAATCTTGTTATAACTTTTCTTATTTCTAATGAGTTCCTGTTTAAACGATATACCCTAGCAAATTTTACAGCCAGCACCCAGAACTCACTAGAGGCAGACATGATTTGAAGATTGCAAAAGTTACTTTAGAGTATCACCACCAGTCTTCCTCGTCATTAAGGATGACAGGGTGATATCAGAAAACACAACAATAACATCCAAAACAATGTTGTATTCTATGCTTATAAACCCACCCATAAAACAAAAAGTCGAACTGCTGATGTGAAATTGAAGTAAATTGCATAATTGCCTATTCACAAATCGAACTCTAGAATAACTTCTGAATTTTCCTAGTCAAAAATTGACATTACGCATTGTACTTCATGCAGACATATAAAAATAACTCTGCACAGCATTCCTAACCCAAAATATTACAACCTGGTTTACCTACCTTCTAGACAAAACAGAAACATAACATCGGATCACACAAATATAAACTATACCTTTTCTTTTCATTAATCCAACAACCCAAACATACATCCAGCATTTTTAACCCAATTCCCACAACTCTCGGGCTTCAAGTGCAACCAAAGTTTCCTATAATCGGCACTTTGACCAAACAACAAAATTGCAGTGTCGTACATTGGGTCTTGTGCTCCCCATCCAATTTTGTCCAACTTTTCAATGCAAGCGCCTATATCATCTTCTTTATTTCTCTCCATCATCATTTTCGCCATTTTAGAAATATCTTCTCCAAGTGTGTCCAACTTTTTCAAGCCCGCATCAACTTCTTTACTTTTCTCCATCATCAGTTTCGTCATCTTAGAAACATCTTCTTCAAGTGTCTCCAACTTTTTCAAGCCCGCATCAACTTCTTTACTTTTCTCCATCATCATTCTCATCATTTTCGAAACACCTTCTTCAAGTGTCCCCAACTTTTTATAGCACACACCAAGGCCATCTTCTATAGTTTTCTCCACAACCACACTCACAAGTTTAGATATATCTTTTCCAAATCCTAAGATGATATCATCATCGCTTGGTTGAAGTTTTCGTTTTTTGTTTTGAGTTGAAGAATGAGAGGAGCACTTTTGTGTCGAGGTCGACGGCTTTTGTTTTGATGTTGGGGGTTCGTCTACATGACGACTATCATCAATATCTTCATGCAGAAGAGAATGAACATGATCCTGTTTTTGTTTTGAACTTGGGGGTTCTTCAACTTGTGTGAATTAGCATGAATCTGATCCTCGTCTGGAATTGTGGGTGTAGATCTTACAGCTAAAGGGGTCTCATTATCAGGGAGTAGTTTCGGATCACCAATGATGCCACATTTGCTACGAATCACAGTTAGGTCGAAAACTATAATACCACTGCACAAAATGAGTGAACAATAAGTAGACATCACTATCCGAATGACCACACAACATCAAAAAATTGCATTGCACAAAAAGTGAGCTTATGAAACATAAGCCATATCTAAATAAGCCATAAATCCATAATCCCTATAAGCTGAAACAAAGACCCCTTAAAAGATACAGTATAAATATAAACATACCTTTTAATAATAATTTCATCCTTGGTATTACTTATAATAGCCTTGGTCAACTGAAAGTTAGTCAATTGAACAATGGAACCTTTCTGCAACTTGTTTGATATAAAAATCTCATCAGCAATAACAACATACTCCTTAAAAGAACCATCAGATAACCCAGTCAGGTACCATTTCTTGCCATCTTTAGAACGAGTCGGACGACTTCGATCAATATAAGTCACTTGAAGCACCGGTTTCAGATCATTCGAGGTACATTTACCGGCCACTATCTTCGATATTGCTCCTGAAGTAAGATTTACACCCATTATTGTTTGAAGTTTTCGTTTTTTGTTTTGAGTTGAAGAATGAGAAGAGCCCTTTTGTGTTGAGGTAGACGGCTTTTGTTTTGATGTTGGGGGTTCGTCTACATGATGGGAATTAGCATGATCCTCATCTGAAATTGTGGGTGTAGTTCTTTCAACTAAAAGGGTCTCATGATCAGGGAGTAGTTTAGGATCACCAATGACGTCACTGTCGTCACATGTGGTACGAAGCAAATTAAGGTCGCAAACCCATATTCCACTGCACAAATTGATTACAAGATAAGCAGACATCACCATCCAAATGACCAAAAAAGTGAACACAACACCAAAATTTAACTTATGTAAGTAAAGAAAAAGATTACGGCCACATGTTATAACAACTGATTTTGTTTTAAAATTAAAGATATAAATATAACACATACAGTACCTTTTAATAATAATTTCACCGTCGCTATCACAAAGCTTGCCCAACTGAAAGTTAGTCAATTGAACAATGGAACCTGTCTGCAACTTGTTTGATATATAAATCTCAACAGGAATGCAACCTAACTGCACAAAAGAACCATCAGATAACATAACCAAGTGCCATTGCTTGCCACTTATATTACCTCTCACAGGACCATCAATTTTAATCAGTTGAAGCACCGGTTTTAGATCATTCGAGGTACATTCACCGGTCACTATCTTCAAAATTGCTCCTGAAGTAAGATTTACAGCCATTATTTTAGTTTTAATGGAATGAAATGAAAATTTGGTAGTATTTAATTTTTAGAAAGAAAACTGAGACAAAACTGTTGTGAAATCTGATATGAGGTGACTTTACACTGTGGTTTTGACAACAATTCCCCGTAAAAAACGATCAAGTGCTTTTGCTGAAAATGTTTCTTTTAACTACATGTTGTTTATAAAGTTGCTAAAATGGACCCTTGTATCACTCTTTTCTTTCTAGTTTTTTAACAAAAGTATTTGTTTGATAGAAATAATTAGGGGTGGAAACGAGCTGAGCCGCTCGTGAAAAGCTCGGGATTGGATCGGTAAAAAGCTCGAACGAGTCGATCCTAAACGAGCCTAAACGAGCCCGAGCCCGAGCTCGAACCTAAATTAAAGCTCATTTAATATCGAGCCCGAACCCGAGCTTTATTTATAAAGCTCGAATAGGCTCGCGAGCCTAAACGAGCTTTATTATATGGGAATGTCTAACCAATTAAGATTTGTCCTCTCATGGTTTTTTATTACATAAATGGTCCTTGTAGTTGACATAAAATTGCATATTTGGACAGGGACCCACATAAATAATTATTAAAAACCACAAAAAGACAAATCTTACCCTTAGGTATTATATTTCATATATTTCTACATCACATATAAAATACGTATGTCTATGCATTCAAGTTGAGAATCCCAAAACAGTACTACGTAACTTTTTACTCCATTTTCTCGAGCCTCACACTGAAACACTCTTGTCCATTCATATTCCTAAATCCTTATCCTAAAACCACATAAAAAAAATCAACCCTTTAATTCTTTTAAACCATGAATCACAAACACAAACTTTTGTTACCACTCAAACATGAAAAAAAACCATAAAATCTCCTTGTTTTCTTTCTGTTACAACGAGCACCCAACTACAGAAGCACCCTTTTAATATTTTGCTTAAAGTTTCAACTTCTAGATTTTGTTGAAGGTCTCACGTAGGTTTGTGATTTTGTTGTTCTGGTATCGTGTTATCTCTAAATGAACGAAAGAAATAATGAAACATCATGGTTTATTCTTTTCTTTTTAAGGTTCGAATATTAAAATAAGTTTTCTTCTAAAAAGATCTATGATGAGTTGTGTTTATATCTATTATAGATTGTTATAATTACTTTGAAACACAAATTGAGATCTATTTTATTTTCTTTTCAAGTGGTTGTATTAGAGTAGTATGATTCTTGTAGTAAACATGAGGTCGGATGGAGATGGGTTTTTGGTTGCGTGACTGTGTCTAGATCTTAGCATTTGGTTGATGGTTTTTAGATCTTGCTGATGGTTGCTGTTGTTTTGTTATTTGTCTTATCTAAACAAAAAGATCTGTGATTGTTGATGTTGTACCGAGCTCGAGCTCGAGCCGATCTCGAGCTTTATATAAGCGCATCATAAACGAGTCGAGCCCGAGCCGAGCTCGAGCTTTTTATATCATAACACGAGCCGAGCTCGAGCTCAAATCTTAAGGCCCGAAACGAGCCGAGCTCGAGCTCGAGCTTTCTAAAATATAAACGAGCCGAGCTCGAGCTCTGGCAGGCTCGGGCTCGGCTCGACTCGTTTCCACCCCTAGAAATAATCATCAAATGACATGTTGGTAAAGGACACCTTCTCACAAAACATATAGAGCTCCAAACTTACAAAGCAAACGTGTTTGGGTGTTGACGGAAAGGGTCGAAAACGGTCACGAAAGTATTTTTGTTAGATCGCGTACATCGTAAAAAACTCGCCCTCTGTAAGTAACATAAAATGAGACAGCATCATTTTTATTTATTTGCTTGGAGTACAATGATTTCAATTAGGCTTGTCACAGTGGCCCGGACTAAGTCGGTCGGTCAAGGTACACGACCGACATTAAAGTCGGTCTTTGCGAGTGTGGGAGGCCGGTCGCAAGTCGGTCGAGGCAACAAAAAAAACAACATCGGTTGTTTTTTCAACCGATTTCAAACACACCCATTTTCAAAAATTGTTACCGTTTCATTATTATTAAAAAAAAAATAATAATAAAAAAAAATTAACTTAACCACTTTACATCTTATAAATACCAACCTCAAACACACTTCTAAACACAATTCAACCTCAATATATTTCTCATCCATATTCACTTTCAACCTCAAACTACTTCTCATCCATATTCACCATGTCAAAGAAAAATACCCCATAATCAAAAAATCGACGATCCCGACTACCCCAAAATGCATCGGATATGAATTTCTCACCAGAAAAAAACTTTGAATTAACTGGCATAACACCACCACAAAATCGGGGTATTCGCTTACGCCCACCAACTTTTGAATATCAATCACGACTACGACAACCGAATCAAAACCAAAACCCGTTTTACGTTAATCATCAATTTGTCTCACCGCAACGATCTAATACGGATAATCACCAAGAACCAAGTGGGTCGTCGTATCGTCCTAACATGGACTTCTTGTATCCTTTCCAACCGTATCACAATTTGTCACAATTCTCAATTTCCGGTCATTTCTCAAACTCAATATTCATCATATTAGTTCATGCATGATTTAGCATTTTACATTAAACGTATAATTTTTATATTAAATAAACGTTATCGCGTAACTAATTATTTTGAATAATTGATCCATTAATTCCAAAAATTATTTCAATATATTTTTATACTCATATTAAGTTTATAAAATAATATTATGAGTTTACATGTTGTTTTAAATTTATTTTGTAACTAAATTGTTGTATTTAAATAATTACGACGTTTTCTTAAATTCGACACGATTATTGTTATATCACTCAAATTTTGCAAGTAATGTATTTTTATAATTTTATGACCTAAAAATATTTTATCTTGGCCGTGAAAATTTATTTTTATCCAACGCTACCCTAAATATTTACAAATGACTACAACTTACCACAAGTCTTCACTTTACTTACAAGTTATTTCACTTATACAAAAAAAAAAAAAAAAAAAAAACATAATTAAAGATGACAAACCCCTTGTCGACAAGGGGATGAGTCACAAAAGATATTGCATAATATCTAAGATAACATGTATTATACTATATTTTTCACTTCATTCTTTCATTTCAATACAAAGACCAAAGTTTCCATCTCTTTTCTCTCTCAAAATTCGCACCAAGGGACCAAAAGGAGGATCATTTCCAAGTTTTCAAGACAAGTTTTAATATACACTAGTATCATTTGTTGCTAAGGTTTTGTAATACAAACCTCAAGTGATTAGGAAAAACCTTTTGTCCATAAACCTCATCATATCACTAGCAAGCATTCATAATCATATTTTTATTTCATATTCATTTTTATGGTCATATCATTTTATTTGAGAAACATGCAAGTCTCATGATGTTTATACCATTTTTAAAGGTTTTTGAGGTTTTTATGTGTTAAATATATATAATCCACCCTATAATTACTCCTTGTTATATTTTAGTTTTGGTGATGTCTAGGAACCCATGACACCCTAAGAAGGTGTATGGTAGGATTAGAATAGCTTCGGAGTTGTTTTGAATGGGTTAGAATAGGTTTGGCGCGAGAAAAACTCATTTCGACACGTTTTGAAAAGGGTCTCTCCTTAAAATTAATTTCTGGAAAATCCGACAGTGAACAAAAATGTTTGGCCTAGATATTTAGAAAATATACTTTAAAACGAAACCGTGGCGCTTGAACGGATTAAAGCGGAGTTATAACGAAGAAGTTATGAATTTTTCAATTTGGCGACGAAAAATACAAAATTCGAAATTTCAGCAAACAATATTTGTTTTGTACGAGTCAAAAATGAAGCTTGGACGTTGTAAATTATGTCGATTTGTTAAAAATATGTTAGTATACTTGATCACGGTTAAGGATCTTTAAAACGTGAAAACGGATTTGTAACGACTAAATTACACATGTTTATAAAAGTTGCCGTAACTATTATCATATAAGAAAAACTATAACTTGATTTCTAATAAACAAGTTTTGCGGCAAAAACTAGTCCCAAGTAAAAGGTTGTTTTTAACATTGAATTAGAACTTTTTATGAAGAGAAGTCTTCTAGTAAAAGTGAAATCGCCAAGTATACTTTCCAAAATGTCCGATAGTTTGTTTAGCGGAGTTGTAATGAATTAATTACGGTCGCTCAAACTTTGCCGAAAAACCATCCTTAAACTATATTTTGGACTAAAAGTACCATATTTAACCTCTATTTTCTTTACGTTCGAGACCTCTAGGATGAAAACTCATGTACTAAAACTTTGAGATTATCATACGAGCTTCCCAAAACCGTTGAGTTTGTTTCCTAACGCCGACGTGCACCATTTTACGACTAGCTTTTAGAGGCCGTTTTGTCACTTTCATGGAAATTTCAATGACATTATTTTACGACGAAAAGTTATAATTTCACAATTAATCACTAAATGATTATCGTCGGATATCATTTCAATGTAAATACATGTGAAGTAATTTAAAAATGGTCAAGACGTTAAAAGATTATATTTTCGACGAGAAGTATTGTTTTCAAAAATACATAAGTGGTATAAATATCATCCGAATTGCGTGCATAATATTACATCATGACTTATTGCATATCATATCATTCATAATAGGTCAGTTTCGAGATACATGCTACATTTCGGTGTAACCACTTTTGTCATCGCATCTATTCATCAAGTGAGTAATCACATACCCTATTTTTTTTTTACCGTTTTACTATATTTTGGGGCTGAATGCATGAACCATACTTGAATTAAATTGATTCTTACTTTTGTGAACTCTTTTGACTAGAACTTGTGAACTCGAATCAAATCCTTGAACTTAATTATGAAATTATGCCTTACTTGAACTTATTGAACTGTACATGTTATGACCTTGACCTAAAGTCTCCTATGTTCGGAGCATCACTATAAAGTCTCCTATGTTCGGAGCATCACTATAAAGTCTCCTATGTTCGGAGCATCACTATAAAGTCTCCTATGTTTGGAGTATATCTTTGGGAAGAAGCACCCAATATATCTTTGGGAAGAGGCACCCAGTATAACTTTGGGTAGTGGCACCCAGCATAAGTTGGTTTCATCAGGAGCATCCCTGAATTATTATATTCGTGGTACTATATTGTGAACTATTATGACCGCTTATACTTGACTATTTGTTACGCTATATTTTGGCAGTGGGTTGTGAACACACAGGTTGCAAGTTTTGTATGGGCGGAACTTGAAACTGATTGGATTTACAATGCCTTTGCTTTGTGGACTATTTCCGATAACCGAAACCTTGGACTCTTTCATACGAGTTTTCTTATTTTACTAAACATGTTTACTCACCAACTATTTTCATAGTTGACCCGTTTTTCTCTCATGCATTTCAGGTGATCGTTAGTAAGCTTTTTCTACCAGGTCTTGCATAATGAAGTTTTCACTTGTCACTACAAATCGTTATGTAATAGAACGAAATATTTTGGAATCTAAACTTTGTAATATATTTGCCGATGACGGCTAAACTGGTATTGTAATGGTGTACTATTTCTTTTAAATATTAACGTTGGTATGTTCTATTATCTTGTGCTTATGTTCCCTTCCGTTACACCTCGTGTTTCCGCCTCCGGCGAGGGTGTGACACAATTATTCCCCGCTTCGTAGCTCTAATCTTGAAATGGATTTGGTGGATTATATGCCTGAGTATCCGACTCAAAACTATCTGAGTCAAGATGCTTCGATGGGGCAAGGTTCGGGTCACGATTCGTACCACGATTCCATTCCTGTTGAAGACGATGACGATGTCGAAGAGACGTCACCCATCAAACCAAAAAAGCCTTCAAGACGTGCTACAAAGGCGAAGGACAAAGGCAAAAATCCCGAACCAACCAAAAAGGCCGAACCACAAAGGCGAAAGAGATCGCGCTTTGTAGAGCTTGGGTTTTTGTGTTGGAAAATTCGCATAGAGGAAACGCTATCAACAGGCACCACTTTTGGGATGAGGTGATAGCGTACATTGAAAAGGAAACTGGCTCAGACAAAACCTACGACTCCATCACGACCAAATGGAAGAAAAGGATTTGTAATAGGGTTGGGAATTTTTGTGCTATTATGGATAATATCAAGCAAAATCATGGAAGCTGTGAGAATGATGCAGACGACAACCAAAAAGATCTTAGAGAATACCGTATGATGTACAGTCATGAATTTACCTTAGATGAGTGTTGGCAAATTTTGAGGACTCGTGATGCTTGGAAGAATTGTGAGATGCCGGCTTTCAGAACGAATAGTCGGAAGAAATCAAATGGTTCTACAACTACCTCGGGGTCAACCCAAGGTCCTTTGCATTTCCAAGACGATGATGATTCTGATGATGAGGAAGAGACTAGAGAATCACGACCAGAAGGTCGTGACGCAGCAAGGAAGAAATCACCCTCCTCATCTCGTGATCATCCATCAGAATCATTTATTGGTTCGTTAGCCAAAACCTTTTTCAAGTTCAAGCAGTCAAAATCGGAAAAATGTAAGGGTATAGAAGATGCGTACATAAGGTTGAGGGAAAAAGAGCAGGAGATGAAAAGAGAGAAAATTGAGCTCCAAAAAAAGCAGATCATATTCATTGCCCAATCAAAACGGGAGACCGACTTAATTTTCTACAATACTCCAATCGACCAAAATTAGCCCCTACGACAACTAGCTGAACTGATGGAAATTAAGGCAACAATCAAGGCACGCTACGACTTAGATTATTAGTTTAAGTTTGTAATGTTTATTTGAATTTAGTATTGTAATATTTTTAATTTAAATGAATTTTAAATTTGTTGTTTAAAATGTTTGAATTTAAAAAAAAATAGAGAAAAAGAAAAAGGTCGGTCATCGACTATGGCAACTTGGTCGTGTCTGGTCGCTGGAGAGAGAAAGCTGATGCGGCAGCCGGTGACCCAGGTCACAATTGTGGGTAGCCTTAAGAGTTACCCAAGGCTTTTGGTCTAGTGATACGTGAGTTGCCAATCAATTTAAAGATTGTGAGTTCAAGCTTCGCTGACTACATTTGTAAAATAGGTGATATAGGTGTGAAAATTTTGTCGTTCTAAAAAAAAATAAAAGCTTAAATGAGACTAGCCGCTTTAAATCACGCTCCAAGACTAAACCAGCTTTTGGAACTAACTTCAAAAGATAGACGTTAGTTCTATAATGTGTTTGATAAATGATGAATCTAATCCTTGTAGTTTATGTAAAAAAAACTCATTTGAGTAGTCATACAAAGCAAAATTTACTATTTTGGGGTTTTGACTTAGGTGCTGTTTATGTTAAAGAAAAGTTTCTTAACAATTTTTTAATCTTAATCTGACTTATTCAGATACGATCAGATGTTTGGGTCATTACATGCGTTTGTTTTTTTCTCGCTCAAACACGATCAAATGCTAGAACCTCTTAATAAACAAGATGTGGATGAGAAGTCTTACTACATCTTAATGACTTTAAACTCTCTATTTATTATTATTATTTTTTTTTTTTACTTTGTTACTTTAGGTTTTTTCTTTTGTTCTTCTTTTTCATTTTCTAATTATATATTTTATCTACTATTCCTTTAGTATTGATAAATGCGTTTGAAAGAATCGCCGTTATTTTATTTTATTATTATTTTTGCTTAATAAAAAATGTTAAATATGATAATATGATGATGATGAAAATGTTCAAGAACGAGAGTCTTTAAAACAATAATAATATATAACTAGTTTGTGAAATCAAATTGCAGCATGGATATTTTGAGCATTGAATTAATTTTTTTTGTTGAAAATATTTTTAATTGTTAATTGAAAATGTTAAGTTTGTTCTAAGATATTTTACCTTTTTCACAATCTTATCATCGTATATTAATTGATACTGATAGTTTATAAAATGGTGCAGATGTTTAACAACACGATAATATAACATATAACCAATATATGACTATTTAAGAGATCCAATTGCAATACAAAGTTCCTTAAATGTTTTGTTTTAACACGGTTTATTTTCACGTTGCTATAATGTGTTAATATTTTGACTCAATTGTTCTATATGATATTTATAAACGTTTATGTATCGTAAGAATGAAAATGTATGATATTTATATCATTTGGACATCCTTTTACTAGAAAAACAAATAAAATTATTCATTCAAATTCTGATATTTATGCCTCAGATTCAGATTCAGATGTGCGATTCATATTCAAATTCAAAACCTTCTGATAAATAAATAGCACCTTAGATTTCATAAGCGGTTTACGCCTTATAAACAATTGGCTTATAAACTCATGGTTAGTTTTAGGTTAGCTTGTTATACATAGAGGTAAGCTGATAATGGTATATAAACATCTAAACTTCTTAATTAATTGTTTTATGAAACATTTTTTTTATTATTACTTTTTTTTTATAATTTTCTTTTAGGGGTGTGCACGGTTCGGTTTGGGTCGGTTTTTGGCTAAAATCGAAACCGAACCACAATGTTCGGTTTTGTAGAACCCAAACCGAAACCGTTCGGTTTTAGCGGTTCGGTTTTTCGGTTTGTTATCGGTTTCGGTTTGGTTTTTTGATTTTTTCGGTTTCTAACCGTTAATTTTTGGGTATGGCCAAATTATACCAACAAACTTGTTTTACGTACAAAATTAGTTATATTTCTTTACTTTTTTTCAATCTAAGCATAATAATGTTTATTGCATATTCTACAATTACAAACATATAAATGAGACATACACGTATAAGTGAACATACACGTAATATAATCATTATCGAATACTTATCGATGTATCCACAAAACACGCGACACGACAAACATACATATAAATATAAACGTTAAGATAAATATATTATAAATCCATTCACAAAATGAATATTAATTTATAAATTTGATTTATTTAGTTATTTAATCATATTATATTAATTAGATATTATTATATAATAAAACCGATTTAGTTCGGTTCGGTTTTTGCGGTTTGGTTTTTAGACAAAAACCGAAATCGAACCGCATTTTTCGGTTTTTGAAAAAGTAAAAACCAAACCATCGGTTTTTAGTTTCGGTCGGTTTCTTCGGTTCGATTTTTTCGGTTTTCGGTTCGGTTTCGGTTTTTTCGGTTTGTTTTGCTCACCCCAAAATTTTTTAACACTCTTAGCACAAGCTCACAAATCTTTTACTTATCCTATTTAAATAAACTAAGACTAGGGGGCGTTTCTTTTTCTTTTCAGATTAAGAGCCTTATAAATTTATGTAGGTCTCATGTCGGCCCATGTCTGTTAATGCCTCTAGATGGGGAGAGGAATACATTTTATGGCTTGTGGATATAGAGGGATTAGTGAAAATATGTGGGCTCCACATTAAAAAATAACTTTATTAAACACTTGTGTGGACCCATGTAGACCCAATCCCTTAGCTAAAAGGAAAAAGAAACACAACCGGTATATAACCTTACCAATGGACTTGATTCGACTTATTTTAGTTAAATAAGTTAAGAATCTTATAATCCGCGTAAATAAGCACAAACAAACATTCTTGAGTGAAGTTATCTTAGTTTATATGACTAAATGTGTCTAGGTACTACAAATATATATTATCCACTTGAACCACCGATTACTATCGTTTTAGTTTCAGTTACATTTATCGGTCCCTCAAGATCTTACGATTTTATGATATTACAAAATAAAAACGATCATTATCATCGTAAGATCTTTGCGAGATAGGATCTCGATCTTCACTATATGATCTTAAGATCGATTCGATCTTACTTTTCTCGAACCACAAGCTAAAAAACAATAAATTTGTGTATTAAGTTTTGTAGAATAAAAAAAACTGAGGCTAATTATATTAAACACTTCATACACACAATTTTGACATACATTTGAATGATATATGATATGTAATACTCCCCCGTCTCAATTTTAATTGTACATATTTCTTTTTTGGGATGTCTCGAAAAAAAATCCACTTTCCTTTTTTAGTAAGAAAAAGATAATTTAGTGAAGGAATATTCTATATGAGTAGTTGAGAATTGTAAAGGTCCCACTTTTATTAAACTTTGTGTTTTTGTCTCATGACAATAATTTTAAAACGGATGGAGTAATATGTAGATTTGCATAATATTACAATGCTTATTAAAAAAATAACACTATAATAGGATTTTAAGATCTCAATCTGATCTTAAGATCACGATATTGCAAAGACAAAACCAATCCTTAGTAAGATTTCGATCCTAAAAAAACTTGAAATAAAGTAAGATTTACAACCATTAATTTGATGGGAATGAAATTGATAAGAATGAATTTCATTTTTGCCCTAAAAATGAAACCATGGTTAAACGTTTATTAAAAAAAACTTCTACATTTGCTCGTTTAAAATTATACGATTTGTGCGATTTTACCTAAAAATTAAAATGTGATAAAAAAAAATACACATTTTGGATATTTAATTATTTTTGTAACTTTTTTGAAAAAGTACAAGTAGCACGACATTTTAGAAGAGTCGTACAATTTTAGATGGGGCAAAAACTCGCCTTTTTTTGGCAAACTTTTAACCATAGTTTCTTTTTTTTGGAAATTGGAATTAGCTCTAAGAGCTTTGCTACAACCTCCTACGTTTTTTCTTACAAATCTTCCTACACACAACAATATTATATAGTTTTTTCTACTCATTATTTCTCTGCATCCAAACCGTGTGTACTGACATTTGTCAGTATCCAATAAGTAGAACATTTTGTAAAAACAAAATGTAAAAACATTTAGCATTTTCCTTAGCTCTAAAAGTAACTAGTCCAAGAAATAAGATAAGATTGTTGCTCTGAACTGTGATGTGACTTGGGGTTTTGGCAACAATTCCCATCAAAAAGATAAATTGCGATGGGAACTAAACTGGTTTGGTGAAAATTTTACCATGAACTATATGTTACTAGTATAAAAAGTAGCTAAAATGGAACCTTGTATTTCTTCTCTTGTTCTTTTTAGCAAAGGTACTAGTTGTAATGATTTCAATTGTGAGTCTAAACAAGTTGAGCTGCTTTTAAAGAGTAAAGTTCAAAATACATTTATGTAGTTTGTCTCGTGTATCGTTTTTCATCTTTAAACTTTTTTTTGGCACAAAACTATTCATCTGCTAGTTAAATTGGCAAAAATACATCCATCTGCTAGTAAAATCAGTCGATGAGGACTAACGATGCAAATATTTCTCCGTTATCTCCTAACGGAAGAGAGAATATTTGCATCGTTAGTCCTTAGGACTAACTATGCATTTTATTTTCGAAAATAAATTGCATCGTTAGTCCTCCACCACCATCACCGCCACCTCCACCGCCACCCACCACCGCCACCTACCACCTACCACCTAACGCCACCACCAGCACCACCTACCACCCATCACCTCCACACACCACCCGCCACCGTAACCACCTCCACCCAACTCCACCAACACCATCACCGCCACCCACCTCCACTAATACCACCACCCAACGCCACCACCACCATCACCGCCACTCACCACCACCATCACCGCCACCCACCACCACCATCAACAAACTTGGGAGTGGTGGGTGGTGGTGGCAGTGGTGGTGGTGGAGGTGGTGGGTGATGGTGGTAGTGGTGGCGGTGGTGGTTGTAGTGGGTGGCGGTGGTGTTGGTGGTTGGTGGTGGTGGCGGTAGATGACGATGGTGGAGGTGGTGGTTGTGGTGGGTGGGTAGCAGCAGTGGAGGTGGGTGATGGTGGTAGTGGTGGCGATGGATGGCGGTCGGTGGTGGTGGTGGTGGTTGTGGAGGTGGTGGCGGTAAATGGCAATGGTGGAGGTGGTGGTTGTGGTGGGTGGGTGGCGGCGGTAGAAGTGGGGGGTGGTGGCATTGGGTGGCGGTGGAGGTGGTAGGTGGCGGTGAAGGTGGTAGGTGGCGGTGAAGGTAGCAGGTGGCGGTGAAGGTGGCGATGATGGTGGTGGAGGACTAACGATGCAATTTATTTCCGAAAATAAATTGCATAGTTAGTCCTAAACACCAACGGTGCAAATATTTCTCCATTCTCTCTTCCGTTAGGAGATAACGGAGAAATAGTTGCACCGTTAGTCCTCATTGACTGATTGTACTAACAGAGGGATGTATTTGTGCGAACTTTACTAACAGAGGGATGGTTTGTGCCAAAAAAAAAAGTTTATATATGTAAAGCGAGACACGGGACAAACCAGTATTTTGGACTTTATTATGCTTCGAGACTAGACTAGCTTTTAGAAACAAATTTAAATAATAACAGTTAATTGTACTATGTGTTTGATAAAAGCTTAATCTAGTTCTTATAGTTTATGTAAGAGGACATAAAATGAAATACTAACGTGAGTAGACATATAATGCCAGATTTATTATTTATACTTGATTGTTGTTAGACAAAAAATATTAAAAAATAACCATATCAAGTGACTCCCAATAACTATCCTTCGGAATGACCTTAACTAAAACGGAAAAGTATATTTCTGCAAGTTATTCGGAGAATTTGAGTGTTAAACTTTGATGTATGCGGCTTAACAGCTATTCCCGTGAATGTTTTCAGACTCTTCCTTGACTATTTCAAGATGCTCACCCAACAACTTTGAACCTCAGAATTTTTTGAAACATTAAAAATACGAGATCATCTTGAAGCTGGTTTGCAAAAACTCTTAAATAGGACTACTAAAAGCCAAACTGTTATCACGCTATTATCAAGTTTGTGTTGGATCTTATTGAGGCTCGACTCTAGATCTTATCGTCGAGCATTTTGAGCTTTATGCAAACTGGTTTTTCACTTATGGTAGAATTTTGTTGTAACTTTATATTTTTCATTTTATTTTTGTATAAATTTAATTCTCAAGTGCTGGCCCAATGGATCAAAGAAACGAGTCCTACACAATCAAGATGTGTATTGAAACCTGGCCCATTGATATGCCCATTCTAGTTCCGATCTTTTGTTTACATGAAATAAAAAGTTTCTATCAAAGTTGGAGTTCGAGCACAAAGAACGAGTTGGCTCAAGTTGAGTTCTTATCAGCTTATGTTAATTTTGTTATAATTTTTTACGAGTATTATTTTTATATGAATTTGATAATCGAATATAATAGATTTGATTATCAAGATTTTTGAGCCACAATTAGACATGTTCAGATTCTATATCAAGACCAAACTGATTGATATGCCCATTTTAAAACATGGGACATGACCCAAATTTCAGTCTATGAATGAAACACCCCCGGACATAGATAAAGAAAGGGCATTCCTCCAAACAGCTAGCTCAAGGATTTGAAGTGTTTGATCTTTCACCTAGCAAAAGTTACCCCATATGGTCACCATTCTTCCTAGTTGCTAAGAATGACAGGGTGACACCAGAAAACACAACAATAACATTTAAAACAATGTTGATTGCATAGCTGTCAATTCTGTAAGACAGTATGTTTACATTGAAACTCCTAGGTATAATATTATTATGGACCATTATTTATAATGGTGAAAACCCTAATACCCTAAACCCACAAACCGGGCTTGGGCCTAATTATCCACTAACACTCCCCAGATTCGGCGGGGCGAAATCGCTGAAAGCTCGAATCGTAGTAGTAAACTAATAAAGCAAAATAAAACAATAACCAAAATAAACGGATAATTCAAAGTATCCCAAACAATGCCTCGGGAATAAGAACCCTAGATTCGACACCAACAAAAGTCGTCTCGGGAATAAAAACCCTAGATTCGACACCACCAAAAGTCGTCTCGGGAATTGATACCCTGGATTCGACACCAACAAAAACAAACAATTTTTCAACACCTGCTATCTGCTAAAATTCGTTAATGGCTATCAAACATCGACGAAAATCAATATAAAATTCCAAATCTAACCACTTTACTTTTGTTTCAGTGAATGATGGATTCTTCCAACTAGAAATTGAAAACTAACACGTGAGGATATGAAAGTGGGTTGCTTTTTCTTATCTTTATCTTCGTTAATATAAACCCCATCTTTTCCTTTTTTTTTTTTTTTTTTTTTTTTTTTTTTTTTAGATCAAATATCTCCAAGATCAATTAATAGTGATCGATCTCCGATGATGATGATTTTTTTTTTTTTTTTTTTTTTTTTTTTTTGGAGATGATTGAGAGGGTTTGGGAAGGAGAAGTAGTAGACAAAGCAGTAGAGATGGAGCAGTGGAAGGAGATGATAGAGGGGATCAGGAGAGGATTAGAGGTGGTGAGGGAGGAGCAGTAGACAACGCAGGGAAGAGGGAGAAGTGGAGGGTAGAGGAGATTAGGGTTTGTTGTGTTGATGATGTGGGTGAGTAGCAGGAGACGAATGGAGGTGAGAAGGAGATTGGGAGGATCAGAAGGAGATTGGAGGTGAGTAGCAGGAGACGAATGGAGGTGAGAAGGAGATTGGGAGGATCAGAAGGAGATTGGAGGTGAGTAGCAGTAGACGAAGGGATAGGCAGGGATGAAAAAGCAGCGGAATTAGGGAGATTTAGGGTTTTGTGGTGGAGCGTGAAAGGTATAGCTCTGAAACCATGTAAGACAGTATGTTTACATTGAAACTCCTGGGTATAATATTATTATGGACCATTTCTTTATAATGGTGAAAACCCTAATACCCTAAACCCACAAACCGGGCTTGGGCCTAATTATCCACTAACAAATTCAAGCTTATAAACTCAGTCATATAACCATCAAACTGCTGGTGTGAAAAATTGAAGTTGATTGCAAAGCTGTCAATTCATGAATCGAGCTGTAACATAACTTCTGATTTTATCTACTGTTAAATATATAATTCAGCACAGAAGAAGCTTTTTCTAGCAAAAGTTTATCATTGATACATAAATCCTAACCCAAAACATAACAACGTGGTTTACCTACCTTTTAAACAAAACATAAACAGAACTCAGATGACTCAAACATAAACTATACCTTTTCTTTTCATCAATCCAATAATCCAAAGATACTTCCAGCATTCTTAACCCAATTCCCACAACTCTCGGGCTTCAAGTGCAACCAAAGATTCCTATAATCTGCACTTTGACTAAACAACAAAAGTGCAGTGTCATACATTGGGTCTTGTGCACCCCATCCGAGTTTCTCCAACTTTTTAATACAAGCGCCCATATCATCTTCTTTACATATCTTCATCATCATTCTCGACATTTCACAAACATCTTCTCCAAGTGCCTCCAACTTTTTAAAGCAAGAACCTGCATCATCTTCTTTATTTTTCTCCATCATCAATTTCATCTTCTTCAAGTGTCTCCAACTTTTTAAAGCCCGCATCAACTTCTTTACTTTTCTCCATCATCAATTTCATCATCTTAGAAACATCTTCCTCAAGTTTCTCCAACTTTTTATAGCAAGCATCAACACCATCTTCTTTATTTTTCTCCATCATCGTTCTCACAATTTTAGAAATATCTTTTAGGACGGTTGAGATGTTATCATTGCTTGATTGACATTTTCGCTTTTTGCTTTGACTTAGAGAATGAGAGGAGCAATTTTGTGTAGAATCCGATGGGTTTTGCTTTAAAGCTAGTGGTTCTTCTCCACGATGGCTATCATCAACATCTTCATTCAGATCAGAATCAACATGTTCTTGATCTAAAATTTGGGGTACAGATTTTTCCATTAAAAGGGTCTCGTTATAAGGGAGTGGTTTTGGATCACCTATAATATCACATTTGCTACGTATCACATGAAGGTCGTAAACATATATAAAACTGCAAAAAAAATAATTAGAAGATAAGCAGAACTGACTATGCGAATGACCAAGGGACAAAAGTGCACACAACACCAAAAATTTATCTCATAGGAGTATATCTAAGCAAGTAGAAAGAAAATTGATTCGCTCCGAACGGTCTATCTTTTATTAGTCAACCACTTGTGAATGGTCAACCATAAAAGTCAAACAGCTTGAGAACGCAATGCAATTATCCAGGAGAGTTTAGTGTTTCCCCGGGTTGTTAAGTCCCAACGAGTTGTGCGATTGAATAGCTAAACGCGTAGTGATCGGGTGATATTGAACAGGAAAGGGGTTATGATTGATTACACTAAGGAAATTAAATCTAATAAAGACTTTGAAGTCCTTCTAATTCTATATTTAAAATCGTTTAACGATTAAAACCTAAAACGCGTACGTTTATGTTTAAATAAACGTCTACGTACAAAAGAAAATGTGAAATTGAAACAGTATTAATCCTAAAAATATAAAAATGAAATTTTTACAAACCTAATGATAAAAGAAAATTTTGAGAAAAAGAAAATTATTTTTAAACTATTTATTTAATTATTATTAATTAATTACTATTTAATTACTTTTTAAATTAAGTAAAATTCTAATAAATAGAAAATGAATAGTCAAAATTCTAGAAAAATTCCTAAAATCGCTTAAAGTTATATAAAACCTAGGAAAAATATAAAAACTAGGGTGTGCTTAATAAAAACTAAATTTGCTATTTAAAATTTAAATATTAATTAATTATTAATTAAACTAATATTAATTCTAGTAAATACTAAATGAAAAAGGAAAAATCTAAAACTTTTTCTAAAAATCTATTATAAGTGCAGAAAGCTAGGAAAATTATAAAAATGAAAAGTGCTTAACAAAAAAAAATTGAAAAATAAGCTAATAAGTTCAAGCTTCTTAAATAGAAGCTATTACTTTCCTAAAAAATGATGTTTTTGTTGTTTTTCTTTTATAAAACTATTTTAATACCTAAAATATGAAACTTTTGAAAAGACAAAATAATCAGTGCTTAAAAATAAGCAATTTGGACACAAAAACCCTTATCAGTTGACCAAGCTTTGACCAAGGCTAGAAAAGAGCTGAATTGGGTCAAGTGGGGTCCACAGTGATGGATTAAGGTGTAAACATGTTACTTGAACAGGTTTAAGCAAGAAACAACCAAAATAGCTCACTGAATAAGCTGATGGATCAAAATAAGCACTTGGCTTCTTTGTGTTCTGAGACAGTTATGGGACAGAGTTTGAAGGGCAAAACAAGTGGGGTCCACAGAGCGTAAGCTCTCAAACTTGGCTAAAACAGATAGCCAGCTGGGTTGTGAGCTCAAAGGAACCAAGAACAACCCCTAGGGTCCACTTATGTGGCCTGTGGGACCCACAAAAGGGGTGGTGATGGCTACTGTGGTGGTGGTGCGGCAAATGCATGAGGAGATCACTTCCCTGCAATGTGTTTGGGGAGTGGAGCCCACACAAAATTCACAAAAATAGTGTAAAATAGAAATGAGTACACAAGTGGGACTAAGTGAATTTCCAAAAGCACAAGCATTCAATCTCAATAATAAGCTCTATAAAATTATACAAGATCGCCCAATTTTACTAACCATACTTTTGACTTTTTATAAGAAACTCAAATTCGACTTATATGAGATTTGATCACTTCACATCTCTTGAATAAGTTATAACAAGCTTGTATGAGACTAGATTAAGCGAGATTAACAACTAATGAGGAAATATGAGTGATTTGGCACCACAATTCCTAGACAGTTAGACAAGAGGTAGCAATCAAAGGCAAGGTTGACTTTTACTAGGTAAGAACGATTTTATGTTTCTATGACCTATTTATCACAAAGCAAAACATGGTTAAATCACGAAACAAAAAACAACAAGAAAGGGCCAAGAACGATGCAAATCCAAACACACCTCTAGTGGTTGTCTTGGAGATTTTTCAAAGAAAACAAGATTAAGAACTAGAAACTGATTCACATGATTAGAATATGACTTAATAAGCTAAAATAAACACAAAAGCACAAGCTTAAACTACAAATACTTGGTATTCTATATTATGCTAAAAGGGCAGATAAATACAAGATTTCAAGAACAATGAGAATTTTCAAACAAGCATATTATTTTAAGTTCTAATTTCACTTTAAAACACCTAACAAGCAGAACTAACATAGAAATAATCAAAGTTAAATATTGCTACAGTAAAACAAGAAATTTAAGGAAGTTCCTTACAAATTGCATTTCAAGCTGAAATAGAACAAGAACCAGAGAACAATCCTATAGGCTTCCACAAGCCTCTATTACCCACTCCAATTCAAGTTTCAGCTCTGCATCATCTTCTTTGATTTTTGATTGAATTTCTAGTATTTTTGAGTAATTATGAGTTTTACAAACTCAACCTGGTTTAATGTTTCTAAAAGCTTATAGAAGCTTACTTTTGAACTTATATGAGCTTATGGGTCCCTAACAACAAGTATCAACAACATTAAAGTTATATGAGAATTTGAGTACCAATTTTGCATAAACTGAAAATGTGATAAAAACTTCAATTGATGATGAAAACAAGTTTTACTAGCACTGAGAAACTTAGAAATACAACTTTCAAGCTTTAAAATACACTAGAACATTAAAATTAAGCTATTCAACTATGAAAACTAAAATTACACTAGAGCTCTCGCTTCACTGCTTCTTCTTTCTTCTTTATAGACTTTTTAGACTTCCCACTTGCTTCTGAATATTTCCCATCAACAATCTTGACCGTTGGATGAGTCAAAACAATCTCAGCCTTCAAATCCACTTTTGGCGCCAAAAGTGGTTTATGTAACTCAGGTCGAAATTTTACAATTAATGCACTTTGGTATGTTGTGGAGGTGTAAGGGATGAGAGAGAGAGTAGGGGACAGGAAAAAGTGAGTTGGTGATGAGGTGGTAGGAGCGGTGGTGGAAACCATGGTGGTATTGGAGTTACGGTGTGTGGGAGGAAGGATGAGCAGGCGTGGGTTTGACCAATGTTTGACGTAGTATTATTAATAGGGGAGGGTTCAGTTTTGGGGGGTTCAATTGGTTTTGGACTGGCTCAAGGGTCAAGTCGAGGGGTTCAAGGGTCAAGCTCAAGTTGGGCTTGGGTAGTGGGCTGCAGATTGGTGGGTTTGTGTTTGGGTTTATTAATTGGGTGTGTTTGATCCGGATTTGATTTGGAAGTAATACACAAGGACCATATTTGCCATTTGACCAAACTTGAAGGACCAAAACTGTAATTTTCCAAATTTCATCATAAGGACTAATTATGACAAGATTAATTTTCCCAAGGACCAAAAATGATAATTTTCAAATTAAAAATGTCCCGGGTAATTTCATCAATCTTTAAAATTCAAGGACTCAGTTGTCATTTTGCAAAGCTAGACTTTATAAGGCTAAATTTGACAACTTAAAAATTCTCAAGGCCTTTTATGAAAAATTATAAGTTTTGAATAACCGGGACTAGATTTTACAATTATTGAATAAAACACGTCTAAATATTTTTCATCTTTTTGAGACTTTTTAAAGTGTTTTTGACTGGTTTTGCAGTGCAGAAGGAACAAAAATGATGAGTATTTACACACTCATAAAAAATGTTACCGTATGATATTATGTTGGGTAAGAATTTCATGAGGTACACATTTGGGGTGATTAGGGAAAGGGAAAAGGGTCGGAAATTGCTACGGGATACCTCAGTTATGTCGTGTACATCGAATTACATGGTGTATCTTTTTCTTTTTGTTCGTGTATGTGAGTGGCCTATATTTGTATAAAGTGGGGTATTTTTTTGTGTTTGGTTTGATGGTCACCATTGGAGCTGAGGATATTGGACCGGAAACCGAGGCGAACCAGAAAATCGAGCTGAACCGGACCAGACCGACCATATTCGGTTCGGTTTCGGTTCTATATACTAACGGTTTTCAGTTTCCATTCGACCCAAAACCGACAAAAACACACTTAAACCGAACCGACCATATTCGGTTCACGTTTTTCACAAAATCAGTTCTTGGTTCGATTCGATTTTGGTCGGTTCAGTTCGGTTCGGTTTTTGACCTATGCTCAACCTCACCACTAAAGCCTTTAGGTTGTTGGTTTGGTGAAGGGAGTGAATGCTAAGGTGGCGATGGTGGGTACGCCGACCATTACATTCAGTCTAGTGGTCACCAAACACATTACCGAGCCCACTACCAAACCAACCACAAAGTTCATTTTTTAACAAAATTAACAAATACTAGAGTTAAACTTCATTATTTTTTAACGCGCGGTGGTGGCTTGGCCGTAAGGGGTTTCACGCGTGGTTTAGGCCAACCACGGGTTGGGTGGTGCCTCCATTAAAGGGCCCTCAAACCTCACGACCTTCAAGCAATATACTATAAAATTTAAAAAAAATATATGTATCAAAATTCAAAAATAACACGTACCTGATTTTAAGTCCGAGACGAAACCAAAACAATCGAACAATGGAACCTTTCTGCAAATTCTTCAATACAATAATCTCACCAGGAATCCAACCAATCTGGGAGAAAGAACCATCAGATAACATAAGCGAGTACCATTGCTTGTCATCTTTAGAACGTATCAGACGACTATCAATATCAATCACTTGAACCATCGGTTTATAAAGATCATCCGTTGGTACATTACCAGTCGTTAGCTTCGGTAATGCTCTTGAGTTAGATTTACCCCCATTATTTTGTTTTTGTGAAATTTCATTTGGGTTTTTTTTCCCCTTGGAAACAAGCTATAGAATAATGAAATAAAAAGTAATGGAATTGAAAAAGTGAGGGAAATGAAAAGAGAGGCGAAGATGTGCCAAAATTTAACTTCTAACTACCTATTCTATATAGACTTGCTAAAACAAACCATTGCAGTTCTCTTTTTATAAGATGAGATGTTGCGTGTAAACGAGTCGAGCTTTTATCAAGTAACTCGAGCTTGAACTTGACTTAAGCTCAATTTTATCGAGCCTCGAACTCGAGCTCTAGCCCAACAAGTGAGTTTGAAATGTTTAATGAGTCGATCTCGAACTTATATACACACTCGATCCAAGTTATTGTCGAGCTTTTTGAGATTTTATGTGATTATGTTTATCTATATATAATATATAGGGAGAATTACATGTGTTTCAAAACTAGAAGGTGGTTTGGGTATTAGGCGTTTAGAGATCGACTTTGATATGGATTTAATGATGGCGAACGTTTGGAAGATTTTAGCTAATAAAGAGTCGTTTTGGGTACGTTGTATCATTCATATAAACTAAAAGGTCGTAGTCTATGGGATGTTCCTATTCGTTCTAATATAAGTTGGGGATGGCGTATATGTAAATAATATATAAGTGTAACTACTTATTTATTAATGTATCAAATTTTTTGAATCGAGCTCGAACCGAATTTACCTATTATCTTTAGTTCAATTTTTGTTGTTTTTACAAAAAATAATGACAAGTAAATGGAGAGCTCGAACCAAATTCAAACTTTTTCGAGCTGAGCACGAACGCGCGTCACTTTTGAAGGCTCACTAAGCTATCGAGCTGAGCCGAGCTCTGCAAAAGTTCGACTCGTTTACAACCTAGTGAAACCAATGAAAATCATTATCATTATTACGGCCTGAAAAACAAATTTTGGAAATCTACTTTTTTTCATGAAATAATAACCAATTTTTAATAAGAATGTTCATAATATGGGTAATACTCACAGGAACCAAAAACCAAAAACCAAAAACCAAAACTGAATCGAACCGAACTGAATATGTAGCTGAACCGAATTAGATATTCGGTTTTCGATTCGGATATCGTTTTAAAAATTGTAAACCGAACCGAACCGAAACCCAAATTCATATATATATAAAATATATTTTTCATATTTATTTTTATACACTAGTTGGATACCCGCGCACAACGGCGGTGATAAGTATTGTTATATGTGTTTGCTTACCCGTTTAGTGAATTCGTTTCATAACACTCCGAATGTATATTGTTAGTTGTATGTGTTTGTTTGGGTTACCTGTAGCTTTCCCATGACATCATTATTCCCGCATATAAAAATACCATCACAATCTCTTACCCGTCAAACACTTCTTCCAAAAGTATATGATTTTGTCGAATCAAGATTGTATTGATTGAAATAAAGGTAAAGTTGTAAAAATTTGAATTAAAATAAAATAAACCCACTAAAAATATAAAAATTAAAAACTCATAAAAGTATATCAAAATGGATGTTGAATTAAAGAGCCCAAAATTTTTGAAAATATGGTGAAATTAGATTATAAAAAAAATAAATAGATAAAAAGATATTTCAATTTGAAAATAAAGATGAATTTTTAGTTGAGAAGTGACACATGTCACTTTATAATTGGAGCTCCTTATTTTATGTTTTAGTGATTAGGAGTTAGGCTTGGAGTTTGTTAAATAATAAGTGATACATGTCATCTCATGATTGGAGCTCCTTATCTTAATTTTTTGTTAGGAGTTAGGTTTGGAATTAGGCTTGGGTTATACATGCATTATAATATAGTATAAAGTATAATAAAGATGAATTTTTAGTTGAGAAGTGACACATGTCACTTTATAATTGGAGCTCCTTATTTTATGTTTTAGTGATTAGGAGTTAGGCTTGGAGTTTGTTAAATAATAAATGACACATGTCATCTCATGATTGTAGCTCCTTATCTTAATTTTTGGTTAGGAGTTAGGTTTGGAATTAGGCTTGGGTTATACATGCATTATAATATAGTATAGATAAAAAAAACCATTAAATTTTTTCCTAATATAAACAAAAACAATTTTTAAGCTTAAAATATTTTTCTTTGACTAAAAATCTATGTAATTATAATTTCAAAATATAAATTATGTAATTCGGGTCAATCCGAAAATCAAACCATTTTTAATTTCGGTTTTCGGTTTACCAGTTTTCTATTTTTAACCAAACAACCCGATAACTGAACCGATGAACACCCATAGTTTTTTATATTATGTTACTTCCAACCTTCACATCACTTCACTTTCCACCTCAGCGTCACATCAACTTTCTATCTCCTTCACCACCATATCACTTTTCACTCTCGACAATCTCATATCACTCCACCTTTCAACACATTTATTTATTTATTAAAATACCTCATTAAATACTCTAAACACACTCACAAACAAAAAACAATTAATAAAAATATTTGAAGGGCACAGAACCCAAAAGGTGAAAGGATCACATTTCGTCTCTCGCTCTTCTTCTTTTGGCCCTGAGCCCAACCATCTTGTTGCGTGACCTCCCCTTGCCGATGAATGAGCTCCCTTTGGGACCAACCTTATACCACTACTCAAATTGTATTTTACTTAAAAAAAAAAGTTAAATTTTTTATTATTGTTTATTAAATCCGCTCAAACTTTATTTTCATTAAATAAATCATTTAAGTTTAAATGTTATTCTAATATTGTGAAAATTTTGAACAATTATTTAACCAAAGGACAATACTTGACCTTGAGCCGAGTCAAATTTTGAACGGTTATTTAACAAAGAGACAAAACTTGAGCTTGAGCCAAGTCAAATTGTTCTTTGCACGCACTTGGGCTACACTTATGAGCTCAATTAGGTTCACGCGAGGTTACACAATGTTTAACATTACCAGACAAAATAAAATTAAAATTTAGTACTTTTCAAAAATAATATTTATATTCTATTTAAAAAAGGGGCATTTGCATATATAACCCGTTTAATATCAATCCTAAGTTGTTAGTTCCCGTGTTGTGTTTAAAAGAATAAACTTATCACGTCTTTTTGGTATGATGATGTCAACTAGGAGCGTAAGTGACAAACAAGCTTGAGCATTCTCAAGAGACAAACGAGCTTTTAGAACTAAAAGAAATAATAACTTTTCGTGTAATAGTGTCTTTAAGAGAACTAAATTTCAATTCCCTAGTTTATGTAACATGACATGAGAAGACGGACTGATTTGCGTAGTCGTATCAAGCCATATTAATATTCAAAACATAGAAACCGTTAACAAACAAATCATAAAACCCTAACGTTTGTCGCCTTAACACAACCAGTAGTACGTCCAATACTAAGACAAAAAGCGTCCTAATGTTATCAAACAACTCGAGCTCAAGCTTATATCAAGTTCTAGTTCAAGTCAAGCTTATAAAAGCTTGGCATTGAGCTCTTATCAGTCGTTTCAACCCTTATATAAAAATTGGATTTATCTCATGGTAGAATTCTGCTGTAATTTTCACAGTATATTTCCTCAGAATTGGTTTATCAAATATAATAAATTGACTTATCATATTTCTTGACCAGTGGATCATATAAATGGGTTGGATGGGGTTTCATTGGATCAAATCAAAGCTTCTTAGATGTCCCTATGTTTCACCTGTTAATTGGAATATAACCTTTCATTAATCCGTCTCAGTGACACAATCCCTGATAATAGATAAGGAAGCGGTATTCCTCCAAGCAGACTTTTAGAAAAAAACGGGAATTCATCAGGATCATGCAAGTCTTGATAGCATGATATATACTAAAGATATAAAATGGAAACAAGCATTGAAGCGAATTTGATCACTGCACATCATACATCAGGAAAATAAATTAAGATCAACCTGCGCATTCTTCGTAACTCTAGAACATAAAAAAGTTTTTAGATGCAACAGTTGTGGAATTAACGTCTCGAAGAACATAGCAAAGTGGTTCAACTTCTAGATGAAACCAAAACATAACATTGATTCACAAAAAAAAGATACTATACCTTTCTTCTTATCAACCCAGTAGTCCAAACTTACTTCCAGCATTCTTAACCCATTTCCCACAACTTTCCGGCTTCAAAAGCAACCAAAGTTTCCTATAATCAACACTTTCACCAAAAAGCAAAAGTGCAGTGTCGTACAATGGATCTTCTGTTCCCCAACCAATATTCTCCAACTTCTCAAAGCAAGCACCCATGTCATCTTTATTTTTCCCCATCATCATCCTCGCAGTTTTAGGAATATCTTTTGCAGCTGCCAAGATTTTTTGATTACCTGATTGACGCTTTCGTTTTGTGCTATGAGTTTGAGAACACTGTGAAGTCAGGGGTTGTTTAGGATCGACATCAGCATGATCTTCTTTTGGGTTAGAAAGCCCTGTATCAACTAGCGGTGTAGGTTTTTCAATCGAAGAGGTGTTCTTATGAGAGTATGGTTTTGGATCACCAATGATATCACATTTGGTAAGTATCGCATGGACTTCGATGACTACAACAATACTGCACACAATAATTGGAAAGGGTCTCTATCAATCCTTTTGTATACAAACATAAGATTAAATTGCAAATTCAGACTTACAAACCATAAATAAACTAAAGTTTTTACATTTACACCATGGTTAGGTAACATTTGGCATTTACCAATTCTCTAACCTCATCTTTCTTAATTGAGAACTGATTGTTACGGTTTGTAATAATATATCTATCTATTTTCAATTTAACAAATAAACCCAAAATGATTGTTTAGGTTTGTAATAAAATATCTATCAGTCTTCACATAACAAAATGTAATTATTGAGATAAGTTATTCAACATTCCCAATACTCGT
Organism: Chrysanthemum lavandulifolium; assembly: GCA_022545495.1. Lineage (NCBI taxonomy): Eukaryota > Viridiplantae > Streptophyta > Magnoliopsida > Asterales > Asteraceae > Chrysanthemum > Chrysanthemum lavandulifolium. The sequence goes on from CM040240.1 coordinate 266,021,221, forward strand.
ATGGAACTACAGACAGCAGAATTTTATATGTACTCAACTAAACAATCTCCTATTGTATGCAATCAACTTGTTGTTATGTCTTGTGTGTAGTTTGGCTACAAACAACAGAAATGTTTGGTAAAGACAATTTCAGAGGGTCGGAATACACACGCTAAAAGACAATACTCCCTACATACATTTAGTACGAGATATAAATACGTACGCACGGGAAAGGCTTCAATACTCCCTACATACATTTAGTAGTGGCCTGGGAAAAGGGTCGTAAACGGTCACAAGTATATTCTGGTTCCGCTTAGTCTCGCCCTCCCTGGGTAATCTAAACCGGGAAAACCTCATCCGTTTACCCGTTTATATAATAATAATATTGGTAAAGTTGAATACAATATGATGCAATTAATTTAGTGTAAACTATAAATAAGAGATAAAAACACGTACGAGCGGCCACGCAGAGTAGTGCAAACAAATTCATTCAACTGAACAACAGAGCCTTTTTGCAACTGATTTGATGTAACCAAGTCATTGAGATGAGCAGCAATCATCCCACCAACACTACTTAAACCATCAGATAACTCAACAAAGTACCTTTCCTTCTTTTCACCATCACTAAGATTTACCGGTTTTATATCACTAAGTTTATGAATATTTAACACCTGAATCACTGGTTTTATATCAGTCGGTGAGCATTTACCGCTTGATATCTTTGTTATTGCACCTGGAGTAAGATTTGCGGCCATTGTTATGATAGGATGAAATATCGATTGTGAAATGTGGTCATTTGATTTGGGGGTTTTGGAACCAGCCCTAGAAGAAATGAAATTACAAAGTGAGGGAAATGAAAAGAGAGAGATGGTGCCAAAAGCATTATTTTGGAGATGGTTATCATCAACGTCATCTTCATTCAGATCAGGATCAGCATGGTCATGATTAGAAACTGGGGGTACAGATTCTTCCATTAAAGGGGTCTCGTTATGCTCGAGTCGTTTTGGATCACCTATGACATCACATTTGCCACGAATCACGTTTAGGTCGACAATTAAAATATCTCTGCACAAAATAATTGGAAAGCAGACATCATTATGCGAATGACCAAAATGTAACTCATACTAGTACATCAAGCAAGTTAAAAGAAAAGAAAAAAAAAGGTTACTATGTAGTAGTTAAAAATATGCAGCATCCTATCATTATTCTATTTCAACAATTAAAAAGGTATTAACAAATACATACCCATCATTAAGAAGTTGATATTTGGTCAGCTGAACAATGGAACCTTTCTGCAACTTGTTTGAAGCAAAAATGTCATAAGCAATGGCACCAACCCAGGTAAAAGAACCATCAGATAACAAAACTAAGTACCATTGCTTGTCATCTATGCTACTTGTCTGATAACCAATAGAAAACAGTTGAACCACCGGTACAAGATCATTCTCTTTACATTTACCGGTCGATATCTTCTCTATTGCTCCGGGAGTAAGATTAACCGCCATGATTTTGATCGCTTGGAGAAATGTGAATTGTGGTGATGTAATTTGGGGGTTTTGGTAATAAGGCCTAATGAAATTACTATGTTACTTTTAACTACCTTATTCTATATATACTTGGCACAATACACCCTTATATTTATCCCTTTTGCTACTCAAATTTAACACTTGCACCTCGTTAATGGGTTTAGGTCATAAAATAGCAACGTACTTTTTCAAATGTACTGTTTTAGTACGTGTTCTATTTATTGTTCCACTTAATATTGTGTACTTTTAAGTTTTGTTCCATTTTGCACATTTTGATGACGTGTCACAGTTGAAAGTTTGACACGTGTCACCATTTATAATGTGACACGTCATCAAAATGGAATAAAACATAAAAATACACAACATTAAGTGGAACAATAAATAGTACACGTACCAAAACGGAACATTTAAAAAAGTATGTTGCTATTTTACGACCTAAGCCCTTAAATAATTGAGCTTGAGTTCACATACTCCCTCCGTCCCAAATTTATTGTCCTCTTTTGACTTTTTAAAGTCATGTTTTATCAACTTTGATCTTTAATATTTTTGTTTGTGCTATATAATACTTATTGAAAATTATATCAATGGAAAATACATTGTAAAACAAATCCATTCATATATTTTACAACAACTATTATATAACACAAACAAAAATATTTAAGATTAAAGTTGAAAAAATAAGACTTCAAAAAGTCAAAAGAGGACAATAATTTTAGGACAGAGGTAGTACATACTAAGCTCGGTTACACTCACGAGACTAAACGGAGTTTTAAAAGCTACATTTTAATGTTTAGAAGATAAATGTTTGTTGTATTAGAGTGTTTGATTAAACTAAACTTGGTCTCTCTAGTTTCTACAACGGTGACATTAAAAGAATCATTTGAATAGTCTTATAAAGCTAAATGTAGCATCTTGTTTTGAAACTAGACAAACAAACTGAAAAGCTCACCCGGTCACCCGAACTCTGTCCCTCTAAAACAATCCGTAATTAGCAGTCTACGACAACAAAGAGTCAAACTTTTGTCAACCAATGAGACCTCAAGCTTTTATCACATTTACACCGGAGCTTATGAAGGGTCGACTCAAGCTAAGCTAGAGCTCTTGTTAGGCTTTTATATATCACGTTTACACCGGAGCTTATGAAGGGTCGACTCAAGCTAAGCTCGAGCTCTTGTTAGGCTTTTCAAGCGATATGTAAAATATGCTTTTGACTTGTGGCAGTAATTTGGTATAGTTTTATATGAATTTGGTTATCAACTTTTTTTGACCAACTTGTTCGTGTAAATGGATAGAATACGGTCGGATGATCGAGACACGACCCATTGGATAGAATACGGTCGGATGATCGAGACACGACCCATTGATTTGCCATTCTGCAATATGACCCTGATACCATTAAAAGTTCATATGTTTATTCTATATTTAATTGAGATGACGGGTTGAAAACGGCTGAGAATATATATCAACCTGAACAGGCATGCTTGCCAAACGGGTTACATGAGCTGACCCGTTGACCGCACTAACCCATTTAATGGTAATCCTAACTTGTTAGTTTTCGTGTCGTGTTGCAAATTTCACCGCTATTTGGTACGATGATGTCAACTAGGAGTGTAAGTTAATGTCAACTAGGAGTGTAAGTTAATGTCAACTAGGTGTAAGTGAGCCAAGCTACTGAGATTGTTTAATAGACAAGCTTGAGCATGCTCTAAGAGACAAATGAGCTTTAAGAACTAAATTTAAAAAATAACTATTCGTGCCCTAGTGTCGATAATACAACTAGACTTGAATTCCCTAGTTTATGTAACATGACCCAACGTACTTATTTGAGGAGTCGTATATAGCTAGATCTTTATTCTAAATTTCAAAACAGTTGACAAACAAATAGAAAAAAACAATGACGACGCCCGTCCCGATATAACAACCCCTAACTAAGACTCCAAAGGGTTGTAATTTTATTAAGCAACTCAAGGTCGAGCTTCTATCAAGTTTTAGTCCAAGGTAAGCTTATAAAAGCTCAACATTGAGCTCATATCAGTCGCAACCCTTATATAAAATTTGGTTTTTATCTTATGGTATAATTCTGCAGTAAGTTTCACAGATTACTTTATCAGAATTCGTTTATCAAATACAATACAATTGACTTTCATTTTCTTGACCCAGTGGATCATATAAATGGGTCGGATATTATCAGATCTGTATCAAGACTCGGTTCCAGTCTTCTGCTCACATGAAAAAACATTTATCATTTGGGGTTTAATAGTGATCCAATCAAAGCTTTTTAAATGTCCCGGTGCTTCACCTTTAAATTGGGATAGAGTTTTTCATTAAGTTGTCTGAGTGACACAATCCCTGGAAATAGAAAACAAAGTGGCATTCCTCCAAACAGACTTTACAGCAAGAATTAGAAATACATCATGATCATGCAATTGTCACGGTTGCTGATTCCTGAACTGGATTGTTGTATAATTTGTTTGTTCATTATAAGCTATATACTATACGCAAGCGAGTTTGATCATTGCACATTGGTCTAGCGGTATGGAGGTTTTACCCTCCTAGGCAAGGTCTCAAGTTCGAGTCTTGTCTAGGGCGATAGGGGTTTTCTCTCACGTGCGTAAAGGGAAGGGTGCCATTGCCTTCTGGGCTAGGAGCCATGTAGCCACAATTGCCGTTCCAAAAAAAAACATCATGAAAAGATCTTAAGAACAACATGTGCATCCTTCCTAATCCAGGGACATAGCAAAGTGACTCAACTTCTAGACGAAACAAAAACATAATATCGCTTCACAAAATAACAGATAACATACCATTTCTATTAATCAACCCAATAGTTCAAACTTACCTCCAGCATTCTTAACCCATTTCCCACAACTTTCCGGCTTCAAATGCAACCAACGTTTCCTATAATCAGCACTTTCAACAGAAAGCAAAAGTTCAGTGACTAATTTGCATTTTCTGTGTTAAGTATGATAAGTCAGCTAGTTAGTATCAAGATCATATATAAAGAAGGAAAATACCCCAAATCATGTATCTTTTGATCATTTAGATATATCGTAGTTAACAAGCAAATATAAAACCACAATTGGACACCCATAACGCCTGGCATGTAAAAAAATCGCTAATCAAGACTCAAAGAATCAAACTTTTATTGAGCAACTCGAGCTCAGCTTCTATTAAAGTTGGAGTTTGAGCATAAAAAACGAGCTGGCTCAACTTGATCTCCGATCAACCGTAATTTCGAGCCTTATGTAAGTTGAGAATCTTGTTATAACTTTTCTTATTTCTATATGAATTTGATAATCGAATATAATAGATTTGATTGTCAAGACTTTTGTGTCACTCGAACAGATATTATCATAATCTATATTAAGACACGAGCGATTGATATGCTCATTCTACAACACGACCCTAGTTTCAGTAATTGGTCCACAAAAGCCCCTAATGTTTCAACATTAACTTGGGATGTAGTCTTTAATTGACACAAACCCCCAGACATAGATCAGGAAATGGGCATTCCTTCAAGCATCTATCCAAAATAACTTATCCCTAATGAGTTCCTGTTAAAACGATATACCCTAGCAAATTTTACAGCTAGAACCCGGAATTAACTAGAGCCAGACATGATTTAAAGTGTTTGACCTTCTACATTGCAAAAGTTACCCCATAAAGTCAACACAATTATTCTTCCAAGCATGTCTTTCAATATTAAGAATCCGTTTTAGAGTTTCACCACCATTCTCCTAATTTAAGGGATAAGGATGATAGGGTGAAACCAGAAAACACAACGATAAAATCCAAAACAATGTTGTAGTCTATGCTTATAAGTTCACCCATATAACAACAATCGAACTGCTGATGTGACATTGAAGTTGATTGGATAACTGCCGATTCGTGATCAATCAAACTGTAGAATAACCTCTGATTTTTTCCGCTAATAAATGCATAATATATAAAAACCGAAAAATAGCTTTTCACAAAAAAATAGCATTGCACCACGTTGTACTTCATGTAGACATATATTAATAGTTCTACCTTCTAGACAAAACATATTCTAGACCAAACAGAAACATATCATCAGATGACACAAACATAAACTTTACCTTTTATTTTCCTCAATCCAGTAACCCAAACATACTTCCAGCATTTTTTACCCACTTCCCACAACTCTCCGGCTTTAAGTGCAACCAAAGTTTCCTGTAATCCGCACTTTGACCAAACAATAAAAGTGCAGTGTCGTATATTGGTTCTTCTACTCCCCATCCCATTTTATCCAACTTTTTAATGCAAGCACCCATATCATCTTCTTTATTTTTCTCCATCATCATACCAACTAGAAACCAACAACCACAATTGCAACAAAGAGAATCATCCTTGTATGAGAAGCCAAAGAAGACCAATGATCACAGGCAACCCCACAAAAATAAAAGCTGATATAATGAATCCCAAAAAGAACTACCAACAGTCCACGAATAAAGTAGCACAAGAACCCGTAATATCCAGCACTTACCAGGTAACCAAATATAATAGCGAAACACCGAAGCCCGTAATTACCAGGACATAACCAAACGCAAGAAGGAAACCAAGAGAACAATTGAGAAACACCAGAAAACCCGCAACAAATCCTCACAACAGGAACAGTTTTGAAGAATCAAAACACAAAACCCTAGGAATCGTTCAAACCCGCAGAACTGTGACGAAACCACCACAGCAAACGGAACCAGAAGGATCAAACGAACCCTTACCACTGTTTTGAAGAAGCAAAACACCCACGAACAGAATCGAGTCTCGAAAAGACCCACGAACAGAACCGAGTCTCGAAAAGAAACCCTAAAACGTATTTACACTATGAAAAACCAAAAGAAACCGTAGAGAAAGAACATACCGATCACAAAATAAACCCAACTGAAGGTTGAATCCACAAAGAGGAAGGATCAAGGGCTGTCATGAAGGGGCGTGATGAAGGAGGAACGCAGAAGGCGCCTGAATCGCCCACACAAAGGAGAGAAACCGTTATTATTATTATTATTATTATTATTATTTTATTTTATTTTATTTTTATTTTATTTTATTTTTATTTTTTTTTCAGCAGCAACAAGTTATATACGGACAATTATTATTATTATTATTATTATTATTATTATTATTATTATAAAACCCCATTTTATTAAAGGGCAAATGACAGAAAAAGGTATCAAACTTAGGTTTCATGTCCAATCAAGATACTCTTTTTTTTTCTTGCATAAAAAGGTTCCCAACAAATTCTTTTGGAGGATTTGGGTTTTCTACTAACGTTCGTTAACTCACTTCGTTAGTAAATTACATGTTTGGTCCTCGAATTCGTATAATCATTTCATGTAACATCCAAAAAAATTTCAATTTTTTTTACATGTTTGATCCTCGAATTCATGTAATAATTTCATGCAACATCTGAAAAAAAATTCGAATTTAAAAAAAAAAATAATTATCGAAAAATATTTTCTTAAATTATTAAAAAAATAAAATTCTTTTTGAAATTTATTTTCAAAAATGTTTTTTTGAAATTTTTTTTTCTAATAACTTTTTTTCGAAAATTTATTTTCTAATTTTTTTTTTCGAAAAAATATTTTCAAAAAGTTTTTTTTTTACTTAAAATATTTAAAAAATAAAAGTCTTTTCGATTTTTTTCAAAAACCTTTTTTTTTAAATTTTTTTTTCTATGACATCTTTTTCGAAATTTGAAAAAAAAAATTGAATTTAAAAAAAAAACTCAAAATTTTTTCTAAAAAAACTTTAGTTTTGAAATAAAATTTCGAACAGAATTTTATTTTTTAAATATTTTAAGAAAATATATTTTCGATAATTATTTTTAAATTTTTTTTTTTGAATGTTGCATGAAATTATTACATGAATTCGAGGACCAAACATGTAAAAAAATTTGAAATTTTTTTGGATGTTGCATGAAATGATTATACGAATTCGAGGACCAAACATGTAATTTACTAACGAAGTGAGTTAACGAACGTTAGTAAAAAACCCAAATCTGCCAAAAAAAAATTTTGTTGGGAACCTTTTTATGCAAGAAAAAAGAAGAGTACTTTGATTGGAAATGAAACCTTAGTTTGGTACCTTTTTGTGCCATTTGCTTTTTATTAAAAATTCAAAAGATTTACAAGAAATTAGTGGGAAGCCGAGATACTAATGGGCCCCCCACTCTTCTAGCTACAGCAAAGCTAATCATACTAAAACTATGAGCAGCAACACGTGCCCCAAAGTCTTGTGTTACAGAGAACTTTCGGATCCGCTTTAGTAAGGTCACCGCATCCTTCTCAAGTTCCCCAAAAGAAGAGAATGAGTAGTGGAGAAACCCATATCCAATATTCGCGCACTTAGCCTCATACGTGACGCATTTATGTTGTGCGGCTTCAATCACCGCACGACCAGGCACAAAACCAACCATACCAGTTTGCGTCAAAAGAGATGACCCTGTCAGATCGACACATACATCAAGTCCTCCATCCCACGAGTAGAACAATATATCAGTTAGACGCAAGGGTTTGTCCTTTTCTCCAATAAGCCTATTATCAACTTCTTTACTAGCCGAATTCCCCGACCGAGAACAAATATCAACAAGAGTGTTATTATTATTTATATATTTATTTATTTTCTTATTTTTTTATTGTTATTATTATTATTTTTTCTACTAAAAATATTGTCAGGAGTCATTCTAGAAGTGTTATTATCCTAAGTCTTGTAATCTATAATACTTAAAGCTTATCCCCCTTAATTTAATGTGCAAGGGGGGTTGTGCACAACCAAAAGTACGGTACATACATGTCTATGCATACCGAAATAACTACAACTCATTTCGTTTTAGGAGGCCATCATATTCAATGCAAATTCAATTTGGTTTATGAAGAGGCTCGAATTGAACATCAAGATGGAAGTGCAAGAGTTGCCGGAATTGATCACATGGTATTTAGTATAGAATTGAATGTCAAGTTATGGATTGAGATGAAGTTGAAAAGGTTGCAAGAATAATTGATGATTTAACCTAATTCATGCCTATATAAACCTGCCAAAATCACTTGCACAAACACAAAAGTACGAATATGGGGTTATTGGCCTACAACGACGAAGACACCAAAGCCGGTGGTGGCGTGAATACTAGCTTTGGTACGGTTGGGTAAGCAATTCATATTATATTCTTATTTTGCATGTATTACAATAGTTTAGATATGTTTATGAGTATATGTTTTAATGTTATACACATGTCCGTTTGAGCTTATCCTTCTCGCTCTTTGTCGGGCAAGTGTTTAAGGTGGCTTGGCTTGGGCTCGAACTAGAGGGTTTTATTGTCAACATCACCAAGGAGATCGAGCTCCATCGTTACATTTGATCCAGATTTCCTTGAAGTTGTATCACCGCTAAAGAGACATGCTATGGTTTGTTAAACTTTTAGTAGGAATTATGTAATAATGGAATGCAAGTTTGCTTGCATGCTACTTTTCTTTTTAACATTTTGACTGATAGTTGTGGAGTAAAATAGACCGAGATACAACTTTATGACATGCCAATATTTTCATATTCATTTTGTTTGATTTTTGGTTGAGTGTTAATCTAAGGTTTTTTATACAACGCCGAAATTGCCCATAGTCTGTACCGCGGGGTTGCTGCCCTCCTTCTGATTAGTTTGGGTAACTCATACATACTTTGCAATGTTTTTTTGGGCAAACTTACGCAGACAAATATATTCAAAGTCAAGTTCATAGAAACAGTTTCATGTTCACGATGCATTATTGTTCTTCGAGAAATGTACTTTAAGCGCCATATATTCTCACATTAATGGAATGTCTCTATAAATTTTACGTAGGTTTCATGCAAATATTAATTGCATGCAAATTTTCTTTTCCTACTTTGTTTGACATTCAGGCACTTTTATCCCAGGGATTTTGTTCGAGAACACTTAAGAACACCATACCATTGTATCATTCGTGATAGAACTAGCATTCACCGTTCCCGTATAATAACGTGTAGCGTGAGCAACCATAGAGGTTATCTACTTTGGTAACTTGATTGGGTTTCGTGTACATCAAAGAACATATAGGCGTGTTCATAGCTTCGTTATTCGTTTGCATAAACTAGCTAAAAGGTACACAATCCCGTTTATTTTTTATGTTAATTATATACATTATACTTGATCTTTTTCGTTGGCGTCTCGGAAACTATAGCTATCGATGAGGTCAAGAAGATGGTCAAAAATGCATGGAAAGATATAAATGAGGGATGTCTAAAGCCGAGGGATGTTCCAATGGATGTGCTTGCTCCTATTGTTAATCTTGCACATATGATAGATGTGGCACACAAATACACTGATGGTGTAAGTTGTTGCTGTTTCTTAGCTATCTTTGTGTATTGATAAATAATTAAATATTGATGTCCAATGATGTGGCATGTGTCGCCAAATGTATTGATGCCATTATGTAATCTTATCGTCTATGAATAAGAAATTTCTCATTTCTCTATAAAAAATCTATATCTATATACGTGAGCATTAATTTTCTAATCCATTATATAAGTGTGGCATTAAACTCACATCTTAACAGTACTTTAATGTATCTAGCATAAGTACTTAATAAGGTCTCTTCATGTTAATTGATAAGTTAAATGCATTCAAGAAATAAATTGCAACAAACCCTTTATATGCTCTTTATTACTTTAAATACTCTTAAGTTATATGCAACAAAAATGCACATAGAAAAAAGATCATTTAGAGAGAACCGTTTCGTACATGTTTAAAAACGATATTTTGGACTTACAAATTTTCACGGGTTGATAAATTTTACACGGCTAAAGTTTATATTACTTATAAAATGTGCTTCGAAGATTATTCTTTACTATTATGCAATTTTGAGAACACGTTGGATTACACGTACATGACAAAAAAAAAACATTATTAATGTACTAAAAATCATAATATTTGTCTTCGAGATAAGTTTTTGTTAAATGGCAACAAATCATACATTTGTCTTTCATTTTAGATGATCGTACGTGTTTTCTCTAACAACTCAAAATTTGCCATTGAAGAGTACAAATAGTTATATAGTTCCAAATAACAAAAGTCACAAATAAATAAGCAACAAAACACTTATGTAACTTACTCAAATTAAAATACTACATATGAAAAGACTATGTTAATAAAAACTTTTAATGAAAAGAAAATAATATAAATACAAAAGTAATTATAACATTATTAGGCATCTAAATATAGATTCCACTAAAATAATATAAACTAAAGTAATAATAACATCATTAGCCATCTAAATAATAAATACAATGCAACTTCTCTAATAGGTATCTAAATACCATCATATACAACATTACGGATAAAAACATTACCCCTCAACCACTAGACCGTGCATCGCACGAGTTGAGGGTAGCCTCGTATGTAATAAGTCTTAATCTTGTATTTAGAATAATAAACGACTTACTTTTGATACAATAACTAATAACAATTATTTCTCTCTACTATTCATATGTGCGACTAATTTTGAAAGATACACATAATTGTCAAACTTTACTTATTTCTTTCCACTATCCATATGTGTGACTACTTTATTTCAAACTTTACTAATTTAGGCAATAATTTGTCCATAACAAAAACGCATGTAATATTAGTATGCAAATAATTTTGGTTGTTTGTTAGAAAACTTCAGTGAATTTACTTAGTTACCTCGTGTAGTATATGGCAACATTGCTTTAATGATAACATATTTGTAAATTGATATGCTAATTAAAATTTGTGTATTAAATAGTCAACAATATTATCTTTTTTCTTTATTTATATGGTGATGGTGATTTTGTTATACTTTATAAACATTATGATGATCTTTCATTTTGTTAAGTATGACTGTTATAGTATTTCTTTTGTGTAGTTAAGGCTATGTTATGATACTAATAGATTGAGGTTTCAAAGTTAGACAATGTCGAGTTGTGTTGTCTAATATATGAATCAACTTGAAACTTGTGTATAAAATATATCAAGTATATTTGTCATATATATCATTTTAAGTTAGGAAATGATTTATACATATCATGCACAAAAAATGAATCAATTACTTTTCTATATAAATAGTCAACATTAGTTCTTTAGTTAATAGTTCATTAGCTGTTACTGTATTGTACGAATTACATAAAATGGAGTTCATCGATGCTCAAGTTGACCCCTACTACTAACAAGGAGATGGATGTTATTGAACCTATTAATGTCGTTCCTTTAGCAGCCGAGGTCTACGTTGTACCTCTTTATTTCAAACTTTTCAAGTTCTTTTTTGAATGTTATATGAAACACTTATTATAATATCGCATATCGTTAATTGTCTGCCGCTAGGCGCGTGTACTCGCCAATTTAACTATAATTTATTTAAAGAAGATTGGACTACTATAGCAAGAAACTAGCTGAGATTGAAAATTACAACTTTGGTGAGCAAGTCCAACGCATATTATTAAACCAAACAACAAAACAACAACAACAAACCCAATCCACGGAGCAGGGTAAGGGGAGGTGAAAACAACTTATTGTCAATTATTTGTCATGGCCTCTGCTTGAGATTCATAGATAGGAAGTTATGAATACTTGGAAGACGAATGAGATACTATGAGAGTATAAGGAACGTATCAGATTTCATACAAGAACTTGCTGAAACGCTTCATGTGCTTTGGCCGAAGCGCAATGGTAATAGACAGGCTCCCATCTTTGGTCGGGCTTGGTAACACAATACTCATACCTGCTTGGGGTGCAACAGCACCAGGTCCCATAAATATCGGTCGGCCCCATCCAAAGTCAGCGTCGTGAATAGGAGCTTAGCCCAGCTAGTTATATCAAGATTAGTATAGTTATAAATCTGAGCGTCATGAACCAATGTCTTGAGAGTGGGCTGTAGTTCCAAATAGTCGATTGCTGACCTTAGATAATCATCGTTCATCTTAACCACTGCATCGTGGATTTTACTTGCAGCATACCAACTAGGATTTGATTTAAGCTCTCCAGCTGTTGCGCGCTATAACAGTGGTTGTGAAAACACCATTACCAAAATAGCCACGTGGTAGTGGTGGCTGAAGCGGCCCGAGCATCAGTGGGGATGAATAGTCTGGACTCCTGATCATCCGACAACCCACGGGCCTTACATACGCACTTCCAAACATGGCCCCGAATATTTCAAACGTGCTATAGTTGACTGCGTTCCATCTTCTTTGGATTTTGCTTTAAGCATGTTTAACTGGTATTGTGTTACTTTGAAAATTGCATCGACATTCTCATCTAAAGGGGACTCGAGTGTCGATTCCATTGATAGAGCGGGCTGATATTCAACATGTTTGAAAATGGGTTGTGGTGGCTCACGAGCACGTAAGAGTGTACGGTCTATGAAGGGTGGTATGGTTATGTCAAGGCCACTAGCAATATCAGCCCAAGTGTTGATGAAGTGCAACCCAGATGTACCATCCGCAACATAATGTTGCATTCCGACCCCTAGCGAAACTCCCCCACATTTGAACTTAGTTACCTGCTCAAATTCATATATCAGATATCAGCCCAAACCTTTTAAACTTATTGGTTAACTAAAATTAAATTACTGTTATATTAGACCATAACTTTTGAAGTGAAATGCGTGAAAATGCAGATTTTATACAATTTTATTGCTATATATGGCGATTATGAAAAACTAAATTAAGATTGTTGGGTTAAGAGGGATGATTCGAAGATAGGTGTCTAAACTCTAAAGTCCGTAACACGCCAATATTTTTTTTCCTAACTATCCCAAGCTATATATATTTGGATTGTTGTGGCCAGATAGATGTATTGTTCTAGTGTCGATATAATTTCATAGCATCTTCTAGTGATTATTTATAAAATATATATTGCCTTAAAGAAAATGTTCGCGAAAAAAGAGAAAAATAATTTATCATACAACACGACATTTGGAAATGTTGAAAATAAAGTATCATATTTTTTATATTCAGTTTTTGAACACCGCGTTAAGTAATCGATTTACACTACTCACTGACCATTGTTACCAAAATAGATCGAGAAATTATGTTGTTTGAAATTATGCGCTAAGAAATACCTGCAAGATGAGTAGAGGATTGCATCCGACTCCTAGTGACTGATCAACGTTGGGGATAAGTTTCTCGAACTCCATTGTTGGTGCAAAATCACCAAAATCATCAACAACACTATTAGATTCCGCTTCCATGAACAAAACTCCTTGTCCTTCACAATTGATAAAAATCCGCCAAGTTCATCTTCCTTCAATCGCCCTGCCATGGGGTAAAACGCAACCAAAGCCTTGCTTAGAGCCTCTTTCATCACTTTGGTATCAAAGTAACTAGCAGCACCATTTGGCGGTAGAAATACACACTCGTTGTGTAAACATTGGGTGCCACTAGGTCAGTGTTAGAGTTCCATAGCTTTATCTTCCTCGGTGCATCCTCTGCCGGTTTCACCATTGTCGAATCTCTTACAGTGATCTTCACAATCTTCATGATCTATAAATATTTGATAATAAATGAGAAAATTGTGATTAATTCAGATTGCAATCCCTATTAAAAAAAAAATTAAGATTGCTATCAAGTTTGTAAATATGCATGAACGTCAAGAACTTATGCATGGTGGCTCACTGGCTCTGGACCTCTAGATATGCATCTGAAACCATTATTCATTAATAAAATAAGCTTTGTGTATACTGAATCAAAAATTTGTGCATCTAAATGATTAACTTGAATCCAACAAACCCAATTTTTTGATTACTCAAACTACAACTATCTTTTATATAATAAAATAAAACTTCAAGAGAAGACTTTTGCATTTAAAAAAAACTCAACTTTCCTTTATTAAGTAATATTTTATTTATTTATCATTATTTTTGTTTTAAAATATTTACTAAAAAAACTCAAATATTCCGGATTTGACAATAGTTAAAAAAAAAATCTTATATATAGTCAAGAAAAGATTAAAAGGCTGATTTCTACCTATTTCCTTATATCGACACACGAAAAAAAATAAAAAATAAAATAAAAATAAAAAACTAAACTAATTAATATAATTAAATTAATTATAATGTTTATATATCAACAATTTATAAATATATATAAAATAAATAAATTAGTTCAATGAAATGAAAAACACCCAAGAGCCAACCAAACGAATCAGAAATGCCTACTTACTAAGCTGGACCTATATGATCTAATTTCTAAACAAGGTGGAGTGTAGGTGATGATAAACTGATAGACAGAATAGTGCACGGACAACGGTTATATAAGGGTTAAACTTTATTTTTTGGACCCTGAACTTGGTTCATTAGATGCTCTAGGACCCTGAATTATAAATGATGGTACTCGACGACATGCTTGACTACAAATTTTGTCCTATATGAAGTAATACATATAGGTTTTGATATAGAGTTAAGATCAAATAAAAAGATTAATTAAAATGAGAATTAAAAAAAAAAAAACTATAACTACACATTTTAGATGTACCTAAAAAATGAATGCATCTTATTTCAAATTTTCCTTCCATATTTAAAATATGTGTTTAGAATTATTTCTTACTCTCCTTATTTTATTTATTTTTCTTAGTAGATCCCTTTTCTTTGGATATAAAGTATGAAAAATGATTGTTGTGCTTACTAATTAAGCTTACAAATCTACCTAATGATTTGATTGGTTGATTTATTGGAAACAAGCCTCGTTTTTTTTCTTTCTATAAACAATATTGTATGATTTTTTCCTTTAATATAAAGATATTATAAAATGGGATTTGCTATACAGAGTATAGTTAATGTAAAAGAGTTTTTAGGTAAAAGTATAGAAAGAATTTTGACCATTGAATGTGTAATTAATGCTATAATTTGTGGATAAGATGAATAAAAGTTATTAATGGCAATCTACTAATTTTGTCGGTCATTATGTATCATTGTGAAACGAAAAAGGTATCATGGTCTTTTAGTATTTGTCATGACCTATTTAATTTTATTTTATTGTGTCAATATTTACATTAAACGCTTGTTTTAGTCATATAATTTAATGTCATAACCCATATAATTCAAAAGGATCATTAGTTTCATACACACTTTGAGAAATACACACTTAAAGATACACACTTTGACCTAAATAAAGTTAAGACCCTTTAATGCAGTAAAAAGGTTATAAATATTGATAAGTGTGCTAATTTCATTTGCTCGTAAAAGACTTAGCTGCTTGAAACATCAATTATATTCACGAGTGTTTTATTTGTCTATTGATTTATGGGCAAATTGCATAAAAGTGTACCCAACTTATAGCCAATTTCAATTTAATGTACTCTACTTTTTTTTCTTCAATTTAATGTACTCAACTTATTTTTGATTGCAATGTAAGACATATAACGAATTTCTCAGTTATTTTATGATGAAAAAATTACATGTTTCGTCCTTATGGTTTATCCCAATAACATTCATAGTCCCTATTTCATTTTAATTACGCCAGACAAATTTTTTCGTCCGTTTTTATAGGATTTCATACGTTTTGTCAATTTTTATACGTTAACGTTTTTAAAGAAATTAAAATTAAAAAAAAATTACAATTTAAAAAAAATTAAAAAATATACTTTTTTAAAAACAACAAAATTTTTAAATTTATTTAAAAAGATAATTTTTAAAAAAAAACTTAAAGTTTTTAAAAAAATTAAAATTTAAAAAAAAAGTTTTTATCCAGATTTTAAAAAATTTTAATCTTTAAATTTTTTTTTAAGTTTTAAACTTTTTATATATTTTTTAAAAATTTTAATTTTTTTAAAATTTTCTTTTTCAAATTTTAACTTTATTTTAATGTAGTGACAGACTTAGCTGCTTGAAACATCAATTATATTCACGAGTGTTTTATTTGTCTATTGATTTATTTATATGATGAATTGTAAAAGAATGATAAAAAAGGGACATTGATTGTTATGATCGGTTTATAATTAAAAGAGATTAGAAAAGTTCATTTAGAGGCTAAGTTTTTATTGCATAGTGAGGGATTAATCTTCGTTGTGTATTTATTTTAATCAAATGGTGGAGATTAACATATGAAAAGACGAACCGTAAGAAAGCGGATTAAAACGTATGAAAACGGACTAAACATGTGTAAACATAAAAAAAACATTAAGTTAATTGTGTGCTTGTAAGTCTCATTTAATTTTAAATAATGATACTTGTATTATTTGTTACATTTTTATTATGGTAGTATATTTTTATAAAATAAGTGTAGTACATTTTTATAATATAAAAAATTATAATTAGTTAACACTACTACAAAAAATTCCATAGAGCCCGGTTGAAAATGGTTATAGTACCCGGTTTTGCATACGGGCACAAAGGGGAGAGGACTCTATTGGGAAAGCAAATAAAGCCCGGTTTTGAATACGGGCTCTATTACTGCTTATAGAGCCTTGTTTTCAATCAACTAACATTGCTCTATGTGAATTAAGAAATATAAAAAAAATCCACACTGTAACAACAGCCATTAAATAAATTTTTTCTTGCAAAATGAACATTATTCAAACCAAAAATATTTATTGAGTTACATCTTATTTTTTCCTAATACATTGAAATTAATCTTGTGACTACTTTTGCAACGAAAATGAAAATGAAAAATACACCATTAATATTACTCTGAATTGTTGTTATACATTGCCTTTGAATATCCTTATGAAAACAGAAGGATTTGATGACGTCCCAAAACCGTCTTTAGAGTTGAGAATCACACCTGATGACGAATCTTGACTTTGCTCATCTTGGTACACTCTCCGAACAATAATTAGTACCTGCAAGACACCACATCGACCACCAATGTAAACTAAAACAAACATACTTTACTTTTCATGCAATTTCAAGGGTAGAAGGTATATGTCATTCTTTATGTACTCTAACGTTGTTTGTGTTCTAATCGTTTGCTTAGATCCACAACAAATGTAGTAAAAAACACTAATATAAATATGTATGTAGATTTAGCAATCTAACCTTTTCATGGTTTTAGCAAGCTCAAGGTTGTGTACCTTGTCCTTCTCACCTAATGAGATATGCATCCTTTACAACATCATGTAATATTAATGCACAAAATCTCATTATGCTAAACAAAATCATACTTATTACAGTACATATGTTAAATCAAAAGCTGATAACAACACGCAAGTTTTCCTTCTCAAGCTGCAACTCTTCCTCAATATAAGCTATTTCCGGTGAAATTCTGTTGCTCTTACCATTTGTCATTACAGAATCTGTTCCAAGAAAAAACAGACAAGTTAGCCAAAAAATTTCGACTTTCAGACCATCTACCCTTGTGGGAGGGATCCGTGGGATCCGGGGAATAGTAAGCTTTCTCCTCTATAAATAGTGAGCCATTTCTTACTTTTAGTTTTCCATTCTTACACATACTTTCCCCAAGTATTATACCTATCTAACCACTGATCCTAAGGGATCTTTCTATATGTAGTTTGTCTTTTGTTTTTGTGTGATTCTCTAGGTTCCTCTTAAAGGCGAGATCACCACTTCTTGAAGTCGAGCAAGCTCAAGTCCATGAGTTGCCATGCTTCGTCATCATCAAGACAACTGAGGTTCTCTTATTGATAGTTCTTTCTTTCTCCGTAGATGTGTTGTGTTTAAGGCCTTAGTGAAGGATGCCGAAAGAGTCAAGACGAAAGCATTAGTGAAAGGTGCTTAACGTCCGTGTCAAAAGCATTAGTAGAGAATGCTAAAGGTGTCAAGACGAAGGAATTAGTGAAAGGTGCCAAGCGTTGTGTCAAAGGCATTAGTGAAGGATGCCTAGGAATCAAATCAAGTGGCATTAGGGAAGAATGCCTAGGTCGTATAATCGATGAGGTGCATCGTTATACATATAGTATTAGTTTATCTCCAAGGATGGTGATATCCTTGATGGTGTTGTAATAAGGAGTGGATCTCCTTGGGATTAGGTGTTGTGTTGTGTAGGGTAGTAGTTCCTCCATTACAATGGAACTAGGTACTTAGCCTAGTACCTGATAAAGGGTAGGCGACGTTGTGATAGGTGTGATTCACCTTGGCGTGAAAGGACCCGGTGGTTAGCCTAGTACCGGAAAAAGAGTAGGCGACGTTGTGAAGGCTTCTCCGCCATAAGGAGATTGGTGTCGTGTAGTGTTTACGAACTCTTGAGTAGGTGACTCGAGGAGTGGAGTAGGGCAAGGAAGGTGTCCTTGTAGCCGAACCACTATAAATACTCGTGTCGTGGTTTTGTGCTTCTTACTCTTTATCTTTCATTATACTTTTATATATCTATCTATCAACGTCCAACATACACATCAAAATAGATTGACATAAGTCGATCTAAATATTTAAAAGGAAGTTTTAAATTGGAAAAACTATTCAACCTCCCCTTCTAGTTTTCCACATATACTTTTACAAACTTTTTTACAAACTTTTAATTTTTTTTACAAGTGATTCTTTTACAAATTTTTTTACAAACTTTTTTACAAGTGATACTTTTACTTTGTAAATAAAAAAAAAAAGATTTTACAAGTGATACTTTTACTTTATAAATGTTATAATTTTAATTTTACTAATTAATACTGACTTACAACTTAAAATGTCATACTTACAAGTTTGAAAAAAAAATAATAAAAAAAAACGCGTAATAAACGCGACAAATTGCCACCACACCTATACTACCCACCCCACCCACCCACCCACCCACCCGGGTCATCTCACTCTGTCTCACTTTGTCTCTCTCACTCTGTCTCACTTTGTCTCTCTCACTCTGTCTCACTTTTCTCTATCTCAGTTAACCATGATTTCTCTCTCTCTTTTTTAGATCTAACAAGTGGTTTTTTTTGTTAGATATTTGATCTTTGATATGTTGTGCTTGATCTGTGGTGTTAGATCTTTGGTTGATCTGTGGTGTTAGATTTTTGGTTGATATGTGGTTTCTTTGTTAGATCTTTGGTTGATCTGTGGTGCTTGATTTGTGGTGTTAGATCTTTGATGTTTGATATGTGGTTTTTTTTGTTAGATCTAAAAAGTATAATCACTATCTGAAATCAACTAAAAAACGAGTTTTTTTTTTTTTATATATGACTTGTTAGATCTTTTTAGATTTAACAAGATTTGGTGAAATACTCGTTGTGAAAAAGCAGTTATGATCTTTTTGATGGTGGTAGTTTGTATTAAAAACTTTTGAAAATTTGTGGGTTTTTGTAAAAAGATGATTAGATCTGTGGTGGTGATCTTTCTAATGGTGGTGGTTTGTATTGAAAACTTTTGAAAAAGGGAGGAGTTATCCCCACCCTCCCTATTTACACAAAGAATACCCTCCCTACATCTGTGATGTTAGATCTGTGATTTGTTAGATTTGTGATGGTGGTGTTAGATATGTGATTTGTAATGGTTGCTTACTGAAATTGCTTATGAAATAAGCAGTTGGTAATGGTTGCTTATCTGAAATTTTGTGAATGGCGTCGATTCAAAACCGCTATATTGAAAGCGCTTTGGTTGGTTTAGATATGTGGTTTGATCTTGAAAGCGCTTCAAAACTGAAATCGCTTATTATGATAAATGCCAAAGACTCTAAACCGCTTTTGGTTCTTTGTTAATAAAAAACTTGGTTTTCTGAAATGGTTTCTTGAAACTGCTTATTATGAAATAAGCAGTTGATTTCTGTTTTAAAAACTGAGATGACGATGATGATTGAAAAAAAAAACTTATCGATTGGCATGGCATAACCGAATGGACGACAAACATTTTGCAACCTTCAAATTTGCAGCCATATGATTAAAAATAACAATATGAGCCGTCTCGATGTGTCATTTTTTTTATAAACGTAAACTTTCATATGTAATAGCGTAAAATTATACCTCGTTGTCGTTCGTGTAAAACGGTGATGAATTCATCGTAAACTTTTATAAACCCGTAATTGCTTCTTTTTGTTTTGTGAATGCTAGTTTTGAAACTTCTATTAAACCCGTATTGAAACTGCTAGTTTTGTGAATGCTTGTTGTTGTATTGAATGCTAGTTTTGTGAATGCTTGTTTTTGTTTTGTGAATGCTTGTTTTTGAAACTGTGAATGGCAATCGCTTTGAAGCTGCTATATAACATCAAAAAAGTGGATAGTGAAAACAAAAGTTATAAAACAAAAAATAAAAATAAAAAATCACACTATACAAACTTCAAACAAAAGAGGTGAAAAATCACAACTCAAAAAATAATTTCCTCTCTAAATGATTACTTGAAAAAAAAATACACCCTACCTTACTACTAGAGAGGGTTTCTAGTACCTAGTAGTAGAGAGGGTTTTAATAGTATATCCCTTAAATTTAATATATGTTTTGAATTAAATGAAGAGAGTGAATAAAATAATATATTATATAATTAAAAATGAATATAATTTATAAATTTTAAAATGTATAATTATAAAAATAAGATAAAACAAAAATTGATTGATTGACATAAAAAATGGGCCCACTAAAATAAGGGTGTTGATAATCACACAATTTTTTTTATACATACACCACATTTGTGCATTACAATGTTGTACAGTGTACACTACAATGTTGTACACCGGGTTGTATGTATAAAAAAAATGGTGTGAATATCAACACCCCTAAAATAAAGATTATAACAAAAGTAGGCAAAAGGGTAAGGTTTAACACAAAGCAACATATATGGTACTCATCCCTATTTTAAAGACCCACACAAATATACCAAACAACAATATTTGACATCATCCATAATTTTACTCGTATCCCCTTAACATGTTCCGCCTTAAAAGTAACTAGTCCTAGAAATATGATAAGATTGTTTGTGAACTACTTGGGGTTTTGGCAACAATTCCAACAAAAACGATAAATGGTTTGGTGAAAATGTTACTTTTAACTACATGTTAGTATAAAAATTAGCTAAAATGGACCCTTGTATTTCTTCTCTTGTTCTTTTTAGCAAAGGTACTAGTAATGATTTCAATTGTGAGCCTAAACAAGTTGAGCTGCTTTTAATTATGCTCCCAGACTAGACGAGCTTTTAGAACTAAATTTAAATGATAACCGTTAATTGTACTATGTGTTTGATAAAATCTTAATCTAGTTCTTATAGTTTATGTAAGAGGACATAAAATGAAATACTAATGTGAGTAGACATATAAAGCCAGATTTATTATTTATACTTGATTGTTGTTAGACTAAAAAATTAAAAATAAACCATATCAAGTGTCTCCCAATAACTATCTTTCGGAATGACCTTAACTAAAACGGAAAAGTATCTTTCTGCAAGTTATTCGGAGAATTTAAGTGTTAAACTTGATGTATGCGGCCTAACAGGTATCCCCGTGAATGTTTTCAGACTCTTCCTTGACCATTTCAAGATGTTCAGCCAACAACTTTGAACCTTAGTATTTTTTGAAGCCTTAAAAATACGAGATCATCTTGAAGCTGGTTTGTAAAAACTCTTAACTAGGACTACAAAAAGCCAAACTGTTATCAAGTAGTTTGAGCTCGATCTTTTATCAAGTTTGAGTTGGATCTTATTGAGGCTCGACTCTAGATCTTATCGTCGAGCATTTGAGCTTTATGCATTGTTGTAACTTTATATTTTTCATTTTATTTTTGTATAAATTTGATTCTCAAGTTCTTGCCCAATGGATCAAAGAAACGAGTCCAACACAATCAAGATGTGTATTGAAACCTGGCCCATTGATATGCCCATTCTAGTTCCGATCTTTTGTTTACTTGAAATAAAAAGTTTCTATCAAAGTTGGAGTTCGAGCACAAAGAACGAGTTGGCTCAAGTTGAGTTCTTATCAGCTTATGTTAATTGGTGTATCACAAATGGGATAATTTTTTTATAATTTTTTACGAGTATTATTTTTATATGAATTTGATAATCGAATATAATAGATTTGATTATCAAGA